>OY992895.1:49086167-49213667 GCA_963921405.1 Cepaea hortensis | reverse complement strand
CTGGGAGAACAGGAAGCTTACTGCCAAAACAAAAGTCCTCGTCTACCAAGCCTGTGTCCTTAGTACTCTTCTTTATGGCAGTGAAACCTTGGCAACTTACTCACGCCAAGAGAAACGTTTAAACAGCTTTCATATGCGGTGTCTGCGAAGAATACTTGGTATTAAGTGGCAAGACAAAATCACAAATACGGAAGTATTGGAAAGATCAGGTTGTGTGACGGTGTATTCCATGCTCAGTCTTCGTAGACTTAGATGGATAGGACACGTTAGGAGGATGGATGATGGTAGAATACCAAAGGATATCTTTTTGGGGGAATTACAGACGGGTAGGAGATCTCAGGGTCGGCCTCTACTACGATACAAAGATGTGTGTAAGCGGGACATGATTGATACAGGCATTGATAATGCACATTGGGAGCACGTCGCCGCTGAACGTGGTGCATGGAGGGCAACTATCAGAAATGGAATAAAGACAAAGGAGAAAATGATTGCAGATAAAGCACACATAGAGCGTGAGAGACGTAAGATGGTGCAAAATGGTGGAAGTGACCATGTTTTCACATGCACCTACTGTGGGCAAACATTTGCAGCAAGAATTGGCCTTACCAGCCACACTCGCCACCGCCATGGATCGTAGTTATTAAGCCTTTTTGAAGCACAATGTACCAAACTATCGTCTGTCAAGACGGAAAGGTGCCAATGATGAATGATACTTCATCATCATCATCATCATCATCATCATCATCATCATCATCATCATCATCATCATCATCATCATCATCATCATCGCCCTGAGCGTGTTCTATGCAGATCTCTCGTTCTATCGTAAAGAAAACGCCTATGGCATTGGATATATCACATATTGAGAAAACCTGAGGATAGTATAACTGGACACTTACTTCTATGGAGCCCACAGGGCGATTTCATAAGAGAAAAGCCGATGGTTCTGAATAGATCACATATTGAGAAAACGTGTGTGGTATAATTAGGCACTATCTCGTCTGGAACCTACAGGGAGAGCCCAACAATGGGAGAGTTAGAAACACATAAATCGTGATTCTCTTCAGACGCTTGAACTCTAAGGTAAGATCTGTTACAACCAAAGCTACAACTTTTATTTAACTCTCTTTGCTCTTTGCTTTTCATAGCGTTTGGCGATAATTCGCTGTATGGACAAGGGAGCATGTTTGATGTAGTTGTATGAATGTAACCAGCGCTGTGGTTTAATGGATAGTTAAACTCAGTTTCACAATTCCCGAGACACCGAGTCTAAGGTTAGACAATAGCCGCGTGGCGATTTGAAGTAGGCCGCTTTGAATTGTTCTCTATGATGTGAGGCCTGGGCCGTTCAGAAAGCAATGACAGACTACTGAACTACAAAATTGCCTTAGTTCATCACAATCAGCCAATAAATGATGGGGTGATTGCAACGTCTTGTAAAGGAAATGAAGCTAATTGTATGGAAATGTGTTTATTATCTGTGTGATGACGATGGCCCAAACCGCAACGTCTATTTTGTCACGTGTGCTGTGTTCTATTAAAATTTAGCGATTCAACTTCTCGTTGTCGTCAAATTACGCACTCTAACGTTATAAGGTGCCTCGGCCATAAGTTAAGATCAGCTAAAGACAAAGCTACAACTCTCTTGTCGCTTTTTACGATAATCGGTTTTACAGATAAAAGAAAGTATTTTTGTTAAATTCTTCTAGTTCAGTGTCTGTGTATTGTTTTACGCTGACTAAGGTTGTGGCCGCAATGTCCATTTTGTCACTTGTGACTGAGCTCTTATACAGTTTACCAGTTCGACTTATAGTGTTCGTTAATGTACCCAACCTAGCGTTATAAGTTACTTCCACCATATAAAACAGACACGGCTCCTAGTTAGAGAATGTGCTGGAAGGAAAGTTTGAGGGGAAGCTTCCAAGATTTGTTTTTTTCTTTCAAGAGAAAGACATTCCAAGTTAGTGGACAAGAATTGATTGATTAGTAGAAGCTAATATTAATACGTCTTGAAGACGCAGGACAAACTTCTTTTTCTTTCCTTCGCTTGAAATTTGTCTATAACTGCAATGCTGTCTCTTGTATGGATTTTACTGTCTTTTTTAGTTCACTCAGTGACCCATAGAGTTTATCTTCCAGAGTCCTGTCTCCAGGCCAGAAGGTTTGCCTAGATATGTCATATTTTGGGCAGTCTTGAAATATGTGATCTGCTGTCTGCGGCGCCAATTCACATGTGCACATGGCTGATTCACCAATACGCAGGACATATAAATGTGGGCGCTCATTACAGCCGACTGTCAATACGGAGATGGCGCTTGATTATGATGAACATTACTTTAATCCAAGTCAACATCCTAAAAGAGACTGTGAAAACAAAACAACAACTGCATATGTCGAATTAACTGGTGGATCTGCACAAAGAAAACACGTATTCTAGCAAAAATTGTGCGTCAAATCATTCAAACAAATAAACATATTCACTCCTTCAAATATCACAACGTGGGAAGAGATGATAAATATAAAACAGGAAAGCCATTGTGGTTCGGACAGTGGAGATAAACGGATAAAGAGTTTAAGTTCGCCCTTCTGACGCAAGTCACGAAGTCACGAATGAATTCTTCTGACGTGACTAAATACATTTTCGTCGGATCATCATCCATTGGCCTTGTCTCGTACATACCTTTGCCTCTTTAAGGCTTTCAAAATTTATCTATATCATAAGCCAGATGCCCGGCCTCTATTGCGTTGAGGACTTCGCTTCTCCGTTTCCCTGGCACACCTTCCTCCATTATTATTCTTGTAAGCCTTCCGTTGTCTATTTACATGTCCTAAATATTTCACTTTACTAAAATGTATCTGTGTAGTTTCCCATTGATTTCTACTCCTTCGTGCCTTTGGAGTACATCCTCAGGTGCTAGTAACATTTTTAAATGGTAGAATGAGAATCCTACATTGTTGCGCTCTAGCTAAAAGTCAAGAGCACCCCGGAACTGTCGACTTATACCGGTTGATACAGTGCAGATTTAGTGCCGTAGGGTAATATATCGCCACTTAGGATCTCCAGTTTGGACAGAAGGATGATATATCGCTATACTAGTTTCACCATGTTGTTTTGTTTCGTTTCGCGGTATCTTCCGCAATTTTAACGCTCCGCGATTGGAAATTTACATTATAATACAGAATTGTGATATAATTTCTAGATGCAGAGAAGGATAAACATATTGTGAACATTCACAAGCGTCTATGTGATGTGTATGGAAGTTTTGCAGTCGACAGGAACACAGTCAGTCGCTGGGCTCAGAGAATCAAAGAATCAGGAAGTGGAGACACGGAGCTGCTTGATCGACCCCGCTGTCGACATCTTGCCACAGCGAATCATTACTCAACAACTGGCTTTACAGCTGTCAGTCACCAAGGGTATTGCAAATGCACTTACAAAAACCCTCGGATTTTCTCAGGTTTGCGCAAGATGAGTTCCTCGAAGTCTCCTTCACGACAATGCGCGCACACACAGGTCGGGCAACACGTGAAGCAATCACCAAATTGGGTTGGACTCTGATTTCCATATGTTTGGTCCACTAAAATGTGCACTCCGTGGGACAAGGTTTAAAGATAATGAAGGAGTGATTCATGCAGGCTACATGATCAAGACAAGATCTGGTACGGGAGAGAACTGCATGCACTTGGTTCGTGATGGCATTAACCTGTACAAGTTAATGGTGTTTATGTTGAATACTACCGATGTTTACATAACATATCCGTGTATATTGTATATACATTTCATGCTTTTTGACTAAACAGCCCCTAAGAAAAACGATGTGGTGCATTAATTTCTGAACGCCAGTCGTTCATTTCTGAGACAAGTAATGTTATCAACATGTAAGTTATACTGAGTAAATGGCTCGGGTACATGACTTGTAATGTAATGCGTATATGTTGCTAACCCCACATTTTTAAGATCAGTTAGTTAGTTAGTTAATCGAGGTTCCAACTTCACGGCAACGGGTCGTCCCCATTATGCTCCATTCCTGTGCCAATGAATATCACACAAAATGCTCCCCACAGTCCAATGTGAAAGGTGGAACAGACAGGAGTCTCGACAATCCAACAGCCCGAACAAGTACACTGTGCATAATGCCGCCGCCAGAATGAAAACACAAAAGTCACCCACGAAAACCACAGTTCATCGTCGATGAAATCGGCAGTCACCAGAAAGACTACATTGACCCGGGTTTTCTCACATGGCTCAGTCTCTTTCCGCAGGGCGACCCGCCGAAAGCGTCGCATAAAGCACGAATTCCGTAGCTCCAGCGCTGACTCCCAGGAGTCTCCTGAAAAATGCACTCCTGAACCGAAAAGGCAAATCAGTCAATTCAGCAACAGCCGGTAGTTATTGTTCCGAACATGCAGGTCATTGTACAAACAAAAGCGGACATGTAAAAGCATTCCACGTGAATATCACAGCTCACAGAGTCGCGCCACGCACTCATTCAGTAGCAGGGCGACGGAACCATTTTAAGATCAATCGGCACTCAATGGGTAGCGTGATCAATATCACGCCGGCCATAGTTGCTTTACAGGACAGATCTGTTTACCTATTTTCGGCTGTCGCTGCCCGGGAGACCAGCTCAAATTTACAAATATCCATAGCAATGGCATTCGAACACATGACCACCCCTCAGGTAGGCAAACGTTTTAGCCACTGGGCTACATGCCACCCCCCCCCCCCCCACCGCCCTCTATCAAGATGGCTCGGTATAATTTATTTCTAAAACCTAAATTTGCGGAATCATATGGATGGTAATGATGACACGGTTTTAGGCTGTCTAGCTAGTCGTACGTCAAAATGTACTTCTTCCATCAACTGTTATAATTTCCACGTGACAGGTTCAAACCTCGGTTTGTCTATGGATCTCATGTTTTATATTGTCTAGCGTATCCTCTTATCTCTACTACTTGTTTTTTACATTTATAAACGCTAATCAGTATCTTATTTTTTTTTATTATGCTAATCAGATTATGTTATAAAACTGTGTTATAAAAAAAGACAGTAATAATGGTGTTACCAAAGAAAAAGGTGACACCCAATAATGAAATAGAGATAGAAAGGAAAATTCTTCACCAAGTGGATAGTTTTAAATATATAGGGACATTAATAACATCAGATGGAAAATGCACAACATAAATCAAGAGCAGAATAGGGCAAGCAAAGGCTGCATTTCAGAAAATGAAGAATATCTTATGCAATAAGTCACTATCATTAAATGTAAGAAAGAGAGTGCTGAAGAGCTATATAGAACCTGTTTTGCTGTATGGCTGTGAATCTTGGAATATAAATGAACAAATTAGGAAGAGATTGGGAGAAACAGAGATGTAGTTCCTTAGACGAATGTTGCGAATTCCTTGGACTGCCAAAGTAACTAACAACGAATGCCTTAAAGAGGCTAACGAAGCTAGAACATTATATACAACAATAGGAAAGAGACAAACATCTTTTTTTTTGGGTCATGTGATGAGAAGAGAGGCGCTGGAGAACATCGTGACAACTGGACAGATCGAGGGGAAGAGAAGCAGAGGCAGACCAAGAGAAATGATGCTGGATGGATTGCGACTGTGGCATGGAGGAATATCAATGGCAGAGTTGATCCAGAAAACCAAAGACCGAGATCTGTGGAGAGTCATGAACGCCTACGCCAGTCGGCACGGCACTTGATGATGATAATACTGTGTGGCTAATGCACGTGTGGAGGTATCTTTACATAAAATGACTACGTATTTAATAAACTACGCCTGCTAAAACTATTCTTATGGCACTTAAATTAGTACTATGGGTGATGTATGCCTGTCTTGTACTATATCTGCGTGGTCTTGGCCTATCTTATCTTGCACGGTCATCTCTTAGCTCGTCGTGTTTTGTCTTATCTCGTAATTTCTTGTCTTACCTCATTCTGTCTTGTCTGATCTCATTCTGTCTTATCTTATGTCAGCATGTCTTGTCTTATTTAATCCTATCTTGTTGTATCTAAAAAAATCTTGTCTTATTTCATTATTTCTTGTCTTAGCTCGTCTTCTCTTACCTCGCTTTGTCTTGTATTATATTGTCTTGTCCTATATTATCGTGTCCGGTCCTGTCTTAGGTCGTCTTGTTTTCTTTGTCTCGCCCCGTTTTTCACATCTAATTCTGTCTTGTTTTATCTCATCATGTCTTGACTTAACTCGTCATGTCTTGTCTTGGCTACTCTTCTCTGTCTCGCCGTGTTGTGTCTTATATCGTTCTGTCGTATTCAATCTTACATACTCCAGGCTTTTCTTGGTTCGTCATTTTTTTTTTCGCATTTCGTCCTGTCTTGTCTTACCTCTTCTTGTCCTGTCTTATTGCGAGCTGTTCTATATTATCTTGACTCGTCTGGTCTTATCTCGCCTTCTCTTATCTCGCTGTGTCTTGTCTTATTTTGCTCTGCCTTGTCCAATCTTACCTCGTCCTGTCTTCTCTGATATCCTCTTGTTTTATCCGAGTTTTTCTTGTTTCGTCTGAGCTATTCTCGTTTTGTCTTAAATCGCCCAGAATGGTCTTATTTCGTCTTGTATTATTTTATCCCGTCTCATCTTGTCTTATTTAATCTTGTTTTAACAATTCCTGTCTTGTCTATCTACTCGCTGATTACAGCTGTAGAGGTTATCTTCTACACTATCCCCTGAACCCAACTGTCCATATTATCCCCCATAAGATCTCTTCCACACTAAAATCCTCCGTCTTTATAAATAAAACATATCGTATAAAATCCCTGGCAAAATGTAATTAAGAAAATTAATACATGGTGCAGACATTAATGACTCGAGTGATAGCCATTTTTCTAGGAAAACAAGTTGCAAGACAATGGCAGAGATAAAATTCGGCTGTTATAAAATTCTACATTCGTTGATTTACGAACAGGATAGAATACACTACAATGGTTTTAAAACGCCTGTTGTGTGAAGCATCATTTCCACCTAGAGAGCATCCCAAGCCAGTAAGTCAAGGGCCATTTTACACGCCTTAAGTCGCCTTGGGTATATGGTGCTAGATCCATGACAGCATACAACATCTCCTTCATACATACGTACATGCATACATACATCCATACATACATCCATACATACATCCATACATACATCCATACATACATCCATACATACATTCATACATACACCCATACATATACTCATACATACAAACACGCATCTCTAATATTGCTTTTAAGTCTTTCAGACCCGGGCAGTTGTTACTTTGACCATTTCTATCTCCTTGTAAGACAGTGGGATGGCGTTCGTCAATGGGGTACCCGAAAATAGAGTAGAAAGCATTACCAACCTAGGCCAAACTTCAGCACTACTGTACGTACTGTACTGAATCTTTACCTGGTTACATCCTCATATGTCTTTCAGCAGATGTGAAGTTTCAGTAACTTCCGTGCACACAACGTTGATTTTAAAGCCTTCATAGGGAAAGAAGAGCTCTGCGATACAGTCCGCGTGAGGATGATATTTTCTGTACCGGATCGGGAAGAACGTCTTTACATCAAGTTCACTTCGCTAGATGCAATGCTCAGGGTATTGACAATGTTGATCTATGCTAGATCAACATCTAAGTACTGATTTACACCGTAACTTTTTGTTGACAAGTTTGATTTATCAGGACTCCACATTCTTCTATGTATCATGTGGCCTTCATGAACCATACACAGTCGTTCCTCTCTGTCGTTATCATTAGAACAAAAGGAAAAGAGTTCATCATTTAAAAATAATAAAGATGTTTTATTATCATACAGACCTCCTTATTGTAGCCACCCAACAGTTAACGGTGATAACTGCGCAATGTCATCTGCCAAGTGTAGGGAATGAGGATGGGGAGACATTAGTTTAGAGGACAGATGTAGGGGACCGATTAACTAGTGCACATGTCTTGTACTCATGGGATCACTGTGTATCTTATCTATCAGTCTATGTCAGCCAGTCTATGTTGATTTTCTATAGAAACCTTACATCTTACTTCCCTAATCTAGTTTCACGAGCCAATACTATAGACTGGCAATCTACTGTGTCTCAGACTGTCCATTTAGAGAGAGTCGAACCACAGTTAAACTGTCAACCTTCTATATGGAGTTAATATCTCATGTTGGCCGCAATATCTCATATCTGGTTTAACTACAATATTCATTCATTTGACGTACACCTGGCATCTGACGCTGTCATTATTATAACCCACAGTACATACTTGCTCTCACAGTTCCTGTTAGAACCGGACTCTTTGTGTCATCGGTTTTGTCTAATGCTGGACCCACTCACTCTGTGCTTCCCACTGAATTGTGCGCGGGCCCTTGTCGGTCACTGCGATTTCCTCGCTGGTGAGTCGTGTTCATTGGCTCGCACCATCCTTTGTGTCTGAGCTTAACTGACACAGTCATTATCATCACCTTTCTTAACGAGTTCAGTGCCAATCAAAAAGTAGGTTTGGGACAAACAAAGAATGGATGGTCGGAAATGGGAGGTAGGGGTGTCTCACAGTTGTGACTTAGTGGATGTTAATATGGTAGCAGGCATATTGTATTATATATCAAGTAGAGGGGACTGTAAAGGGAAAACTAATGTACTGATAATTAAACTATAGTTTTATTTATAAGCCCATCGCAGTTTCGGGAAGTTTGAATAACACGATTTATCATCCCATGGTATTTAATCAGTTAAGATCGAGTTATGACACGTATACTAGGTTACTCTTAATTTATATCACTCATCTTCCATCTTCTGTTGTGATTATTCCTAGATAATTTAATTTATTGAGTTGTTAATGCAGTTTCCTATCCATTGCAATATCTTTTCTTATATATCTATTTTAAAGTCTTAATCTTGTTCTTAAAATTGTTTTTGTGAATTCATTTTTTACAATGCTTGAATATTGACGCTGGCTCTGTATAGGGTATCTATTGAGAAACCCGGAGAATAGTATAAATAAAATAACCTTTGTCTGGAATCCACAAGGCAAAATAAATAGAAGAAGACCCAAAACACATCTAAACAGAGTAGCAGATACAAATAAATAATGTGGGGAGGACATAGACAGAGACAAACAGCTTTCTTTGGTCGTCTGATGAGAAGAGGTCATCAGCAGAGTAGATCCAGAACACCAAAGACCGACATCTGTGGAGAGCCATGAAGGCCTACGCCAGCTGGCAGGGCACTTGATGATGATAGATAGAGCTGCATGAGGAAGCTAGGGATATAATGCCGTGGTGTTAGTTGATTAAGGGAGTATGCTTGGATGATGGTCTTCTTATCTGTCCATGGGCTTCTTAACATTATACGGAGACACTGCATTTCTACGGCCTCCAGGTTTCTCCTCTCTATGCACGGCCTAGATTCATACGCATACAGTAGTCACATGGACACTGCACTAAACTGTATTAGAGAGTTTAATAAAGGCCACCATGGTCTCATAACTCGAAGAAGAGGTAGGAAACACGACGTTCAGGCAGACGCTGTTCTTGTATATTCACCGGCATAATCCGACACCCGTGGGGCTCCCTTTACTTTTAGCTTGGGTACAATAATGTAGCCGGTATCTCTGGACGAGGGGTTACACGACTTTCTCCGTAATCCCGTTTATCCAGGGTCTCGCAGCGTTCGAGAATTGGAAGCGGTTCTACCCGCGCTGGTGACTTGCGGGATAAATGAGCCGGCCGCTCAGAAAGCAATGGCAAACTACTGAGCGTAATCTTGCCAAGAAATCAACAATCAGCTGAAAGATGCTGATGTTGACAGCGATGTCCTGTAAAGGATATGCAAATCATTTATTACAATAATGTAGGAGTCTCGCTGTACCACTTTATACGGTTGCTAACACCTGAGGATGTACTCCAAAGTCACGCAGGAGTAGAAAACAAGGGGAAACTACCACATGATGGATCCATAGAACGTAATGATCCACAACAAGAATAACACAAACAACAATACCTTGATGCCAAGAATAATCAGTAATCATATAATACATTCCTTAGTATAGAATTAGTCTAAGTTACTGCACAGATTGTATCAAATTGTTACGTTCCCTTATCACTTTATTAATTTTTCAGTCGCCTTTAGGGAGAATGTTATGAGGAGAAGTAAACTTTAAAAAACTTAGTGACAACCGGTAAACTTGATAGCAAAAGAGAAAAGAAGACAAAGAAATAAATAGATTGCTTGACCACTGGACATAATCGGGTCAAGAACACTGAACTGAACAAAAACAGGTAGTCGAGTAATATGATGAACTGCAACCTCCCAAGCCAATCTGCATGGTACATGCTTATTATTATTATTATTATTATTATTAAAGAGAGAGAGAGAGAGAGAGAGAGAGAGAGAGAGAGAGAGAGAGAGAGAGAGGGAGAGAGAGAGAGAGAGAGTGTCAACAACTCATGTTTCAGGCATCATCGGATTACTTCTCCCACACCATACAAGAAACTTGCAAGTCGTGTGCGAGGAATGAAATGGTACATTTTATTGCCGTTGGCTCTTTACAATTGCAAAACAGTCGCTATCTAATCACACATAAAGTCACAATATTCTCTATCACTAGTTTTCCTAAACCCTATAGCTAATCTCTATCTACTAGGCTATACGAAAACTATATTCTATTCTACACGATGTGAACACTACAGAGTCAGTCCCCAGTCTGACTTCCTTCACTCGCGTCGCTACACGCCACGCGGAAGGACCTTCATGCGTCCTTCGGCTCTTTGCGTGCTAGGTCAGTTAGCACGCTTCTATTAGCCGTCTTTGGTTTGAGTGGCAATCGTAGCGATCACGCAGGCGTGCTTCTGTCGTGACCAGTAGTGCTAACTATCTGGTCAACGCCTCCGTGTGAGGACTAGTTAATAGTCCCCCTTTTCTATCATCTATCCTGCCCTGATCCCGGGCACTATGTTCCCTCTACTCTATCTGAGGTTGACCCCACGTCCCGATGGTGTTCTATCATGAGGCAGGTTTCCTGCCTCCTGCCTCAGTCTTTGACACACACCCTCCCCTCCTGTGTTGCGTCATCAACTTTGACTCATTGGTTGTGACGCAAGAGGTTTCTAAAAAATTAGTGTGTCTAATTTTTGTCAAAGACTGTAGATAACCTGGCTTTGGGCTACTCAATAGACCTACTGACTAATGTCACAATGTAGCATCACTTTACTTGGCTACTGGCAATCGCCACAAACTTGTCTGGTTGGCGTGAGCCCTCTTCTCAATCGCAATATTATATTAATTAGAGGTATGTCTGAACCGGACCGTTGTCTTATAAGACCTGCCCTCAAATAGTAAATTAACTCACTACCCATACAAAGTTGACTTTCTTAAGGTCAACACATGAATTGCTTCATGTCCCCCATATAATATTAAACAACCATTACACAAGCTGTGAGCGACAGGCTTTACCTATCTCGCTTCCGCGTGTAAAGTCATATTTCACTGTTAAGTTAGTGTTTCGTTGTCTATTATGTCCCCTGACCCGGAGTTATCTCCCTTTGATCTAATAAAAGTGTATGCAATTTATATGTTTGTTTTTCTGGTTGTTTGTGTGTTTGGATGTAATTAAACGTATAATCTACCATCTAACATGTGTATCTAACTATCATGTGTATGTAAGTTAGTTTTTCAAGTGTCATAATTCATTTAACTGTGGTCACAAACATGTGTATAATACAAATCTGTGACTACATTTCTGTCTTATGAGACTCAAAATACTTTCACTAAGATCCTAAACTAAACTACACAAAATACATTCATTACAACACATTTTCAACATTGAAACCAACATTTGACGGCAACAACAATAAAAAGTTTTGTTGAGCGGCAAAAAAATCCGCTGACTGTTCTCACTCTCTCCTGTATATTTTACATTTGTTCTCACTTTCACACTTCTGTCACACATCTTTAACATTCGCTTATGTCACACTTCTTTTACACTCACTATTGGCACACATCTTTTACCCTAATTTCTGTCACACATCTTTCATCCTCATTTCTGTCACACTTCTTTTACCCTCATTTCTGTCACACATCTTTCATCCTCATTTCTGTCACACTTCTTTTACCCTCACTATTGGCACACATCTGTTACCCTCATTTCTGTCACACCTCTTTTACCCTCATTTCTGTCACACTTCTTTTACCCTCACTATTGGCACACATCTTTCACCCTCACCTTTGTCACACATCTTTTACCTTCATTTCTGTCACATAACTTTCACTCTCATTTTTGTCACGCATCTTTTACCCTCATAGTTATTTAAAAACCTTGGAGTGACACTGTACAAGTTTGGCTCAGTTTGACAGAGTTGAGCCTAATGACTGTGCATCAACCGTTGCACATGTCAAGTATTTACACCATATTTACATGTAAGAAAAAAGGGTTAATGGTTTGTACCCTGGTATTCTTAACCACTGTATTCTACAGAAATATTACTCTAAATACTGACATACTAATACTAGTTCTATAAATATACATTTCCTGTGTTAATCTATCTGTCACATTACTCCTAAAATAAGCTTACATTACTCCTAATATTTATCTAATTTAAGGGATATAATTTACCTATGTGAAATGACATTGATGTGAGATGAGTTATGTCCCTTTGTGAAATGGGTGATGTGAAATGTAATAAGTTACGTACCTTTCTAAAATGGATGATGTGAAATATAACATATTCTAACTAATGTTTTTAAATGAAACAAACTATATGATTGATATTCTTATTCTATATGGTGTAAATGATGTATCTTTAAGTGTATAATATTTCTATTCTATTATGGTGTAACCTAATCATGCTACTAAATGATAACGTTTGTTAAATGGATTGGTTAAGATGGAATGAAATCAAATGAAATGAAACAAAGTGAAATATAATAAACTAAATGATACTATTCATATCTAAACTTCTTATAATTAGTTGTATCTTTAAATTACTATCCTAATCTAATTTTAAAGCTAAATAAATGGGCAAATTAATAATCTATCTAAACTAAAATGAAAAAGTATTATATTATGTAAATCTAACTATAAATTCAAATGACATAATCTATCTATATTTTATCACTATATTAAAACATTATGATACATATCACATTAAGTTTATATATACATGGTCTCCAAACACCTCAGGCCAGTCGTTGCCACTAATGTTCAGAAACATGCTTTCATTGGCATAATCTCCATACAATTGTTCTAGGTATTTGAAATCCATTACGCAGTCATATTTGTTCTATGGGTATTGCAACTGTAGAGTTCGTTTGTAAAGTAGACCCCTGGTTTCGTGTCTGTATGTATATATTCATCTGACACTGTTTTTCTCTGTTTAATACAACTCATTCACTGGAACATATATGGAGCTTAGCAAGTAATAAGCTGTCCTAGTTCACAAGGTGATATATTTGTTCCCAGAGTAAAGTTCTTACTTTTGATGTCTACGGACACATAGCATGTCAATGTTTTTGGTACTTAGTTCAGCACATAATATTCATGTATTTCTAACATATTTCACATAGAATATTTGACTGCACTAAATTAACATCTATTACTCTACACTCTTATGTGGAAATTTCTGGTATTGCTACATCAGATGGTCGACTAAGGGTATCAGCCAAGATGTTATCTTTCCCCTTAATATGTTCTATACTAAAGGTGTGATTTTGTAGTATTAGCGACCACCTGTATATTCGGTCATTTCGATGTACACCACTCTGTATGACCGTTATTGGGGAGTTGTCAGTCTGGACAATGAAGTGCACACCCGACAGAAATCGATGCAGCTTTCTCACCGCATAGATGACGCTTAAGGCTTCCAACTCGGATATGGAATATCTGAACTCGGTGGGTGTGATCTTACGGCTCACGTAGCAAATCGGATGGAAGATGCCCTCATAAAATTGGCCTAGTACTGCAGCGATGGAGATCCTGCTGGCATCTGTCCTGAGATAATAAACGAGCCTCGGATTAGGCAAGTGGAGGATTGGAACATTACTAAACAAAATTTTCAATTTTGACAATGCAGAAATTAATAATGCATCTTTGACATCCAATTTTACAGAAGCTTTTAAAACATTGGAAAATACACTTGTAATCTCCGCTAAATTTGGAATAAATTTACTATAGTAATTCACTAATCCCAAAAGGCTTCTGACCTGTTTCTTGGTGGTAGGCATGGTCAGATTCATAATTTTGGTAATAATTTTCTGGTCAGTCTTTAGTTGACCTTGAGAAATGACATGACCCAAAAAATCAATTTCTTTTAGGCCCAATTCGACTTTGCTCGGTTTGACAGTGAGCCCGAAGAGTCGCAACCTATTAAAGACATGTCTCAGTTTCAGTAGGTGTGTTGTCCAGTCATCAGTATGGACACATATATCATCTATATAGGTCACTGTATTCGTCACTCCATGAAGTAGATCTCTAGTTAAGCGTACGAAAGTGGCAGGAGCGTTTCGAAGTCCGAAAGGAAGAAAACGCCACTCGTAAAGTCCTAAAGGTGTTGAGAAAGCAGTAAGATGGATGGATTGAGACTTCATAGGGACTTGCCAATATCCCTTAGTGAGATCTAATTTAGAAAACATTTTGGAGGTGGACATGTCAAGAATAAGATCTTCGCAGGAAGGAATTGGCTCTGCGTCGATCTTGGTGACGTTGTTGAGCTTTCGATAGTCCACGCACAGACGAATTGTAGAATCTTTCTTCTTAACTAGAACAATTGGAAAAGAGTACTCAGAGGTGGATTTCTAGATGATCCGACAAGCCTCTAAATTCAGAATTTCCTTATTTAGATTTTCCCTATAGCTTAGTGGGATTGAGTACGGCCTGCATTTAATAGGCTTAGAGTCCGAAAGAAGAATGGAGTGTTCGATTCTGTCCGTCCTACCTGGAATGTCAGAGAATATGTCTTTGTATTCCGTCACTAATTCTACTAATTGTCGTCGTTGACTGTCTGTTAGTCCCTGTTCTATATGTATGCTATCTAATGTAGCAGTCTTGTCTACAATAGGAACTGGTAGTTCCATTCCGTCGTCGTCTACCTGATTCAGTACGGTGGTGGTGCTAAGTGTGTATTCTGTATTCTCGCTAAGTGTATGCTCGTCGGATATGCCAGTCTCGCTAACTAGTGTAGTTGCGTTGTGTGTGTCTGTCGTCTGATCACTAGGTGTGGGTGCACTGTGTTCGTCTGTCTCTACTTCTGTCTCTTGTCGTGAATAGTAAGGTTTCAACATGTTGACATGGAATATCTTTAAGTTTTCGTTTATTGATATTTCATAGTCAACATCTGAAATTTTACGTACCACCTTGAATGGCCCTTGCCATGAAGTCAATAATAAATTTCGTTTGTCAGGAAGCAAGAGAAGTATGTCTTGATCTGGTTCAAGTTCAATTGTTCTCGCTGAAGGTTGTACTTCAGCTGTAGCATGTTTACCCTTTCGTACTAACTGTTGACAGACATTACAAGAACGACAAAATAATTTAATATCATTGCAAAAACCTGGCCAATAAAAATGAACCTGAATTCTGGCCCTGGTTTTGTCATATGCAAGATGGCCAGCAAACGGTGACTCATGTGCAATCTTTAGCACAGTTATGCGATGTTGTACAGGTAACACCGTTTGCTGAATCTCATGGTTACCAGTAGTATAATATCTAGTAAGAATGCCATTATTTAATCTGAAGAACCATGATGCGTTCTTTGTCACTTTTGCTCGTTCTTTCCATACTTTTAAATAAGGAGACAAACTAGGATCAGCTTTCTGCTGTTCTATGAATTTTTGTCTGTTGGTATCATCAGTGCTAGATGGAGAAAGCACCAGTAGTCTCTCATCTTGTAGCGTGTCTTGATGTTTTATAGTGTCTGCTCTGGTTGTTGCATTAACTGCATTCAGTTGGTTCCATGCAGTTATTTCATCGCTAGTACATTGTTTTAGTTGGGGTAAGCAACCCAGAATTAAATCAGTACAAGGGTTGTCAAGTACAGCACAAGTAAATGTACCCGAAAGGAAAGGAGTGTTAATACGGGCTTTGGCCAAAGGGTAAATTTCAATGTTACCCGAAAAGGTTCGGCATTTGACAAAGTCACCTGTATAATCCTCTTGACTCACCAGTTCCTTTCTGAGACCAATAAGGGTACTACCGCTGTCCAGCAAACATTGGCATGGTCTATCATTGACCATTGCATTGTGGAACTCTAAATTGCCTCTGGAGGCTAAGGCTGCATTCACACTCTCAGATGAGAATGGAACTGTATGTCCACATTCTAATTTTCCGTCAGCATGAAATTGGTGACATCGCTCACAACTGTCAAAACTCAACATATCGTTTACACAACACACCTCTTCCGTTTGGTTAACAGGTAATTCATTTTCAACATCACACTCAGTCTCACTACCACTATCAGAAGATGTATCAAGTAAAATAGCATTGTTGGCTTTCATACGTTGGCGGCCTAGGCACTTATTTGAATAATGGCCGTAGCTGGAACAAAAAAAAACATTTGACGGCACGCCGGTATGCAGATCTTTTGTTCTGATGCTTCTTAATAACATTTTCAAGATGTGCCGGATAACTCGGCGATTTGTCACACATTGAATAAGTGTCATGTAAAAGTTGACAGTGGATACATTTTGAAATTTTTCTATCTTTCTTGTCAAATTTATTAAATGGTTTTCTATTGCTCTGATAGTTTTTAGATTGATCTTTTACAAAGGAAACTATTTCAGAGTCATTTGAAGTCTTAAAAATATTTCTGTTTGAAGAAAAATATGCAGACCCTTTCTTTTCAAACTGTTCTATGGTTTCAATGTCTGACTGCTGCAAAAATTTAGCAAAAGAGAATGGTATCGTGGATATTACTTTATCCATAGTTATTAAGTTTTTCAATCTATCAAAGTCTTTTCCTATGTTAGCTGCTTTAAGCCACCTATTTAGTACACTTTGAACATTTGAGACGTAGTCAATGAAAGTCTCAGTAGGTTTAGGTTTTAAATTTGAGAACTGAACCTGATACCCAGGGGCATCAAGTAAAAAGTGTTGCATAATCCTATCACGGATGTATTGGTAGTCAGATCTAAGATCGGTTGGTATAGATTCTATCACTTTAAGGGGCTCACCACTCAGGTTCTTCATATAAATCATAGCCCACATCTCTAAAGGAACTTGGTGATATTTAAACTGATACTCGACATTTTCTGTCCACGCAGATATTGAATCGTCTTTACAATATGGTTTGATAATATTTTTGTATTTGTTCAACTTATTTTCTTCTTGTTGACTTTTAAGTTTAGTGGCAGAGATCTCTGCGTGTGAGTCTACATCCATCTCTTTCATCTTTAACTGTGTCTCTGATTCTACTTGTATTTGTTTTTCCTTAACTCTTGCCATTTCATCTATCTCTTTTTGCTTTAGTTCTCTTTCTTGATTTAATGTCTTTTGTTTTAGTTCTTTCTCCTGTTCTAATTGCTTTTGCTTTAATTCTAGTTCTTTCTGTTTAATTTCTATTTCTTTCTGTTTATTTTCCTTATCCTGTTCTATTTGTTGTTGCTTAACATTCTTATCATGTTCTAATTGTTGTTGCTTAATTTGCACTTCTTTTTGTTTTGTTATCTCAGCTAGTTGTATCTGGTGTTGTCTTTCCTGTGCGCGTTCATCTCTCTCTGCATCCTTTGCTTCTTTAAATTTTTGATCTGCATATTGTTCTAGCTCTTTACCTGTGTATTGCAATTCGTTTACCTGCTTTAATGAAGTCAGCTAGAGTAGCCATGTTGCTGGGTAATTGGCTCGCGTTGACTTGAACTGACTGCTTCACTCAGTTATTTTTTCTTTAATATGCTATGTTATTTAATATCTGAGCACTACAAATTGTACTATTTGTTTACAATCTGGAAAATTGTATTCTCCAAAAAATTAGAGCACAAAGTCTGTTCATACAATACACGCTGAAAAAGAGATGCACTATTAATCACAATGCATGCCAAAAACGTAGGTTTTACTCATCTTAATGTTCCCGAGAACAAGGAACAACACGTCAGCAACACCGTTCCCGTTGTTTGGCACCCCGGAATACACACGAGTTTTCTACTCAGGTCACCTTGTTTGGCACATCGGCACACACTCACGTTATCTATCAGCTGTAGTGCACCCTGGTTACAGAGCAGCAACAATTAACAACTCGTAAACGAAAAATAGATTTTTGACAAATTGTTACACTGACACTGACATGCCCACGAACAAACAGAATATCGATTAATTACTATTTAATGTCAATGTCCTGTCTTCGTTCTACAGTAATATGTCTTTCGTTACTAACCTAGTTTAATCTATGGAAGTATGGTGCAGACAAAATCTAATTTGCATAGCCGAAAGTAGTGCCCTCGTGACGGTAAACAAATAGAAAAGTACGAAAAAAAAATAAATAACTGCTTTTAAATAAATATAAATATAATAATAATGTGTAAATAAATACATATATTCATTCTCTAACTTAAATAAACAAATAATAGTTAATATATCGTAAAGATTAAGGCAGGCAGCAGCTTCGCAGTTCGTAAACACTGAAATGCTGATTCCAAGTGGCGAGGCCCAACTGTTTGTCAATCGTGCCACGTCACAGGCGCAGCGCTATTTTTAGCTTGCAAAAATCAATACTGTCGCTGACCTCTGTATTGCTCCGCCATGAATCATTTTTGACAATTATTCAAAAACAAATAAATAATTACATAAATAAATGAAAGAAGAACATAATATGAATACTTACAACTCTGAAAAACACATTATTTAAATATATAACATTCTAATAAGCACAAATAAACATTATTTCATCACGATAGGCACAATTCTGCTGGCAACTCGATCTAGTCTGCATACGTCATCGTCACTGACACAAATTAAACATTTAATCTTTGTAATATCCTATCCGTAAACCTAGTCTAGAGCCGTGGGTAAGTGTTATAGCTTGAACTCAGGTTCAAGCCGCACTTCTGACACCACATTTAATCCTATTGCCTGTCAACAACTCATGTTTCAGGCATCATCGGATTACTTCTCCCACACCATACAAGAAACTTGCAAGTCGTGTGCGAGGAATGAAATGGTACATTTTATTGCCGTTGGCTCTTTACAATTGCAAAACAGTCGCTATCTAATCACACATAAAGTCACAATATTCTCTATCACTAGTTTTCCTAAACCCTATAGCTAATCTCTATCTACTAGGCTATACGAAAACTATCTTCTATTCTACACGATGTGAACACTACAGAGTCAGTCCCCAGTCTGACTTCCTTCACTCGCGTCGCTACACGCCACGCGGAAGGACCTTCATGCATCCTTCGGCTCTTTGCGTGCTAGGTCAGTTAGCACGCTTCTATTAGCCGTCTTTGGTTTGAGTGGCAATCGTAGCGATCACGCAGGCGTGCTTCTGTCGTGACCAGTAGTGCTAACTATCTGGTCAACGCCTCCGTGTGAGGACTAGTTAATAGTCCCCCTTTTCTATCATCTATCCTGCCCTGATCCCGGGCACTATGTTCCCTCTACTCTATCTGAGGTTGACCCCACGTCCCGATGGTGTTCTATCATGAGGCAGGTTTCCTGCCTCCTGCCTCAGTCTTTGACAGAGAGAGAGAGAGAGAGAGAGAGAGAGAGAGAGAGAGAGAGAGAGAGAGAGAGAGAGAGAGAGAGAGGAGGGAGGGGGTAGCGCCGACTTTAGAAACTAATGATGTAAAAGAAAACTATAGATAATAACATCAGAATAAGGATACAAAAGGGTGAGCTTTAATAGCACTAGGAAATGTATGGAAGTCAAAAGAAATTAAACTTAGCACCAGCTTGAATGTTCCATCCCAGAGTTAAATCAACACCACTGTATGGGTAGACACGTGAAGGAGGACTAAACATATTACAAACTACAAACATTCATTAATTGGTACCAGGGCAAAATAGACAGATTAATATGGTATGAAAGAATCACCAATGTGCATGAGACAAAGTTAAGACGCAGATGCCGGATAAGACGTACATTGAGAAAACCTGAGAGTAGTATACATTGAGAGGCCTTTGACTGGAATAAACAGCGCAAGCGAAATAGAGGCAGAGCTAACACACACGGGGAATGTGAAGTAGAACAGAAATGAATAATATGGGGAAGGCAGACAGAGAGAGCTTAATGGGAGAGATAGCCAAGGATAGGACAGCATGGACTGAGATGTATGGGATAGCCAAGGATAGGACAGCATGGACGGAGCTTCATGGGATAGTCAATGATAGGATAGCATGAACGGAGATGCATGGGATAGCCAAGGATAGTATGACATGGACGGAGATGCATGGGATAGTCAAGGATATGACACTATGGTCGGAGATGCATGGGATAACCAAGGATAGGACAGCATGGACGGAGCTGCGTGGGATAGTCAAGGATAAGATGATATTGACGGAGATGCATGGGATAGCCAAGGATAGGACAGCATGGACGGAGATGCATGGGATAGCCAAGAATAGGACAGCATGGACGAAGGTGCATGGGATAGCCAAGGATAGGACAGCATGGTCGGAGATGCATGGGATAGCCAACGATAATATGATATGGACGGAGATGCATGGGATATTCAAGGATAGGACAGTATTGTCGGAGATGCATTTGATAGCCAAGGATAGGACAGCATGAACGGAGATGCATAGGATAGCCAAGGATAGGACAACATGGACGGAGATGCATGGGATAGCCAAGGATAGGACAGAATGAACGGAGATGCAAAGGATAACCAAGGATATTGTCATAGTGTGGTCAAGACAGGTTAAGCACGTGATCGTATAGGACCCAAGTCTCCGCGTTGTTATAAACATACTTTATTGGCCGAATAGTTATACTACAGCACACATGATGGTAGACTCCCTGCCCGGTGTTGACATGTCTTTTTTTTAATCCCCCTAAGTGACGTGTGTGTTCTCCTAGATACACTTCTTCATTCGTGCACACACGTTCACTATGATTTTCCCCCTAGTCAAGGAATGCGCATCATTCCTTAACTCTTTACTCCTAACCTAGTTCCCTCACTGTTACATTGCCTCCCCTTCTTAAAAGAGAATTTTTCCTTGAAAAAATCTCAACCCCCACTTTTAATTATTTAACTTTACATCTCTATCCTACAATAACAACAATTCCATTTATTTCCTAACTCAATTCTCCTATCTCCTCATAGCCAATTGCTAACCAGAGACAATAATATCGAAACTCTCTACAAAACTCGTTATAAAGTTCTCTAGAAAACTCTCTACAAAACTCTCCATAAAATTCCCCACAATACAAAAGTCTCCATAAGCGAACCGCTTTTACTTTAAAATGTCCATCCAAATTATGATTGACAAAACTGAAGATATTCCCTTATCCTTTATTTCCCCCTTATTCACATTCTCACACTCTCAGGATTCTAGGATAGACAGAAAAAATATAGTTAGATTAGATTTGGGTTGGTGCGCACCAAAAAAAAATAAGAAAGAAAAAGTAAGGAAAAAGTAAGAAGTAATCACCTTTCTCTTCCCATACATTCTCAAAACTTTATCAAAAAATAAAGTTTCCAAATTTATCTTCAGTTTCCGTCAATAATAATTGTTATTATCAAAAAAAAAATATGTTAATCCAAAACTGCCAGCCTTTGTATTATTCAGGTCATCAATTTCCCGTTTACCATTCCTTCAACAAAAAAAAACCTCCTAACTATTATTATACTGTTAAGTACAGTCTTCTTCTTCCAATATCCAGTTATTTAAATGCCAAAACTCAACCTGGCATTCCCCCCATATTCTCCCATTAAACGCTGTTCAACCCAGCTCCTATTATAAACCTTGTATATACATTGCGTACCCCACATGTAATAACAACATACCCCTCCATTACTACATATTTAGTCACTTCACTAACCACCACTTTAATTCATCTTCTAACTGAACTTCAAGTAATAATCATTTTAAACACACTCAATAAAACCAAAACATTGTAAAAATAACCATCTATGTTAACTTATTTTTCACATTTCATAAAACACAATTGCAGTCCCAACAATTGAGCAAACCATATTAATCCCCTCATCATATTTATCCCCACACATTAATCAATTTACACATACATTATGAATTTCAAGACCATATTATGAGTACCCAATAATAATTTTCCGTTTTAGAAAAAAAAACTCCACCAAGTACCTTCTTTGTAAACACAAAAATATCGTGTCTAACTTCTTCTTCTATCTGCCATCTGCAGAATATTCTACCAAGCTATTTATCTATCTCTTCTCCATTTTCTTAATAACTTCAAATTTTTTTCTATAATTGCAATATCTACATCAATGT
Organism: Cepaea hortensis; assembly: GCA_963921405.1. NCBI lineage: Eukaryota > Metazoa > Mollusca > Gastropoda > Stylommatophora > Helicidae > Cepaea > Cepaea hortensis. The sequence goes on along the minus strand of OY992895.1, from coordinate 49,191,286 downwards.
CGCTATCCTCCCGAGGAGAGCTATCTTCTTTCATATCAGCTTCGTCATCAGTTTCTGACTTTTCATCCATTTCTTCTTCCCCGTCTGTATATCCATTACTAGCAACCGCTAATTTCTTCTTTTCTAAATCCAATCTAATTTTCCTGTCTTGCCGTCTCAACAAATTTTCAAATACTGGCATATCTTCACCACTTGAAGAACTCACTCTAAGTTTCCTTTGCCTCTTAATTTCTTTTTCTTTCTGTCTATCCAACTTTCTTTTTACTGCCTGTCTTGTATTCATAAATGGAGGTTCGATATTTTCCCTGACCGACTCTTCACTAATATAATCGTCATACATGTTATTTTCTTCTGTCATGACTGTTTTTGGTACCGTTTCTTCTTGTTCAGCTGTTGTTACTTGTTTTCCATTCTCTATAGGTATTGGATATACCGTTTGTCTGACAAACTGTCCACCTGACAATATTTCTTCGGAACAATAATTATTATTATTATTCTCTGCATTCCTTTCTTCATTATCCCGCCTTAAGTGCTCTACATGTGAACGTGTAACATGCCCTGAAATTTGATTCTTAATAGTATATGACACTGGACCTTTTTTTTCTAGAATATAGTATCCCGGGACCCAATGAGCATCAAACTTAGAGTTTTTTCTATGTTTTTTATAATATACTCTATCACCTACGTTAAACTCTTGTAAGTGTGCATTTTTATTTGCGTATTTCTTCTGTCTTTCTCTAGCCTTAATTATATTATTTCTTAAACGTACATGTGCTTTATGCATCTCTTGCAACCTTGTTTCTTGAAAATCTTCCCCCAGATATTTTCTCCTAGGCTTTAATAAATTATCAATTGGCAATATTGGTTCTCTTCCATGTACTAAGTAAAATGGTGAGAAACCTGTTCCTTCATTTTCGTGTGTACGTATCGCCGCTAATGCTATCCCCAAATAAAGATCCCAATCCATATCGTGTTCTTCTACATTTTTCGCTAGAATATTGTATAGTGTTCTGTGTTGTCTCTCATTTTTAGCATTAGAAGTTGGTCTGTAATATGAAGTCCTAATGTGTTTTATATTCCAATCTTTTACCAATTTCTCAAACTTTTTATTTACAAATTCTTTCCCATTATCTGTAAGTATTATTTGTGGACACCCAAACCTTGGTATAAATTCTTGTAAAAGCATATTTATAACTGAATCAGCACTCTTGTCTGGAATTGGATAAACTTCTGGCCAGAGACTATATGAATCAACTATATGTAGTAGGTATACATTTCCCGATAATGTTTTTGGATGAGGACCTGAAATATCCAAACTTACTTTCTGCATTGGAAATTGAGGAATATCGGTATCTTGTAAAGGACATTTGATTATCTTCATGTTTCTTAACCTACACTTTTCACACGCTTCAACATATTCATATACACTTTTGAATAAATTCGGCCAGTAATATTTACTGCTAATAGCCTTCACTAACTTATCTCGTCCAAAATGACCATTATTATCGTGATATGCCTTTAAGACTTCTTGTTCTAAATGTTTCGGAATATATTTTCTTACTCCTTCACCTTTTTCACTGATATAATATAATTGATTGTCTTCTTGTAACTCTACAAACTTTCTTTTAAAACTATTTTCCCCTGTTTCTTTCAGTTTTCTTTTTATCTGTACTATCTTTGGATCTAATTCTTGTTCTGTTTTCATATCAAACTGTTCTAAATGTGGGTCTTCTGTTCTAGGTTCAGACTCTTGATCCGATGGTAAACTCTCAAATTCTTCCCTATTTATTATGGCAGAATCTAATATATTTACTTGCCAGTTTCGATCGTCTATGTCTGGTTCAATTTCATCTTCCGTGTTTCCTGATGACTGTGGGTACGGGATTCTAGACAAAAGATCGGCGCACGTATTATGTTTCCCTGACACATATTCAACCTTAGCATTGTACCCTTGTAAATTCAATGCCCAGGTTTGTATTTTCCTATTTTGTATTGGTGCTTCTAATATCGACTTTAATGGCATGTGGTCAGTTCTAATAATGAAATTGGCGTTATGTAAATAGTAATTTAATTTTTGAAGAGCGTAGTGTATCGCATATGCTTCTTTCTCAATAATCGGCCATTTCTTTTGAGTCTTGCTGAGTTTATGAGACAAGAAATAGATTGGTCTTTCATTTTTAACCCCTGGTATTCCAGATTCTTCTCCTTCATATGGTTGAACCAAACATGCTCCTATTGCGTTGTCTGAAGCATCTGTGTATAATATTAGCTGTTTATTCAAGTCTGGATGTGTCAATAATGGTACCACTGTTAAGCTATCTTTTAAAAGTTCGAACGCTTTTTGACACTCATCATCCCACTTAAACCTAGCGTATTTTCCCGTTAAATTCGTAATAGGTATTGCTATCCTTGAAAAGGCTGGTACAAACCGCCTATAATACGCACACGTTCCTATAAAAGCACGCACTTCCTTAACGTTAGTGGGAGGAGGTAACTCTTTAATAACCTTTATCTTTTCCTGGTCTGGTTTAATACCTTCCCTATTTATTATATAACCTAAATATTTTGTTTCTGTCTTTAAAAACTGGCACTTACTTAGCTTTAATTTAACGTCATGCTTTCTTAATCTGTCAAATACTAGTCTAACATGTTTCAAATGATTCTCTACATCTCCTTTCGTAAAAATCAATACGTCATCAATATATGCTAGGGCAAAACTTTGCATACCGTCTAGTACTTCATTTATTAAGAACATATAGTGAGATGGTGCATTTTTGAGACCGAATGGCATACGTAAGAATTCGTAAGAACCCATATGAGTACAAAAGGCACTTTTCTTTTGCGCGTCCTTCGACATCGGAATACACCAAAATCCTGCCCTTGCATCCAGCGTTGTGAAATATGTAGAGCCATTAAGTAACCCCAAAATATCATCAATCACCGGCAATGGGTACGCTACATTCTTAGTAATTTTATTTAACGCCCTATAGTCGCAGCAGAACCTGTTCGAACCATCAGATTTGGCTACTATGACGACGGGAGATGACCATTCTGATTTTGACCTTGTTATTATGCCTGCTTTCAACATATCTTCTATTGCCTTTTCTACGACTTCTCTATTTCTTAATGGAGTTCTGTATGGTTTTAAACTAATTGGTGGATGATCTCCCGTGTCTATTTCCATCGTAACTGTTTGTGTCTTACCCAATTCTAAATCATTTATCGCAAACACATCTTGATTTTGCTTTATAAGTTTTTCTAACACTTCCTTATTTTCTGGCGAAGTTTTTAATTGTGCTAACAATTCTTTTTCTCTTGTTACTTTGTCTAGTGAATGTATTTGTGCTGTATTTCTTCTATATGGATGGATCAATTCATCCATTCTTACGTTCCCTTTTCTTCTGCATCCGCGTCTATTATTAATTCTTTCACTAGAGGTTTCTGAATAACTTATACCTGCCATATTTACTCTATCTGTTGCCAATATGTCACTAACGTTATGTTCTAGCTTGGCTATTACACATCCTCTGTATAATTTAATTTCTCTACCTGTGTTATTAATAACCATTACTGGAAATGTTAAACTTTTATCTAATTCTATTATTCCATCCGGAACTTCTAAACCTGGCTCATCAATTATTTCATTTTGCAATTCCGTGATTCTGACTATGTTTCCTGCTACATAATACGGGTTTCTCTTCAGTCTTGCTTGTATCAAATTAACTGACTGTGGTTTTAAATTCATGGTCGTTTTGACTCTAACTAGTGTCGACACATGCATATCTTCTTCTAGATCTACGTAAACATCTTGGAATTTTAATTTATGCAAATCAAATAAAAGTCTCACCCCATTTTTCAATAAAAAATCTCGTCCCAATATCATATTTCTATTTAAATCTTTAACCACATGAAACATATGCCTGACATTTATCCCTCCTAATTTCAAATTTATCATCGTTTGTCCTAGCACTTCTAACTTTTGTCCCGTTACCGAATGAAGATTCTCCTGAATTCTAAATATTTTACAATTTTTTAACATTCGATATAAAAATGCTTCTTTAATCACGCTAACTTGTGCTCCCGAATCCACTAATGTTCTAACTTTATATTTTCCTATCTGTACTATACATGAGCTAGGATCTACCATATTTAATGACAATTGTTTTACCTCGTCTTGTTTTTTATTTCTAAATGTTCTATTATACTCATCCTTTGGGTTTTTAATATATTGATGCCCTTTTTGGATCTTACTATCTTCCCTCCTACTGCCGACCCTATTCAGTAAGCGGGATGCCAATTTTCCTGATTTCCTGACCTTCTAAAATTTCTCTGTATTTCTCCAGAATTCCAATTTGCTGGTCTGCCATTTGCAATTCTATTCTGTATACTCGACTGAACACCTCTACTATTTTGCGTATTCGATGGGCCACTTCTGTTACCACAAAAGCGAAAAATGTGCCCCCGTTTGTGACACCCCCAACAAACCACATTCGAGTTATTTGTGTTTCCTTCCATGTTTCTTACAGTATTTCTCACTTGTCCTCTTCTATCTTGATTATATACGTTCTCGTTTCTTTGTACCATCTGTATTTCTCCTCGTCTTCCTCTCCATCCATGTCTATACTGTCCTATTTCCATAGGTTCTTCAATTCTATCTTCTGAACTACTACCTAACTCTCGTCCTACTCTTAACCTAAACCTCCTCCTCAAGCTTTCCTCTTGTATAGCGATATCTACCGCTTGTGACAATCTTGCAGGATTCTCTCTTAATAATTTAAATTTCAATCCATCTGACCTAATCCCATCAACAAAAATCCCTACTAACATCCGTTCCACTTCTTCAGCTCGTACATTCTGTCCTAAAAATGACTCTTCAGCTAAATTGATTAACCTGTCACTGTATAACTGGACACTTTCTGTGCTGCTTTGTCTAGTCTGTCGCAATACTGAGAATGCGTGTTGTGGATCAGTAATTTCAGCATATTTTCTTGCGAGATCATCTTTAAATTCTTCCCAGGTTTCACCTCCTGCTGCTTCTAATTTTCTTCTTATATGGTCAGAAACTGGACTTGTACTTGTTCTGTATGCCAAATTCTTTTTCTCCCCATCTGTAGCGTTTATTAAATATGCATGTTTCTCAATAGAAATGATCCATTTCTTAAACTGATTTGCTTGACCACTAAATCTTTCAACATCACTGTTTACATTTTGTTGTCTTAACACTGCATCCAACCTTGATATTGCCCCGCCAACTCCAGTCAGTACCTGTGAAAAATCTTGGGATTCCATCCTAAAATCTATAATTATCAAGCAATATACAAATATTTCAAACAATGTTAATTTCAAATTCAGCAACAATACATAATCTGTTAATTACTCTAATATTATCTAATTAACTTAACTAAAGCCTCCAATCGAAGATCCTGACGAAGAATATTCCTGTTTCAATCCTGAATTTTGATAAAAGAGAATTTAAATGAGCTACTGATTCAGAATTACCTACACCACATTAACAAAGGACTCTAATCAACCTCGTTGAAATGAGCAGAACAAAGAAGAGCCTCTGGATTTCTTTCCGTAATAATTTAATCGAAGTCGAAGTCAGTTCTTTCCAATTAATTCCTGACGAAGATTACGCTCGATACCAGGCTCGCAACAAAACTGCTTGCTTACTTGCTCGATTAACTGTATATTCCCTTCAAGTAAGGTCACCTTCACGCAAACGACAACTGCTCACGACTTCAGCAAAAAAAAACTCAGTTTCCAACAGCCATCTGGGTTTTTCATATATATATTTCAGCGCAAACGTAATCCAGTCAACAACAATTTGATTTAAAGCTGATGCTATCCAATCTCTTATTTTCATGTGGGACTCTCGCCATGGTCAGTTTAAAGTGCTTTATCTTATAAGTTGAGACAAATTTCATCAATGCCTTCTAAATGTGAAGTGACTGTAGAAAGTATTGCAGATCTTGATTTCATAATTATGAAATTTGCACCATAACCTTGACTTCACCTTCAACAGTCCCACGGGTTAAACTTCATAATTTGTACTGATTTTTGATGCAGAACGGCATTACTTGATCAATTATACAATTAGCGTTGGTCAATTCTCCAGTTAATTTATAGGATTAAATATGTAATAGCATCAGTCTTTCAAAAAAATAAGTTTATCAATCAAACCTTTTTGAGCGCTGTCTTTGAAAATGGAACTCCTTGTTAAACAGGTATACAATAACTATCAACAGGCGGCGGCTTTCATCTGTTGCGTTTCTCAATATTTACAAACTTCCTTCTCCAGACGCCCAGACACAACAATTTTCCATAGCGGTACTCTCTCCGCGACCTCCCATGTTTCAGACTTTCACGGCACCAAATCAACCTGCTGTCATAGTGTGGTCAAGACAGGTTAAGCACGTGATCGTATAGGACCCAAGTCTCCGCGTTGTTATAAACATACTTTATTGGCCGAATAGTTATACTACAGCACACATGATGGTAGACTCCCTGCCCGGTGTTGACATGTCTTTTTTTTAATCCCCCTAAGTGACGTGTGTGTTCTCCTAGATACACTTCTTCATTCGTGCACACACGTTCACTATGATTTTCCCCCTAGTCAAGGAATGCGCATCATTCCTTAACTCTTTACTCCTAACCTAGTTCCCTCACTGTTACAATATGACAACATGGACGGAGATGCATGGGATAGCCAAGGATAGGACAGCACGGACGGAGATGCATGGGATAGCCAAGGATAGTATGACATGGACGGAGATGCATGGGATAGTCAATGATATGACAGTATGGTCGGAGATGCATGGGATAGCCAAGGATAGGACAGCATGGACGGAGATGCATGGGATAGCCAAGTATAGGATGACATGGACGGAGATGCATGGGATAACCAAGGATAGGACAGCATGGACGGAGATGCATAGGATAGCCAAGGATAGGACAGCATGGACGGAGATGCATGGGATAGCCAAGGATAGAACAGAATGAACGGAGATGCATAGGATAGACAAGGATAGGACAGCATGCACGGAGATGCATGGGATAGCCAAGGATAGGACAGCATGGACGGAGATGCATGGGATAGCCAAGGATAGGACAGCATGGTCTGAGATGCATGGGATAGCCAAGGATAGGACAGCATGGACGGAGATGCATGGGATAGCCAAGGATATGACAGCATGAACGGAGATGCATGGGATAGCCAAGGATAGTATGACATGGACGGAGATGCATGGGATAGTCAAGGATATGACAGTATGCTCGGAGATGCATGGGATAACCAAGGATAGGAAAGCATGGACGGAGCTGCGTGGGATAGTCAAGGATAGGGTGATATTAACGGAGATGCAAGGGATAGCCAAGGATAGGACAGAATGAACGTAGATGCATAGGATAGCCAAGGATAGGACAGCATGGACGGAGATGTATGGGATAGCCAAGGATAGGACAGCATGGACGGAGATGCATAGGATATCCAAGGATAAGACAGCATGGTCGGAGATGCATGGGATAGCCAACGATAGTATGATATGGACGGAGATGCATGGGATAGTCAAGGATAGGACATTATTGTCGGAGATGCATTTGATAGCCAAGGATAGGACAGCATGAACGGAGATGCATAGGATAGCCAAGGATAGGACAACATGGACGGAGATGCATGGGATAGCCAAGCATAGGACAGAATGAACGGAGATGCATAGGATAGCCAAGGATAGGACAGCATGGTCGGAGATGCATAGGATAGCCAAGGATAGGACAGCAAGGACGGAGATGCATGGGATAGCTATGGATAGGATTACATGGACGGAGATGCATGGGATAGCCAAGGATAAGACAGTATGGACGGAGTTGCATGGGATAGCCAAGGATAGGACGGAGATGCATAAGATAGCCAAGAATAGGATGACATAGAGTGAGCGTGTTGAAGGCCGATGCTCTAAGGGAGATTAACGGATGAAAGATGAAAAAATACACCCCCCCCCCCACTCTCTATGGTAACGATCCATTATAGTCTGGGCCGTTCATTAAATATAGACATCACAGATTCCAGGAGTCCATATGATCCAGTAGGCACAGCTAATTGTTTAGCGAGATTTTGACACCTTGGACAATAGAGAGAGAGAGAGGGGGGGGGGAGGGAGAGAAAGAGACAGAGAGAAGAAAAAGAGAGAGAGAAAGAGAGAGTGAGAGGGTGGGGAGGGAAGAGAGGAGAGAAAGAGGGACAGAGAGAGAATAGAGATAAGAGAGGGGAGAGAGAGGAAGAAGTAGAGGGAGGGAGAGGGATGGAGAGAAGGAGATAGAGAGGGAGCGAGAGGGGGAGAGAGAGGGAGAGAGAGAATGAGAGAGAGAGAGAGAGAGAGAGAGAGAGAGAGAGAGAGAGAAATGGGGGGGGGGCGTGGGAAATATGAAGCAGTAAACAATACTAACGTTGGTACACTCAGTATTGGCGGATTGCATTTTACAAATTGAAACGGGTTCTATTTAATTGACCTGGGCTCCCTGGCCGACCCAGCCGATAATGGGTACCAAGAAATGCCTTGGGAAGCAAAGGCGGCCGGCGTGATACCGACCACCCCATCATCGAGTCCTGATTGGTCTATACAAATTTGGGGCTGCATTTCGAAAAGTCAACAACGTTTGAAGGGCGGCATTTTGAAGACTTGTATCATACTGAGAAAATCTACCTCATGGCCTGACAAGACCTCTTCTGTCGGCGTAAACATGAAAGAAGATAATAAAAAGAAGAAGTATACATCATAACCTAAACAACCTAGCAATAATGTGTAATGTCGTTGTATCTTTGATGTCTATTTTGTCTTGTTGTTAACATTTTCTCTAGTAGCACATTAAATGTGGGGATATAACAGAATTCGCTTCTTTACGAAGATAGTACGTGCGTAATAAGTTCACATATACATAAACATTAGCTTATATAAACAAAAGGTAAGTGTAAAAAGAGGATATTTACCTTTAATTATATGGCCATACATTAATACTAACAACGACTGCCTGAAAGAGGCTAATGAAACTAGAACATTAAATACAACAAAACGAAAGAGACAACCATCTTTCTTTGATCATGTGATGAGAAGAGAGGCATTGGAGAACATCGTTTCAACTGGAAAGATCGAGGGGAAGTGAGGCAGAGGCAGACCAAGACAAATAATGCTGGATGGATTGAGACAGTGGCATGGAGGAATACCATCAGCAGAGTTGCTCCAGAAAACCAAAGACCGAGATATGTGGAGAGCCATGAACGCCTACGTCAGTCGGCATGGCACTTGATGCTGATGATGATGATGATAATGACAATAAAACTGTTGTTAGCTCATAATTATTATCTGCACTGCGGTTCGAATCTAGTGTCTAGTGTGCCTGAAGCCTATACTTTTATCTCTTGTCCTCTGAAATTCACTGTTTGTTTCTGTTCTATCAATGCCCATTAATACATGTAAGTAAATAACCGCAAAGAAACCCCTTTACATGTCTTAAATTACACTGGGAATATGGTGCTCACCCAAATTTGTATAGACCAATCGACACCTCAAGGATGATGTGGTTAGTGTCACGCCATCCGTTTTTACTTCCCATGGCGTTTTCTGGCATCCATTTTAGATGGGACCAACCTAGGAGCCCATATCATTATTGAACAAACCCACCTCTATGAGGATTCGAATGTACGACCATCGGACGGCAGGCAACAGTTCTGGCTACTGGGCTACCGCGGTTTCCTTAAAGAGATGTAGGAGATAAACATGATTACTTTACATAGCGGGAGATCACACAGACGACGAGACATTAATGAGACAAATGGAGTTTATTGAGACAAAGGAGATTAATGAGGTTTGGGAGTATACAGTGAGATGAAGGGACGTTAAGATAATTAACGGAGATGCTAGAGTGTAACTGGAGAATAAAGGGTTGAACGAATATTGGTCTGTGAAGAGGCGTGATCGAAGAATAATGGGGTGATATTAGGGGCGGGGGATACATAATTGAAATAAACGAAGACAGACATTGGTGCATATTGAAAAGCAGATCCAGACAGACGGATAGATGGATAAATTATTGGATAGACAGATGTATAGAGAAAGTGAACGAGTGAGATAAATAGATGGAGAGAGAGAGAGAGAGAGAAAGAGAGAGAGAGAGAGAGAGAGAGAGAGAGAGAGAGAGAGAGAGAGAGAGAGCTCTTATCAATTTGGCCACATTCACCTCTGTTGACAGAATATCAGACAGTGAAGAGGAATGATCGAAGATTAATGGAGTAACAAAACACGACAAAAATGTGGCTAGCAATAAGCAGATCGACACAGACACACAGATAGGCTGACGAACGGATGGATGGACTACTGGTCTGACAGATGGAAAAATGGTTAGATGCATTGGTGAATAGATGGATCGAGAAATTGAGTGGGTGAGTTAGATGGAGAGAGAGGGTGGAGAGAGGCGGAGTGCAGAGAGAGAGAGAGAGAGAGAGAGAGAGAGAGAGAGAGAGAGAGAGAGAGAGAGAACGAACACGAGAGCGTGAGTTTTAGAGGTCGCGAAAAGTTATAAAAGTAAATACAAAAGATATAGGACCAATAATGAACTCAAAAGGGATCAGATGTAGGGAGAAACAGTGAGCCCAGCACGTTTAAAGACAACAACAGGAAGACGACGAGTGGTGGCCTAATGTAGATGTCTTGTCTAAACTTCGCTTCGCCAGCTCTTGATCTTCGTCATTGTTATCTTCGTGTACAGGGTGGTGTCTACGGGTGATGGTAATTGAAGTATTAAAGATCTAAAGGCTTGTTACATTTATCTGTCGCTATTGAGCTTAAAAGAATACCTAACACTGTTAGTGGGTAATTGCATATCCAGAAAGGTGAAAGATGCTTGATCTCAGCTTGATGTGTACACACAACCTAGGATACGGCCTAAGACGTCGATGTAGCCAAAAGAATAAGAGCCCTAGGACTTAAACTTCTAGTGCGCTGATGGCAACGTAGGCGCTTTAAGCCTACACCGGCATTAAGTTTGTCTTAAACATTGACTTCGCGTTCAGAACGCAAGGCCAAAATACTGAATGTAAGATTGCCTATAAAATCACTCTGGGGTTGATAGCAAAGTCCTGTAAAGGGCATGCAACAAAGAACCAAGAGAAAAGGAGACTAGAAATATGATAGATATTGCAAACTCCAACATATACAACAACATAGAACCAAGTGGAAAATCCACTATAGTTAGTTAGTTAGTTAGTTAGTTAGTTAGTTAATCACGGTTCCAACTTCACAGCAACGGGTCGTCCCCATAATGCTCCGTTCCTGTGCCAGTGAATATTACATAAAACGCTCCCCACTGCCCAATGTGAAAAGTGGAAAAGACGAGAGTCTTGACAAACAACATCCCGCACAGATACACTGTGCATAATGCCGCCGCCAGAATGTCAACACAATAGTCCCCCACGAAACATCCAGTTGATCTCTGATGGAATCGGCAGTCATTTTCCCATCTGAATGTTTCCTAGATGTTCACCCACACAGTCCACGAAAATACAGTTCATCGTCGATGGCAGTGGCAGTCAACCAGAAGCCCAGCAGCCACGCATTTCTGCATAAGGCGAAATCCGGTCAACTCTGGGACATAGCCAGCTGCCATCGCTCCGAACATGCAGTCATGTTCCAAAAAACCTCGGGCAGATTCAAAAGCATTTCACACGAAACTCACAGCTCACAGTGTCGCGCCACGCACTCACTCAGTAGCAGGGCGACGGAACCATAGCCTCCTTAGTCGCCTCTTACGACATGCGTGGTAGGCTGCAGTGTTGCTATTCTTTGCTTCCCTTATGGGCTCCATAATCCACTATAAAGACGATATATATTTCAATCCCCAAAATCTAGAACAACATAGAACCATGTCGAAATGCAACTAGAAAGATGATGGATATTGCATACGACACTAAATAGAACAACATAGAACCAAGTGGAAAGGAGACTAGAAAGATGATAGATATTGCAACCTCAACCAAATAGAACAACATAGAACCAAGTGGAAAGGAGACTAGAAAGATGATAGATATTGCAACCTCAACCAAATAGAACAACATAGAACCAAGTGGAAAGGCGCTAGAAAGATGATAGATATTACAAACTCCGCCAAATAGAACAAAATAACACCTAGTGGAAAGACTACAGTAAAGATGGTAGATATTGCATACGCCACCAAATAGAAGAACATAAAAACAAGTAGAAATGGCACTAGAAAGATGATAGATATTGAAAGATAGAACAACACAGACAGAACAACACAGATAGAACAACACAGAACAAAGTGGAAATGCCGCTAGAAAGATTATAGATATTACAAACTTCACCAAACAGAACAATTAGCAACCTTTAGACTCCGCTCAGGACACAGCATGCTGAAATACCACATTTGTAATAAACTAAAGATAGGAGATAATGACGATTTAACCGTGAAACTGGATCAATGGCAGCTAAACATTTGCTGCAGGAGTGTCCAACATATGCAGAACAGAGAAAACTTGTGTTGGTCCACACCCGATCTATGTGAGGATAAACTGTGTTGAATTGAATGCTGCTTTACTTTTAATTCAAATTGACGTCTGAAGTGTACGAAGAAAAAGATGAAAAATTTTATATGTCGTTTCTTATCAACCCATTATTCTTCGATTATTTCTTTTAACTGTCCATTATTCATTCATGCCTTAACTCTCTCTCTCTCTCTCTCTCTCTCTCTCTCTCTCTCTCTCTCTCTCTCTCTCTCTATCTCTCACCCTCTCTCTCTCTATCTCTCTCACCCCCCTCTCTCTCTCTCTTTCTCTCTCTCCTCTCTCTCTCTATCTCTCTCTCACCCTCTCTCTCTCTCTCTCACCTCTCTCTCTCTCTCTCTCTCTCTCTCTCTCTCTCTCTCTTTCTCTCATATAGTCGTTAGTCGCTGTTCCAACTTCCAGGAAATGGTCACCGCATAATGCTGCGTTCCTGTTCCAGCGAATATCACACGAAATGCCCTTCTATATCACATGTGAGAAGTGGAACAGACAGTAGTTCCGACAACTCAACGGCACGCACAGGCACACATGCATAAGGCCGCTGCCAGAATGTCTATATATCACAGATCTGGATGACGATGATGACGATGATGATGATGATGCACTTTACAATTTCAAGCTTATTTTCAAGATGTATCTTTTCAGAACATTGCAGAAGAATGTTAGGAGGTTAGCAATGGATCACAGCAACGTGTGAAGATTGAGTTTAGCTAGCGGAAACATATAGGCGATGACCCAAGGAAAATCTAATAATACAAATTGCATTTAGGAGTGATCCTTTTCAGCTTGCAAAGATATATTGTGTTGAGCTAAAATAAGGACGCACGGAAACAGCCAAGGAAAAACTAACAGTATTATTTGCCACACTTGTAAGACCCCATGGAGACTGTCCCAGCTGGGCCCATTGTTGGTGTTGGTGGAGACTGTCCCAGCTAGGCCCATTGTTGGTGTTGGTGGAGAATGTCCCAGCTGGGCCCATTGTTGGTGTTGGCCTAGCCCCGGCGATGATGTTGACCTCCAGTTATACATGGGACAGGTAAATCGGGTCATGACAACAAAAGATTAGGACACTGATACTGCCAAAGTGAAGTGCTTTCCTATTATCGTGACAATTGACATCCAAACACAATCTGCGGTAATAAATCGGTGGTTGACTATCGCCCCTTGCCAATACGTATTGATTTTCTAGGAAGTTTGTCTCGTCTGTTGGGGGGCCAGGATATTGATCCCTATGTACTGAAGCTTCCTTGCATTTTAATTTGACAGTTCTAGGGTAGAGCATATGATTGTATGGATGTCCTGGGTTTGCGTCCTCCTGTATGAAGTCAAACGGGCGTTGGTCAAGCAAAGTATGTTTACCGTCATCTTCTTTTTCATATGATCATGTGCCTTGCTGAGCGGCGCTAGTGATTGTTTCTCCTCAAATATTTGACCTCTGGAATCTTAATAATTTTAACTTATGATCGTCTTTGGTGACACATGCTAACCCGCAAAGAGTCTTCTGCATTTGCAAGTCTGTGTATCTACCAATCTTTATCCTTCGGATTATCATAAACTCCGCAGAATATATCGCATCATAATATAACAATGCAATGCCTTTCCTTTCCAGATGTGAGAAATAATAGTCATATCTTTTGGTGAAGGGACCTCTTTGAGTAAATGGGAATGCGTTTTATTTTCAATCCATTTAATTCTCAGCTCTCCCTGTAGGCTCCTTGAGCCACACATAACTATATAGGTTCCTAGTGTGACATGTATCCATGTAGGGTTCTAGTGTGAAAAGTAACCTTGCAGGTTCCTAGTGTAACAGGTATCCATATAGGTTCCTAGTATGACAGGTAACTATATAGGTTCCTAGAATGACAGGTAACCATATAAGTTCCTAGTATGACAAGGAACCATATAGGTTCTTAGTATGACAGGGAACCATATAGGTGCCTAGTATGACAGGTAACAATATAGGTTCCTATTATGACACGTGCCGGTCTCTCTGGCCGAGGGGTTACAACACTTTCTCCATAATCCCGTTTACCACGCAGAGTCTCGTAGCGGGGCCAGAGCTGTGAGCGTTTCGACCCCCGCTGGTGACTTGCGGGATAACTGAGCCGCTGCTCAGAAAGCAATGGCAAACTACTGAGCGTAATCTTGCCAAGAAATCAACATACAGCTGAAAGATGCTGATGTTGACAGCGATGTCCTGTAAAGGATATGCAAAACATTATGACAGATAATCATACAGGTTTCTAGTGTGACAGTTAAACATAATAGGTTCCTAGTATGACAGGTAACCATATAGGTTCCTTATCTAACATGTAACCATATAGGTTCCTGGTATAACAGGTAACTATATAGGTTTCCAGTGTGACAGGTAACCATATAGGTTCCTAGTATGACAGGGAACCATATAGGTTCCTAGAATGACAGGTAACCATATAGGTTCCTAGTATGACAGGTAACCATAGTAGGTTCCTAGAATGACAGGTAACCATATAGGTTCCTAGTATGACAGGTAACCATATAGGTTACTAGAATGACAGGTAACCAAGTAGGTTCCTAGTATAACAGGTAACCATATAGGTTCCTAGTATGACAGGTAACCATATATGTTCCTAGAATGACAGGTAACCATATAGGTTCCTAGTATAACAGGTAACCATATAGGTTCCTAGTGTGGCGGGTAACCATACAGGTTCCTAGTTTGACAGGTAACCATATAGGTTCCTAGTATGACAGGTAACCATATAGGTTCCTAGTATAACAGGTAACCATACAGGTTCCTTGTGTGGCGGGTAACTATACAGGTTCCTAGTATGACAGGTAACCATATAGGTTCCTAGTATGACAGGTAACCATATAGGTTCCTAGTGTGGCGGGTAACCATACAGGTTCCTAGTATGACAGGTAACCATATAGGTTCCTAGTATGACAGGTAACCATATAGGTTCCTAGTATGACAGGTAACCATATAGGTTCCTAGTATGACAGGTAACCATATAGGTTCCTAGTATAACAGGTAACCATATAGGTTCCTAGTATGACAGGTAACCATATAGGTCCCTAGAATGACAGGTAACCATATAGGTTCCTAGTATAACAGGTAACCATATAGGTTCCTAGTGTAACGGGTAACCATACAGGTTCCTAGTATGACAGGTAACCATATAGGTTCCTAGTAGTCAAGGTCCCATATAGGTTCCTAGTATGACAGGTAACCATATAGGTTCCTAGTATGACAGGTAACCATGTAGGTTCCTAGTATGACCGGCAACCATATAGGTTCCTAGTATGACAGGTAACCATATAGGTTCGTAGTGTGGCGGGTAACCATACAGGTTCCTGGTATGACAGGTAACCATATAGGTTCCTATAATGACAGGTAACCATATAGGTTCCTAGAATGACAAGTAACCATATAGGTTCCTAGTATGACAGGTAACCATATAGGTTCCTAGTATGACAGGTAACCATATAGGTTCCTAGTATAACAGGTAACCATATAGGTTCCTAGTATGACAGGTAACCATATAGGTTCCTAGAATGACAGGTAACATATAGGTTCCTAGTTTGGCGGGTAACTATACAGGTTCCTAGTATGACAGGTAACCATATAGGTTCCAAGTATGACAGGTAACCATATAGGTTCCAAGTATGACAGGTAACCATATAGGTTCCTAGTAGTCAAGGTCCCATATAGGTTCCTAGTATGATAGGTAATCTTCTTCTTCTTCTTCTTCTTCTTCTTCTTCTTCTTCTTCTTCTTCTTCTTCTTCTTCTTCTTCTTCTTCTTCTTCGCGTTCATCCTTAGTGTTTTTTTTATATGTGATTGCGGTGTGGTGTTATGCCCCCTTGGGCCGAAACCCTTGGGCCAACTCATCCGACTTTCGAGTGCGTTTCTGACCAGGTTAGCATTCCTGGGAGAATCTCATTTTTGTGGTACCGTCCACATCCCAGCTGATCAAGTTGGAATAGTCGAAGACGTCACGATCATCTCTCAAAGGAAGGCAGGGTCAGTCCATGGCATTTTCCGCCATCCAGGGTGGCTTCCATAGTTGCAGGGCCGACACATAGCGCCCTGGTGCTGGGCTCACCGAGGGAATCGTCACGTCCCGCTCATGGCTGCTTTAATTCCTCACTTCAATATATTGGGCATTTCGTTCGCCCCGGGCTGTTCGCGCACAAACTAGACCAGTCTGCAGACGTTATCCACCCAGCGAGTTTTCGATTCGGACATGTGCTTGCCGTTGTGCCCGGTACAATATAGTCAGAACTGTTCCGGGCACGACGGATATTCGGAAACTAGCTAGTCAGAGCTGTTCCGGACACGAGGGCATTCGGAGAACTAGATAGTCAGAGCTGTTCCTAGCACGAGGGACGTTCGGAAGACTAGTTAGTCGGAGCTTTTCCGGCCCCGAAAGACATTTCACTCGGACGTAATTGCGTAGTGCCAGTTTTTATTTTGCCACCCGTAGGCCGGCACTTCCGACTTCGGCCGGCATTTGTTAATGAGGTTAGCCTTCCCCGGGTTTCGAGGCACTTTGGACTCTTATTGCGACTTCCACTCAGCAAGCTTTTGCTTCGGGCTGCCACGTAATGGATTCGCTAGCCAAACGTTCCATTTCGTGTCAACGAGACAATCTTCCACCTTTGACTAAGCTCACTCCATGAGTATAGTTGCAGACTTTCATCGGAACGTGCGACTGAGGTGCTTTTTCCACCTTTTGTAATGCTCTCGAGGTAGGCTACATGTGCTGCCGGCTCAGCACCTTACCTCCTTACAGCAGAGTGCGAGTATCGGTCAGGCTCTCTCACCCTGGGATCCCTCATATCCCCCAGCCTTCTAACATCTGGACTAAGCATGTAGCGTGCTTAGCATCTCACCTCCATTTTGGAGTAGGCGGGTATCGGCCCGGTTCTCACTTCCGAGGGTTTATAGCTTAGAGGCGTTCAGCCATATCCCTCAGCGGAGAGCCTTAAAGTATGTGTCCGGACCAAGAATTTCTGACTTTATACATCTGATTTGAGCTTTTGACCGGTATCCTCAGTCTACATGCAGAGCAGCAGGTTGTATCTCTCTTAGTTTGGCCCCTAACCCCTAACCCAAGACCTGTCCGACACACAGTTGTGTTTCCGTCGGATCAGCTCTTGGGATCATTGGGACACGCAAGGCATACCCCCCCCCCCCCTCACCACGACAAGGTGGAGACACGTCGGGAGGGGGGGGGGGGGCAGGTAATCATATAGGTTCCTAGTATGACAGGTAATCATATAGGTTCCTAGTGTGACAGGTAACCATATAGGTTCCTAGTGTGACAGGTAACCATATAAGCTCCTAGTATGACAGGTAACCATATAAGCTCCTAGTATGACAGGTAACCATATAGGTTCCTAGTGTGACAGGTAACCATATAAGCTCCTAGTATGACAGGTAACCATATAAGCTCCTAGTATGGCAGGTAACCATATAGGTTCCTAGTGTGACAGGTAACCATATAAGCTCCTAGTATGACAGGTAACCATATAAGCTCCTAGTATGACAGGTAACCATATAGGTTTTCCTAGTATGACAGGTAACCATATAGGTTCCTAGTGTGACAGGTCTCCATGTAGGTTTCTAGATGTTCACGTCACTCTATAGTTACCCCGATTCTCAAGTATTACAAATGCACAAATCCAAGTGCTTTTTGACTTCCCCAAAATGATGTGATTAGCAGCAATGTGTTTCCATTTGTCTAGTTCAGTGCCACATATTTCATAGCGTCATTGCATGGCGTTTATGATCATCCACACGCACACTTGGCAGAGTCATCAGGGCACAGAATGTTTCCTTTGGAAGTTGCTCACTTGTCTTGCTGACATGTTGTCTAACATATTTCCGTGAAGGTCAATAAAAACACCATGACTCGACTTTGTAAAACACAGCAAGTCTTGGTTGAAAACATTATTATTATTATTATTATTATTATTATTATTATTATTATTATTATTATTATTATTATTATTATTATTATTATTATTATTATTAGCCGGCTCCCTGGCCGAGGAGTTAGCAGCTTTCTCCGTTAATCCCGAATACTCTCGTGGTTGACGCGAGCGCACGAGAAGTATAAGTGGATCCAGTCGCGCCAGTTACTTATGAAAGTATGGAGCCGGTCGCTCAGAAAGTCGTGGCGTGCTGATGAGCGTAATCTAGCCTAGGAATCAACATACAGCTGAAAGATGCTGGTGTTGACCGCAATATCCTGAAACAGGATGGAAACGCGGAAAAAAAAATTATTATTATTATTATTATTATTATTATTATTATTATTATTATTGTTCGCTCGCTCGCTTTCAACACGAGCATAGTCTTGCGTGTGGATTAGCTTTCCATATTTCCAGTGTCCCTCGCCATCTGTCGAACCCACTCCGACTTCTGAGGCACTTGTAATTTACACACCCTAGTCAAGGAGTAGAAGTAAACATTTTAGTCCAACTGACCGGTGTAGGGACTGAACCCGCTACCTTCTATACACAGCTCGGAATTCTGAGGTAAGTAGGAACATTTTTTCCAATTTTAATTTTCTCTTCATTGCTTTCATTTTTTCATCTTTTTATTCTTCTCGCCCTGTCATCACGTTTTAATGTAGTCACAGGAGATCTCCGTGACTATATGTTGTGTTGTATGAATGTGTTGGTTTGCTGATGAAGGCTGATCGCCGCAACGTCCTGTATGTGTCATAATTCTGTCATGTGAAAGCTGCACTTCTTTGTGTCATTTTATATTGTTATCAGCAGACCGGAAATTTAAGAGCCAGTGCTGTTATCTATTCGGCCTTGCTGACCTCGATTATTATTATTATTATTATTATTATTATTATTATTATTATTATTATTATTATTATTATTATCCCCCGTTGTTGCATAACCTTCAAACAACTTATGCCAAGCGGTCCAATCGTTTGCCATCTCCTGCAATTCCCTTCCATCCTCCTCCCCCCTCCCCCCCCCCCCCCCCCCGTATCCCCCCAGGGCCACGCACATTACTCAACTCTGTCTCTAATTCTCCTCCCCGTGTGTTTTACGATCTCCCTCTGTTTTGCTTGTCTGTTGAAACCGTTCTCCGGATTCAGTACCTAACAGTGACAGGAAATGTTCTGTATGGCTTTGGGGTTGATCCAGACTCGTAAAAATAAGTACCTATAATTTTCAGTATTTGGAAAGAGGGATGTAAAGGGGGGGGGGGGGGGGGGGCGCAGAGAGGCGAAAATTAAGGGACTGACAGTCCCACTCCATATGTTAGGGTCTAAATTTTACTAAGGTCTAACGCTTGACCACCTCAACCCCCCCCCCCCCCCCCCTCCCTCGGTAGCATCTGCAATTGGACTACTTTTGCATTTACCCATTTCTTTTGCCCTGCGGGTTCAAAAGAAAGTATCAACTAGTTATATTATGATGGGGTTATCTCACTGTGTGTCCTTTCCAGCGCCATACATAGAAATATCAGTTGCTGCGGAACCCTTGACTCCACAAGGCAGAAAATAAACAAATTGTTTGAGAACACTGTGAAAAATAAAAATATACAAAGGCTTAAAACAGTATTTAACACATTCAATAAAATAAATTACTTAGATGTTTATTACAGGACGTGCAATCAACCCCAGCATTTATTAGCTGCTTGTGACTTACTAGGCTCAGTAATGTACTGATACCGAGGTAGCGGATTCAACCCCTCCACCGTTCAGGTGAACTAACATGCATGTTAAGTTTTCGTCCTTGACAAGTACCTCAGAAGTCGGACTGGGTTCGCCTAATGGCGAGGGAAACTGGTATTAGGAAAATCTAATGCACACGCATAAATCAGTCCAGTGCACTAGAAGTATAGGAACTTTTTTTAATGGCTTTGCTGTTTTTGAAAATATTGCCGTTTCAAGTTTTGTATTCGCCCTCTGTGGAGTTCATGCAACATAGTAGGTAAATCCAAAACTTGGACCGGCAATATTTTCAAAAACTGCACAGTCATTAAACATACGCCCTATAGTAGCGCGTATGTGCACTACGCTTGTTTCAAAGCCAGGGACCGTAAACACAAAATTAGTTTACAATTGCTTTATGATAGACCTAGTACTAACACCGCAGAAAACAATGCAAAGCTATCTGCTTCCAAATCGTAGGTTGCTGATTTGGAACACTCGAATCGCTATGTCGGGGAGTTGTGACACCCTGTATCACTTTCACCTAAGCCGCAGCTCCAGTTATTAAATAAATCACCTCCAGGAAAATGTTTCGGTATACATGTTGTGAGGTCTTTGAGACACAAGGAAAACACCGTGCAAGTTTTTTTTAACTCAGCACGCAACGGTTGTCTCATTAACATATTGATGTGGTTAATTCTAGCTACTTCTCGTTTGCAATTGTGTATTTTTTGGTAGTGATTTATGTGTGTGTGTGTATGGGCTTACACATACATACGTATAACATATGAGCTGGGGTTTCAGTCCTCTGCCTTTTCGCCTCTCTTTCTAGGACAGTTGAGTTGAGTTGAGTCAAGAACCGACATCACTGCACTCAGGACATTCCCATACGTGCTCCGTCCCCTCGTTTAACAGCCAGAGAAGAGTCAAACTACTAATCGTTCCCTTCGCTATCTTATTAAAAGTTCTGGTCTTCCCTCTCAGATTTGAGATTCTTCCAGAACCCCTGCCGATCCCCCGCAATCTCATTCTTTCCACATATGGGTTCTCAATCTGTTCCTCCGCCTTCCCCACCTGGTCCCATAAGCGCACGACCCCCCACCCCCACCCCTTGTCCATAGGCAAACTACCACCAAGAGGTGCATTCCCTGCTAGCCTATCAGCCTGTTCATTCCCCCGTACCCCCGCATGGCCATGGCTAGGACAATCCCCACCAAACATACTGAAAATTATACACACACACATATATGTGTGTGTGTGCGTGCGTGAGTATGTGTAAGCATGTGTTTGTGTGTGTTGATATTGTGTAACAGTTTGTCTGAGAGTGTGAAAAATAGCTTATGACTATTACCTTTCAATTTATTTTATAACATAGTCAACTATCCAGAATTAGATTATAGGATCTCCATATTGAGGAAGCTATAAAGATATATATCTGTCCTATCAGCAATGTATTTATTCGTCAAAAATTTGTACTGGGGAAAAATGCACTTTAGCAAACCATTATTTCCGCTCCGTAAATTGATTTTTTGAATATCCGTTCAATCCTGTCACGTTAAACATTGTTTCCGAGAAAAAATAGGGGTTAATCAGAGGTGTCAATGATAACATTGACGTTGTCAGATATATTTATTTAAATCTTTACGTCACATACAAGTTAGAATTCTCCCTCTTATTTCTGTTGTTGTTGTTGTTGTTGTTGTTGTTGTTGTTGTTGTTGTTGTTGTTGTTCTTCTTCTTCTTCTTCTTCTTCTTCTTCTTCTTCTTCTTCTTCTTCTTCTTCTTCTTCTTCTTCTTCTTCTTCTTCTTCTTCTTCTTCTTTTTCTTCTTCTTCTTCTTCTTCTTCTTCTTCTTCTTCTTCTACTTCTTCTTCTTCTTCTTCTTCAAATTTCTTTACTTCGACTTATGTTAATATAACCGTACGCTTGTCTGAGTCATATTAGGATGTCACCATGTCATGTTTCAGCACAACACACACGTTGTGGCAGGGCTTAGGCTTAGATTTGTCATGTTTCCTCCACCGGTTGTCATTATTCCATTATCAATAATCTTCAATTCAATGTCCCCGGACCAGCACATTATAAAAACAAGCTTAAGCTTAAATGCTTTCTTTAATCATCCTTGGTAACAAATTGGCGGACTGGACCGTGAGATAATAGAAACAGAAAAGCAACAACTAACAGACAAAAAGACTGAAGATAATGCATCTGTCACATGTAAAACCAGTGTGAAAATAGAGGAACGGGAACTTAGTGTGGCTCTTAGACATTAGACCCTGCAAAACCTGGGCAGAGCAGTTGCCGACAATATTGACAAGTTGAAATAGATAACTTAATGACTCGGATTTCAGTCATCAACGAGAGACTTTCTGAAGCTTTCTCTGGCAGTTTATGATGTTTACATTTGGTTTTCGTTAAGGCTCCTGGCATTGTACGTGGGTGGTCAGTCAGTGGTCGCAGCCTTTACTCATAGATCACTCGCAGAGAATGGCAGCACAGTGCATCAACTCCGTAGCGCGGACAAGGATCCAAATGCATGTATACCACAACCACACTTAACTATAAATACAATACTCATTGTGGAGTAGGGTTTCCCATGTTGAAGTATAGTCAGATTAAAAATGTGTTCATCGTGTATTGATGAATTTCCAACTCCCCTGCAGCTTGCATAATTAGTCTTACTTCGTGTATGTCGTGGACCCAGAAGCTTTGATGTTCGATCTATTACCGGGGATCATGGGAAAGGATTTTTGCAAAAATGTACAGTCCACACCGTGGATACGACCAGGTATGCCAAAGCCGGGGATGGGGGAAGGGGAACGTCGTAACCTTTTAGCCACTCTTTTCAATGTGTGAATGCAGTCGGGGTTACCAGAGAGAGAGAGAGAGAGAGAGAGAGAGAGAGAGAGAGAGAGAGAGAGAGAGAGAGAGAGAGAGAGAGAGAGAGAGAGAGAACGAACGAACGAACACACTTTATTTTCAAGTGGTTAAGAATTGGGCACGCAGGCCCGTCTAACATTCTGCCCTTCTATCACTCTCTTTCATACATTATTTCATCCACACATCATTCGAGGCTAACTGAGAACAACAACAATATAAATTATATACATTATAAGGGCATGCAAGAAATGCATAAATCACTATTACATGGCTCACTAAAATTAATTAATGATGTGGCGGTTGTTATTAGCTACGGGGAACATACTGTTTACCAAAGTATGACTGACTTGGTTGTATTATTGTTATTATTGTTTTCATTATTATTATTAAGGGGGCAGGTAATCTGCACTGAGATAGTGTTCGAAAAATACGCGATTATATGTGTAGGCATTGGTGATGTCTTTGATTTCTTGTGGAAGACTGTCCTACAGCTGAGCTGCGGAATATGCTAGGCTTGTTTTGTATAAGTCTATACTAGGCTTCGGAATGTGTAATATATTTAGTCGTTTACTGTATGTTGCATTGTATTTAAACAATGGTCAAAGGTAATTTGCTCCATTTCGGTGTAGGATTTTGTGAATTAGTTTAACCTTGTTGAAAAGTAGGCATTTGCGGAGTGATAGTAACTGAAGGCGTTTGTGTAGGCTATGATTATCATTTACGTGTTTACTATAAATTAAACTCATAGCCCGTTTCTGGAGTGAGTAAAGTCGCTTGGTGATTACATTGGAACAACCAACCCAGATTGTAGAGCAGTAGTCGAAATGTGTCTGTATATGAAAAGTATAGAATATCTTCCTCATGTCTTCTTCAAGAAAAGTTTTACTTTTAGCCAGATGGTAGACTGTTTTCGCTGTTTGTTTTACGAGCCCTTGAACATGGGAATTAAAGGTTAGGTTTCTATCAATGATGAATCCTAATACTGTGTGCTCCGTTACACTTTCTACTGGCACGTTATTGATGTGAAGTTGAAGTTATCTGTATGAGTTTAGAGTCCGAAGTCTTTGTCTGGTTGTTAATAACATGGATTTTGTTTTAGTGATCTTAATTTGCATACGGTTTGCATAGCTCCGCCTAACTGTATTATTTAATTCTTGTTGCAATGAAGACCCCAGAAAATTACAGTTTTCAGCGTGTGTATACACTGTACAGTCGATTGCAAATAGATCACAGAACGACGAAAGATACAAGGGTAGATCGTTAATATATATGGCGAACAATAGGAGGCCAAGATTAGAGCCTTCTGGTACTCCAATATTGAAGGTAGTGGTTTGAGACAGAGATTAATTGTATGATACTGCCCGCTTTCTGTTTGACAGAAAAGATTTTATTAGAGTCACTACATTAGGGCCAACAGTCATTGTTTCTAGTTTTTAATTAAAATAACATGGTCTGTCATATCAAATGCTTTTTTTTTTTTTTTTAAATCGATAAACTCCGCTCCACATAGCCGGTTGTTGTTTATATTCAGGTGGCAATTTTCTATCATGTTTGTTAGGGCCGTATGGCAAGAGTATTTTGGTCGAAATCCTAATTGACTGTCGACTATAAGCTTGTTTCGAACTAAATACTGTAAGGTTGCTTTATGAATGTACTTTTCTAGTGGTTTAGATGGGGTCACCAAACGTTTTTGACGGCGGGCCGGATAACTGACAAAATGACGAGCGCGAGCCTGATACTCATTCTGTACAATACTTACGCCGGCCTCCGTGGCGAAGGTCTTACGGACGCGGTTCCTAATCCCGTATACCCAAGTTCGAAACACAGCTGAGAGCGATTCGGCAGCAGACCGCGTTGCGCTGGTTTTTAACGCTATGGCATGGGTGCCGGTCGTTCAGAACGCAATAGCAAACTACTGAACGTAATCTTGCCAAAACATCAACAACAGAAAAAATGCTGGTGTTGACTGCAATCGTCCTGTAAAGGATATACAACTAACTTTAACAATACTTGCAAGCCAGAACGAAAGCTCTGGTAAAAAAGACGAAAAACTAAGTTAATCATGGGTGAGCGGCGTGCAATGCACAGAAAACACAGACAACCAACATATTTATTTAGTAAAAAAAAGTTATCAAAGAAGGCGACGTTAGTAAAAAGACAGTTACATGAGACTTTGTGTGCACATTTCCGAATCCTCACAAAGTAAGCAGCAAAAAACGGTTAGTGAGATTTGTGAAACTGATGTTTGGCTTTCAAGATATCAATGTTTGGTTTGGAATTGCTGCATCCGATCAAGAGACTTCCTTTCAAATGTTCATCAGTCAATCTCGTTCGATATGTTGACTTTACATACTTCATTTATGAAAATGTTTGCTCATAGACATAAGTTGTTCCAAACATTGAAGCCATACCAGGTGTAACTTTCTTCAGTTTCGGAAACTCAACGTCAGGTAAGCAGCGGTAAAATTCAACAAGTTTTTCTTCTCTGTGCTTCTCTTTCAACAAGTCATTTGTTAGCAAATCAATGAGCTCCAACTGTAGTTTAACTGACACATCATCAAGTTTACAATCAAACGGATTCTGGAACATAAGAATGTCACTCTCAATTCTGTCAAGATCTGAAAATCTCTCCAAAAAATGCTTCTTCAAGTCACGAATAATGTTTTTTTTTCCCGGAAAATCGAGGTTGACATCTTTGACGATTGTAGCGCAAAACTCTTTTTTGAACAGTAATAACCTGTCATTTACTGCCAATATAGTACCATGCAGTGTATGGCAGAGGGGTCTTTGAGCCTAAGGAATTAAGGCCGCCCGGCTTGTGCAGTCGCCGCAAACTGTGCAGGTTAGGATTTTATTTTTGCCCCCGACAGAAAAAAATCCCACACCTTACCGAGGGATCTAACCCGGGTCTCCCGAAGGAGAGTCTGGCGTTCAAGCCACTCGGCCAGCCGCTTCTCTCTGTGAAACAGTGAAAATGATAAAAGTTGTATCCTTCCAGTTGTGCTCAAACAATGACAGCTTTCTTTGAAATCGTTTGATGATTCTGCAGAGATCACAGGCGAGGTTATCCTTTCCCTGAAGTTTCAAACTCAGTTCATTCATGTGGAATGTGATGTCGACCAAAAATGACAACTTTGACAGCCAGGTAGGATCTGATAGCTGTGGATCAGCTCTATCGTTTTCAGTGAGGAAAAGATCTCTTTCGTTTCGGAACTTGTAAATACGAAGCAGGACTTTACCGCAGCTACGGCTCACCAAAGGTTTATAGAAAGTTTATAGGTACCTTTCGTTATATAATACGAGAGGAAGTCAATAAATAAGTCACAAATGGATGTAGAAAAATAACTAAATATGATAACAACTTGAAACCAGTTTGTGTTTATACATACATTGTCCTTTTATTTCTCAACATAACTTCCACAAACATTGATGCACTTATCCCATCGTTTTATCAGTCTTCCTTAACCGGATGCATAGAACTGCGTGCTCTGTTTTCTAAACCACGTTGTCACTTTACATTCAACTTCCGCGTTATTCGCGAAATGTCTCCCGTCATGGTATGTTTTCAATGGACCAAAAAGATGGAAATCGCTAGGAGCTAAGTCGAGGCTTTAAGGTGGATGTTCCATAACTTCCCACGTTATTGGTTAATTTTCTCCTGAGTTTCCTCCGGGCTAGGAAGTAGATAAAAATAGCTCTGGACTTCTGGATTAAGACCTTTATTGATGTGTTTGATAGACATGTGCCAGTCAAGGAAGTTTGAGTAAAACATTACGTAAAATCGTCTTGGATCACCCTGGAAATACTTGAAATGAGAGATAGAGATAAAGCACATAAAGTGCAATATATCATACGAAAATAAAATAAAAATTATTTTAAGAACTTAGTACTGGATAAAACAAATAGTAAGGATATATGGAAGGCAATTAACACATTGACAAACAAATATAACTCTTCCAGTTCACTACCATCGAATCATTTTACATGTGACCAATTCAGCAATTTTTTGTTTTCAAACTGACATAGATCAGCTGAAGGCTTCAATACCAAATTATCCTTGCAACTTATCTTTACTGTCATCATTTTGCGAGAAGATATGCTCCCGGAGTATTCCTTCCGATATACTGCCAATGACAACCACTGAAGTATTTACCTACCTCAGTAACCTAAAGAAAACAGTAGCTCATCAGGGCTAGATGGCATCAGTAGTCGGATTCTCCGTTGTGCTGCGTCAGTGATCTACGTGTCTCTAACATATGTATAAAATATGTGTCTCGCCAAAGGCCACTTTCCATCATCTCTTAAAATCGCTGAAGTGAACCCTCTTCTCAAAGCTGGCTCATTGGACAATAATCTCATTAACAAGTATAGGCTAATTTCCTTACTATCATCACTATCTAAATCAGGGTTCACCAAATTACGAACCGCGGGCCGGATCCGGCCCGCGACGTCATTTCATCCGGCCCGCTTATGGTACTCGAACTCGCTTTATATAACATATGGAACACTAGAGGTGAACTGAGCAAGTCCTGTAAAAATGCGTTTTGATTGAAATTTTTGTAACTTCTATATTTTACACTTATGTGTTTATGTTTTGGGAGTTTTAATTCCATTTTTAGACCATGTGCAGCATATCGGGTAGTGATCGCTCATTGCACAAATGGATACGGTGCATTCTATTATGTAGTCTAAGCAAGTAACATGAATGTGATCTATAAGAGTTGAAGATGATTTAGTTGTTCTAGTACAGTGGTTCTCAAGCTTTTTTTGGCCCGTGCCCCCCTACACCGTATTTTCAGAACGTCATTCCCCCCTTTCGTATTTCCTACCTAAAAATCCCGCTTCGCCCCTACACAGTATACGTAATAATGGAAGCTAAATTTAATAGCACATACTAAAACAAGTCTAGACGTCCACATAAAACATGATTTGTGAGTCTACTTACTTTGTAAATTGAATTTTAGAAGGGTGAGGCGTACAGAACCGTTCAGTATGAAGGGAAAAACCGGTAATCGGTTAATCGGTTCTTGTATAACGCGAATTTAAAGTAATCTTAATCCTCCACCCCCCCCCCCCCCCCCCTTGGAAAAACTAAAATCCCCCCCCGGGGGAATTCCCCACCGGTTGAGAACCACTGTTGTAGTAGCTTGTTTTACTATTTGTTGGAAGTTGTGTGATGCAGTTATATTTCCCCATGTTATGTTCGATTTGTTGGTGTCAATGTTAAAAGTCTCCGAGTAGTATGATTTCCTTGCCGGTAGTGAACACCACATCTATCATGGTAGTGAAGTTCTCCAACCAGACGTGTCCAGCGCTAGGATTTCGATAGAGATAGCCAATTATCAGGGGTGTGTGGTTCTGAAGTTTTAGTTCCAACCAAATACATTCTATTGTTGTCTGCCAGGAGGTTCTTGATAGAGAGATCTAGAGATGGAAGGATTGGGGGGGGGGGGGGTAGAGAGAGAGAGAGAGAGAGAGAGAGAGAGAGAGAGAGAGAGAGAGAGAGAGAGAGAGATGCTCTCATGGCGTGATAGAAACACCGAGAAGTAACAATGAGTAAATAGTATGCTTGGCACACGCTAGGATATATACGCTGTCAAAAAGAGGAATCAGCCTACATAGAGAATGCCCAAAAGAAAACTGATCAACTCGCCTATTCGCTTAATACTTAATTTAGTTGCATGTCCTTTACAGGACGTAGCATTCAACGCCAGCATTTTGGCTGTTCGTGATTCCTGGGCAAATTTTACGTTCAGTAGTTTGCCATTGCTTTCTGAACGACCGGCACCTATAACTTTTTTTGAAAAAAGCCAGCAAAAACCGGCCTATTAGCTAGGGGTGTATAAAGTCGCAGATCACCAGAGAGAGAGAGAGAGAGAGAGAGAGAGAGAGAGAGAGAGAGAGAGAGAGAGAGAGAGAGAGAGAGAGAGAGAGAGAGAGAGAGAGAGAGAGAGAGAGAGAGAGAAGCTCTCATGGCGTTACCAAAACATAGGGGATGTACAATGAGTAAATACAGTGGAACCTCACTTAACGAGCATAATTCGTTCCAGAATCTTTCTCGTAATGCGAAACACTCGTTAAGCGAAACAGTTTTTCCCATACAAATTAATATAAAGTACGATAATGCGTTCCATGTGGAAAAAATACTCAAAATATTTTGTATAACGTTTATTCAAAGAAAATTATATATACATTGTAAAGCAGCGTGATTCATCTTCCTCTTCTATCGCGGAATGAAGGAACTTGGAATGAGAATTCGATTTATAGAAAAAAAAATGTATAATACATACCTAATACCTGTCTAGAGAAATTTGTTTTTGTCGACGCTTCAGAATTTGGTGGAAATGCGACACAGCATTATCATTAAATAAATTAGTAGCTCTCATAGCCACTGCCTTATTAGGGTGATGGTTCTCAATGTACGATGCAACAGTTTCCCATGCTTTCAGCATTTCTCTTATTGCGCCAGAAGATTGTTGGTTTGCTGTTACCTTCTCTTCCTCCTCGGACAAACTCTCCTCTAAAACGTCTTGCTGTGAAACACAATGTAATTCCATAAGCTCTTCGGTGGTCAGCACTTGGCTATGCTTTTCCACAAGCTCATCGATATCTTTGTTATCCAGCTCCAGTCCCATGATCTTGGTCAAAGACACAATCTCATTGACTACAGGCTCCACAGGTACTGACTCAAACCCCTCAAAATCACATTCGACAACGCTCTCCGGCCAAAGCTTCTTCCAAGCAGAAGTGAGGGTTCTCTTGGTAACCCCCTTCCCACGCCTTTCCGATCATCTTGAGGCTGGCAACGATGTGGAAGTGATATTTCCAAAACTCTCTGAGAGTGAGATTGGTCACTTCAGTCGCCTCAAAACAACGCCCGGAGAGCGCTGTGTAGAGCTTCTTAAAGTTAGAAATAACCTGCTGATCCATAGGCTGGAGTAACGGAGTAAGTTGGGAGGCAGAAACTGGATCTTGATGAATTTAAATTCTTCAAGAAGGTCATCTTGCTCGCCGTTGCAGCCGCACAATCCGGGACTTCCCCTCCCCCAGTCACTCGCTATGCGAAACGTCACTCGTTCAGTGAATCCTTTTTTAACAATTTATTTTACTCGTTATGCGAATTACTCGTTATGAGAGGTGCTCGTTAAGCGAGGTTCCACTGTGATATGCATTGCACATACTAGGATATGTACCATATCAAAGAGAGTAATCAGCCTGCTTAGAACCATGCCCAAGAAATAACAGATCCACCAGCGTAATCGTTAGCGGTGTATCAAGTTGCAGATCACCAGAGATAGCTACCCTCATGGCGTCAAGAAAACATTGACGAGGAACAAAGCATAAATAACACATGAGACATATTCTAGGCCCTGCATGCCAACCCAGAGGTTAATCAACCAACAGGGGCCATTGGGCAAGAGAAAACAGGTCTTCCCGATTTTTGGATAGGGGTGTATGAAGTCGCAGGTACCAGTGAGAGATATATACTTTCATGTCTTAAATGACACGTTATGAGGAAACATGGGTAAATAATATGCCTGGTATATTCCAGACCATATATTCGCTACAACAGGAAGTAATCGCCCATATAGAAAAATGATCAAGAGAAAATAGCTGCTTCCGCTGATTCCATCTGCGTGTGCGTGCGTGCGTGTGTGTGTATTAAGCAGCAGATCGCACAAGAACGCCACTTTTATGTCTTGAAGGTAATATTTTCAAGGAACAATGGATAAATAATACGCACCACTTGTTCCGGGGTCTTTATGCCAGCACAGAGAGAAATCACCCAGCAAAAGCCAGTGCGCAAGAGAAAACATCTGCACCGGCTTATTCGATAGGTCATAGACCAGAGCGAGGTCGATTATTGAAAATCGTTGAATGCTGACCTTTATTTCGCCTGCAAGTGCATCAGACACGGTAAACAGCGAGCCATTTTGTCACCCGCGTATCCGTGAGAAAGATAAACAACGCACTGACACAGTATACAAGATGCAACAGAGCAATCTGATAAACAACGCACTGACACAGTATGAGATGCAACGGAGCAATCTACAATAGCGTAGCGGCTGGGCGCTCACCTGTCGTACTGGTGGTCTGGGGATCGATCCGCATCAGGGCTGTTTTAAATTTTAAAAATTGCTCTTGGCTCTCTGAGGTGCATAACTAGATTTCACCCACCAGGGGAGAGCAGGAGACGAGTACGATTATTTCAGTATGTTTGAATAGGTTTCACCAGTTAACACATTTAAAACAAAGTAACGGTCCTTTTTGCCGGTCTCCGTGGCGAAGTTCTTATGGACGCGATACGTAAGCTCAATTACCCTCGCACTGCTTATTCCATCATGTTTATGTCAATTTTAGGAATCAACTTATTGCATCGCATCACTATTTTTTAATGCTACACAATGTATGTGCATAATTTGCTCTCCATTTTGTTTTACATTTTCGTGAGAATGCTCAAGATAATCGTCAGTGTAGGTGTGTGTAAAGTGGGGGAGTTTGTTCACATTAGCTTCAGTGATTATTTGAGGCATTATGTGTGTGTCTAGATGTGAGGATTGTGTTTGTGTTGGGGCATGAGTTTGTGGGTGTGGGTATGTGTGTGGGTGGGGGAATTGTGTGTGGCTGGATGGGTGGAGAGACGTGTTGGTGTTGAAGAACCATTGCAACCAAACTTCATTGTGGAGACGGCACCTGATTGATTTATCCGAATGTAATAAATTCAATGGCAGTGGTGCCTAGACCTGAGAACCTGAGAACTGACACATTTGCTGAATTGTTCAGTCCTCGAGTTCCGCCATTTCAATCATGACGTCACAAGAAAAAGACGGGACGCAGAGGTGTTTCCAAGGCACCAGGGCCGGGTTATATACTGGCCAAGACCTATTGACGAGTGTCAGAGTCTACCGAAGTGCAGTGATGCAGTGACATCGTTACGCCCGCCAGGTGACTTAGTCCCCAGCAGGGATGACGTAACTTCGTTACGCCGCCAGGCGAGTAGTAGCCACCTGCCTGCAAGGTTGCTGGCTGACGAGACGGCCAGCGGTCAGGCAAGGACGCACGCATGTCTCGTGAAGCCACCTCAGGTGGGGAGGCAAGTTGCGAGCTATAGGGAGACAGCTCTGGGACGTCGACTGGACCGGACGCATGATGAGAGAAAGGCGTTGTGTGGTTTCTGTGCCTGAAAGTCGAGTGTCTGGACATCTTGAGAGTTAGACTGTGAGCTGTATTGTGGATGTAAGTGTATTGAAGTATCAAGTATATCATGTTGTGATCATCGTACTGTATATGATCTGTAAATAAATCCATTGAACGTTGTGTCGTTGAGTCTTGAGTCAAATCACGTTGTACTTGTACTGTCTCACATGTGTTAGGTTAGTGAGCCAAGTTTAAGACCCTGACATGTGTGGACGTGGTGGCATTCGTCCGGCTTTGAAATGAACGTGTTTATGTGATTAACGGTTGAAACTAGAGTTTGTGAACTTAGAATTTTTGTCAAATTTGATTGTACATGTAAATGTGATCGTGGAAGGCTCATTTTGATTTATTACTACATTGTTTAAACATGGAGACTAGTTGTGAACGTACAGTGCATACATATTGTTTGATCTTGTAAACGTGTAAAACATTCGTGATTGTTAAATTTGTCACCGTTTTGACCTTGTCGACATTGTGATCTTGTCGCCATTGTGACCTTGTCGCCATTTTGTAAACTTGATGTCTATGTCCTTACTGAATGTCATCTTGATGTAAGTGATGTGCCATCAATGTTATAGCGTGTTGAGATACATTTAGATTGTCTTTGTGAGTTGAGTTGTGGAACGCAAAAAGTTTTGGAAAGAGAGTGACTTGTGTTTTGAAAAAAAAAATTGTTGACTGACAAAATTACGACATACAATTACACTCAACGCCATACAAACCTACTCAATACTTAGTGACAAGCAGGCACACACCATCAAATAGACGCTAATTTATTTCCTCCAAAACAAAGCAGGTTTTCCGTACCATCTGAAACCGTGCGCGTAGAGGTCATTTGTGTTTCGAAGTAGCGACCCTACAGTTCCTAGCCCGATTTCCAACCGTTCTTCACCGCATCCAGGGCACTTGAGTATATTTTTCTTTTCATATACTTTTGGATGCAAATTTGAGGCACATATTGTCAATAGCACAATTGTAAATTGTTTATTGTACTAACCACTTATAACTATTTGTGTGGCTGGTATTTCATTGACATTTTCCATCATGTCTTCATTAAATGATTTCATCGATATGGGGTTAAAGTTGAAGTTAACAGGTGATGAGTTAACAAAGTGGAGTGAGAACAAATACTCTGAATACCTACTAGTACAGGAGAAAGCTAATGAACGCGATGAAAGAGCAGCTGAAAGGGCAGCCAAGCAATTAGAGGCAGAAACAGCCTTAAAGCAAGCAGAGGCAGCAACTGCAGCAAAACAGACCGAATTAGAACTGGCTGCAAAGACAAAGCAAGCCGAATTGGAACTGGCTGCAAAGACAAAGCAAGCTGAGATAGATAGTGAACTCAAGAAAGCAGAAATAGCAGCTCAGAGTAAGAGAGAAGAACTGGAGTTACAGTTGAAGATGAAACAACTTGATACTGAGACTGCCATTAACAAAGAGTATAAGAAATCTGAAAGACTGGAGAAAGAAAACCAGTACAAGAAATATCAAGGTATTGTACGTAATTATACCTCGGGTGACTGCATCGCAGCCTTTACCCAAAATTTTGAAACTTTAATGGAACATTACCAGATTCCACTGTCTGAATGGAATATTGTTTATATGAGGAGTTTATCAGGGGAGCCTCTTAAAGTCATTGAGACTATCCACAAAGACCTCAGAAAAGACTACCATTATCTTAAATCAAAGATTATGGCACATTTTATGTTAGATGAAGCAGGTTACAGAGAACAATTCAACAAATTGAGCCCAAAACCGACTCAAACGTTCTCTGATTACCTCTGCTTAGTCCGAGATATATTTACCAAATGGACTTCAGCAGCTAAAATTGACAAAAATTATCAAAGATTAGAAGATCTGATCATTAGAGATAAAGTCATTTCATCCATTCCATCAGCATTTTCAAAATGTTTGCAGGAGAATGAATGAACTAGTGTAGATGAGATTGAGAGACGTGGTTCGACGTATTACACAGCCAACAAACATTGCTTTGCCAGTGAAGCTACTAACATAAATTTTGTAGCAGCGGCTAACTATGACAAACCCTATAGTAGGCAGAAACCTCATAGACCTACATCTGAGAAGTATAATCACTGTAATTATTGTAAATACTCTTACCATCAAAGCGAGATGTGCGATAAGAACCCCGCATATAATACTTATCTACAAAACATGGTAAACAGACAAGATAAGGAGCGTAGATCCTTCAGAAATTTGCGTAAATGTTTCCTCTGTAAGGCGTACGGACACTATCGCCATGATTGTAAAGGCAGGCAAATGACCAACAAAGCAAATGCCGCCTTGTTTGACAGTTCATCGTCAGATGAAGAACAAACAGAGAAACATCCTGTGAACTCAGCACAGGCTTTTGACATGTTTAACGCAAATAAATGTACTGTTTGTAACACCTTTTATGAAGATGGCGTGTTAACATGCGGCCACTCCATTCCTATTGCCAATGAAGAAGCTAATTTGGTAGTAGATTCTAAAGGCAGGATAAACATCCATCACGGATACGTGAATGGCAAGTCTGCTACAGTCCTTCGAGACACGGGCAGCTCACTTATTGGTCTAAAGAGAACGTTCATAATGCCTACAGACTATACAGGCAGGCACGTAACATGCAGATTATTCTCAGGCAATATTGAGAAATACCCACTAGCATGGGCATATATTGAAACACCTTTCCTCACTGGGAAAGTAAAGTGCGCTGCATTAATAAACCCAGTGTGTGATGTAATAATTGGAAATTTACCAGAGGTGAATGATAAACCTCATGACATAACATCTCTGTGTATTGATGATAGCATAACATCACCATCCAATGTCATCATTGATAATGTTACACCACCTAATGAATGTATGGTAGCTAATGTAGCACTAAGATCTCATGACATCATTGATAACATTGTGTCATCACCATCTGATATCATTGAATGTGTGAACGCAGTAACTAGATCTACTGCTAGAGTGCAAGATGAAAGTAATCAAACTGAGGCTATACAAATGCTCAGCCCAGTATCACTACCTACTAACACCATGAAGGAAACGTTTGTAACAGCTCAAAAGGCTGACCCTTCATTGTTAAAATATTTTAATCTGATCGGCCAAAAGCCAAAGGTAACCAAGAATGCAAAATGGCATTTTGCTGTGAAAAATGATATCCTCACTAGGTATTACACCAGAGGTGATGACACCACAGAGCAAACTGTTTTGCCAAATAATTATCGTAAGCAAGCCTTACATCTTGCCCATGATATACCTCTTGCAGGGCATATGGCATACGCTAAGACCAGATCAAGATTATTAACACAGTTTCATTGGCCCAAATTTTGCAATGACATTAAAGAATATTGCAGAAGTTGTGACACCTGCCAGAAACTGGTGAAAAAAGGTAAACACCCACAGGCAAAGTTACAAGTCACTGACTTAGCCAGTCGACCTTTTGAAAAACTATCTGTCGACATAGTGGGCCCTCTCAATCATACAACAACTAGAGGGAATAAATATATTCTAACTGCCATTGATCAATGTAGTCGCTGGGCGGAAGCTATTCCGCTAAAGAACATAACTGCCAATGATATAATGGAAGTTTTCTTCCATATTTTTTCTCGGATAGGATTTCCAGACACTATCCAATCAGATAGGGGCACTCAGTTTATCGCCGCATCTACCCAAGCTTTCACCAAAATGTTGGGAGTGAAGCAGTGTTTCAATTCCCCGTACCATCCTCACTCTAGTGGAATTATAGAAAAGTTTAACGGCGATTTAAAGCACATGCTTGCAAAAGTCACGCAAGAACACCCTAATAACTGGGATGTATATCTACCAGCTATTCTTTTTGCTTATCGCGAGGTACCACATTCTAGTACCGGTTTCTCTCCTTTTGAACTTATCTATGGTGCCAAACCACGTGGCCCATTGACTATTTATCACCAAATGTTAACTGACTTTACTCCAGTACTTAAACCCATATCATCATACGTATACGTTACATCATTGCGTGAAAGAATCATCAAATCTTGTATAATTGCAAAGAATGCACTAAAATTATCTGGTGCTACTTATAGACAGTATGCTGACAAAGGAAACAGAACAATAACGTTGCCGACACTTATTGACTGATTCTTGGCAGGGACCTTTTAAAGTGACGAGACAGATTTCACCTGTAGACTACGAGATCCAAATAAAAGACAAACACAAAATATTCCACATAAATATGCTAAGACCATACTACAACAGAGACAACGAACAAGACGATACGACAGCTTGTACAGTGATAATAGATCACTGAGGCTAATAGAGGCTAGTGAAGAATTTCCAACACCTACATTAGACACGACAGATTGCTTGAAGGAGATTAAGATCAACCCAAAGTTAACTCAAGCAGAAACAGACAGTTGCAAACACCTAATACAACAGTACAACACCATCTTCTCCAACAACCCAGGACAAACAGAACTAGTACAGCATCACATCACACTCACATCAAACACACCCATAAAATGCAGACCATACACCATTCCATTACATTACAAAGAACACATACATCAGGAGATCATCAACCTAGAAAAGAACAACATCATAAGACGATCCCAATCAGACTTCTCATCTCCAATGGTCATTGTACGCAAAAAGGACAATACAATAAGACTCTGTATCGACTATCGAAAGCTCAATAAGATAACTCTTCTAGATCTTGAGCCGATGGCAAACTCTGACGATCTACTGACAGAACTGACAGACGCTAGGTTTTTTACGAAGGTAGACATGACTAAAGGTTACTGGCAAATAGCAGTAGACGAACAGAGCAGACATCTGACAGCATTTGCCACACCTTGGGGACTGTACGAATGGTGCAAACTTCCATTTGGGCTAGTCAATGCCCCAGCCACATTCGTACGTATGACACGACTTCTTCTAGTAGATATACCTAACATAATTTGCTATATTGACGACATCTGTGTTCACACAGAGACGATGACAGAGCACATAAAGACATTAGAACAGACATTTGAACGCATTAGACAGCACGGACTGCCGGTAAAGCCTGCAAAAGTAGACATAGCCTACCATGAAATATCCTTCTTGGGATACAAAATATCCAATGGCTTTGTCACGACAGACGATAACATTGTGTCCAAGATACTAAAACTCTCACTTCCGACTACGAAAAAGCAAGTCAGAAGTTTGTTGGGACTGATAAATTATTACCGGCAGTTCATTCCTGATTTTTCCGAACTAACCGAAGTATTTACTAACTTACTAACAAAAGATAAACCGGAGAAAATTGTAAGCAATGAATGCCTAAAATTTGCATTCCGTAAAGTATTATCTTGTTTTTCTGATAATAGCTTACACAATCCCATCCTGAAATTGCCCAATCTCCATTTACCTTTCAGATTGCGTACAGATGCGAGCTCCGTGGCGATTGGGGCAGTCTTGTTGCAAGAGCACAATAACATCCTTCACCCCGTGTACTTCGTATCCAGGAAACTGAAACCCAGAGAACGGGTTTGGTCAATACCTCAGTTGGAAGCCCTAGCTTTAGTGGTGGGTATTACAAAATTGTCTAGATTCCTTCTAGGACGCCATTTCATCGTGGAATCTGACAGCAGTCCATTGCGATTTATAAATTCGGGTGTACCTTCAAACCAGATGGTAGCGCGCTGGTCTCTTAAGCTCCAAGATTACAGCTTCGAGGTTCGACATATCCCAGGCAGAACCAACACGATTGCCGATCTGTTGTCCCGTTGTCCGACCGACCCAGTAAGCAATCTCTGAGTGCAGTGTGTAAAATACACTCAGATCAACACAGCCATCTATCAGTGAATAATTTTTCCATTCACAAAAGCTGTGTAATGTCTACAATGTGATAGGGATTACTCCCAAAGTATATAATGTTCTTATTTTATTACTTAATGTAGTGATTGTCTTGTATAATTGTGTAGTGTGTGGTAGAAAGCGAACTTTATTAATTGTATATATTGCGTAACAAGAACAGTGCCACATTCGCTCAAAACTTACCGTAAGCGAACTATCCAATGTGACAGTGGCATCTCCGTGTGGAACTTTCCAGAGATATTTTAAATCCGTGTGTGAAAGTGTGACCTAAACATTGACAGCTACACCACTGCAGTCAAGCGAAATCCAGAAGGTTTTTACAATGAAACATCCAACACATGAACAGTTAGAACATTGTACATTCCGTAACTACATCAAACCGGAACAAGTGTGTTCTACAAGTTGTAACATCAACTATTTAGTGTTCGTGTGTACTTCCGGATTAGTTAGAAATTTAGAGCAAAATTAGCAGACGACAAATAAAAGTTTAAAAAGCTATGACGATTCTAAAATCTTTAGGAATCAACAAAGTTGAATACACGAATTGTGTGTTTATATATTTATGTAGTGTAATATTAGAATCATATCTTGATTAATGTATTCATACTATCGACTTTTTCTCGTTAGGATGAAAAAACGTCAAGCGATGACGCTAAGAAATAAAATAATTATTGTAAAATATTATATGTCAAAAATGTTGAAATTATTCCCCTTTCATTTAGTTGCTAGTACATCAGTACACAAAGGGCCATAATTTGAAATGTATACTGTAATGTGTTGTATAAAAATAGCCATGTGTTTGCCAGATTGTTAACACACCAGGTAGGCATCTACTGGGCATGGCAGAGTGTTGCCGACATTGCAGACCAACACAAGAGCTCCTGGCCAAATGAGGTCAGGGTTTGAGCGTTTAATGCGACTTATGTAAAAGCCGCATTTCGGTCTAGCTAGATGGTTTTTGTTTCAGAAACCATATTATTACTTTTTTTTCAAAGGCTGCGAGGTAGATGCGTGAAGCTGGTACTACCGATCTGACTGGGTCAATAATGCAATTGAGGTAATCAGCCATCGAGATGATGAAACCTGACAAGTGTTAAAGGTTGAACACCACATGTCGTTGAATACAACGTCCATTTCTTATATGTTTCTATGGCAGATATGTATGTCTATGTATTATGATACCAATGTATATAACAACAGAAGGGTTGACTCTGACAAGGTTAAAATATTAACCCAGTATGTACATATATTATACATGAAAGATGACATCTTTCATGAAGTTGCCGGGGGAGCGTGTCAGAGTCTACCGAAGTGCAGTGATGCAGTGACATCGTTACGCCCGCCAGGTGACTTATTCCCCAGCAGGGATTGTGAGCTGTATTGTGGATGTAAGTGTATTGAAGTATCAAGTATATCATGTTGTGATCATCGTACTGTATATGATCTGTAAATAAATCCATTGAACGTTGTGTCGTTGAGTCTTGAGTCAAATCACGTTGTACTTGTACTGTCTCACGTGTGTTAGGTTAGCGAGCCAAGTTTAAAACCCTGACAACGAGTCCTCGTCGAACGTCCTGGGCAACAGGTCCCTTCGGGGTCCTGGCTAAAGTCAGTAGGATCGCCGATTCCTCTGAAGTCGGAGAGTGTCTGCCTGTACGGCGAGGAACCACCAGTCTGCACACCAATAAGCCAGACAAGGGACAACGGATCCTCACGCAAACCTCAGGTCCTGTATGACATCACACTGATGTTGGACAACAGGATGCCCTCATCTGACATACAGGACTTCGCGTTGGAGCTCAAGCCAACGAGCACAAGTAAGCAAGCAAGCACAAGAAAAAGATGGGAGATTATATCAACCTTGCGAGAACAAAGAGAATTATTTCATTTAAGGTTCTAACATCTCTGTTCTTAAGAGGAGGCAGAATTCAATTATACTCATCTGAAAATGATACATTATATATGGGCTTAACCAGGATTAAGGATCAGCCTAGTGTTTATTTGTCTCAGTCTGGAATTAATTGATGTCTGTGTTGAAAAGTGTACTTTATTTGCTGTTTATATTGCAAGAGTGTTTGTATCCGATCATTTATTTACGTTATCCGTACATTAAACATGATACCTGTCACATGTTACGTATATTCAACACTACTTTATGGCGCGGAAGTCTGGACATTGAACAAACAACTAGAGAGCATCGGATTGGGGCTTTAAAGATGTTGAATATGTCGCATTTCATGGAAACAAAAATAATCAAATACAGAGGTTCTAGAAACAATGGAAATGAAAAGAACTGAAGAAGTCCTTCAAGAAACAAATGAAGATCGTAAACTGATTAGAGACATTAGACATAGACAGTCAACATTTGTTGGGTATGTTATGAGAAGAAATGACTAGGAGAACTTGGTGACAACTGGCAAGATCGAAGGGAAGAGACCAAGGAGAAGACCTAGAAGTAACTACCTGGATGGCTTGGCCACGTGGCGTGGTCGAGACAGGAACACAGAGCTGATCCACGACTCTGGCTGATGATCGAGTGAGATGGCAAAACCGCCCACGCTTATCAGCATGGCACATGATGGATGGATGGAATGAAATCAAAAAGATGGAAGTGAAATATTTCTGCCACGTTAAAAGACATAATACTCTTATAAAAACCATTCTGTAGGACAAGCGAGCAATAGGAAGACAGCGATACAAGTGGGAAGATAACATCAAGCGATGGGCGAAAATCAGTCTGACAGACTGTACAGTCACGGCGAGAGACAGACATTGTTGGAGATCCATTGCAGCCAACCTTCACTGTGGAGACGGTACCTGATTGTTTGACTGATCGACATTTATTCATGTTATAGCTATCTCGAGCGACGTCATTGAAAACTGGGCAATTCAGTGCCTGTTCAGTCCTCTTATGCAGCCGTCACCCCAAACATGTTTTTGTTCACTATTCCTATAAGGGCCGGTTTCCCTGGCGCAGGCGTTAAGGACGTTGTTTGTAATCCCGTATAATCTCGGTACGAAACACAGCCGCGTGAGATTCGGCAGCGGATCGCGTTGCGTTATTTACTTACGGAGGTATGTGAGCCGGTCATTCAGAAAGCAATGGCAAACTACCGAACGTAAAAACTTGCCAAGACATCAACTGCAGCTGAAACATGCAGGTGTTGACGGCAATGTCCTGTAAAGGATATGCGGGGAAAAAAAATTCCTATAAGGAGCTGGTAATTATATCACTGCAACACACATTACATTCATTACGGACCCTAGGAGTATGCTTAGTGAGGTGGAGAAAGGAACATTTCGTGTGGAATGGCTATCCTCAGAGGTCACAGACTGAGAATTGTATGAATATTTTCCCCTGACAATGCGAGAGGGCCGGGGACTGAACAGACTGATAGGCTGGCAGGGAATGCATATCTTGGTGGTAGACTACCTATGGACAAGGGAGAGGGTGGTCGAGTGGGTGTGGGACCAGGTGGAGAGAGCGGGGGAACAGACTGAGAACCCGTCTATGGAAAGAATGATATTGCGGGGGATCGGCAGGGGTTCTGGAAGAATCTCAAAACTGAGAACGAACGAACGAACGAACGAACAATCATTATTTTCAAAGGGTTAAGAATTGGGCACTCAGGCCCGTCTGACATTCTGCCCTTCTTCTCTATTCCCTCTCATAAATTCTCTCATTGAACATCACTTATGAAGCTAAGAGGGAAGACAAGAAGAACTTTCAAATAGATATCGGTGGGAATGATTAGTAGTGTCTTTCGTCGCTGGCTGTTGAACGATGTGATGGAGCGCGTATTCGAATCTCCTGAGTGCAGTTATGTCGGTTCTTAGCTCAACTCAACTCGACCCTCTTCTCTAAAAAAAACTTTGCTCAAATGACCTTCTTGTTCGTCGCTCGCTTTAAACTCGAAAAACACGTGCTACTATTACTACTATAGTCTGTTCAGAAATGAATGCCTTCATTCGTGATCAATTATTTTCAAAACTGTTGCATCGTTATGAAATTGTTCCTGCCGTCTTATATTTATCCCCCACCCAAGGAATATGCCTTAGATAGCAAAGGCTTGCGAACGCGGTTCGTGAGCCGAGTACCAGGCGTTCGAAGCTCAGCTGCGACCGATTTTTGCAGCAGACCGTGTCGCGTTGTGATATAACTTGCTGGTATGGGAGCCGGTCATTCAGAAAGCAATGGCAAACTACTGAACGTAACACTTGCCTTGTACATCACAGCAGCTGAAAAATGCTGGTGCTGACTGCAACGTCCCATATAGGATACGCAACACACAAAAAAGGTCCAAAAGCAACTTAAATCATGGAAAGCGGCGACATTTCTTTGATTTTTTGGCGAAAAACTAGTGAATTCACGCTAACAAACTTGTTTTACAGTACCGCAACATCAATTCGGATGACAACTTGACAACACAAGGCATATCCAGATTCTTATGGAAATAGGTGCAATGTGTATGTGATATAAGTAGACATAATTTACAGAGGCATGGGGTAAATAATGCATAACCGAAATGGAATTGGCCAGGAAATTAGACCGAATATATTTCTTACCTTATATTTCATTTCCTTCTTGTTTCTTCAGCTTCTGGTTAATAATGTATACACAAGGAGTCATGTTACTAGGATGCATTTAGCTTTTTATACGGAGTTCGTGGTGGCTTCCAAACAGCTGTGCGTTAATGTGCTTATGGAGTTCTCATAGATGATACATCAGTTTAGTCATCATGTGTCAATTTTTAAGGATCTTTCTGCTGTCTGTTTAGTTTGTTCACACGTGCACATTGGTGACAGAACCGTTTTTAGTCTTCGTGAAAGATTGTCTACTCTGCTGTTGACTGTTCAGAGACGGAACATGATTATTACCTGTTTTGCACTACGAATATAGCTGTCAATGTCTCTGTAGTGAGTGGGCTTCCTTCTTAACGGCCAAGCTGTTGGCCCTCTTTTCATTGATTCGTATGTCCGTGCGTTGTCCCCTCATTAGACAACGTGTTTGTTCTCATGTTTCTTGGAGTGCCACACTATGTCAGTTTCCACCGCAATATTACTCTTCTGTTGGTTTTCAATGCGTTTAGTGTTGTTTTTTTTTTTTTTTCAATACCAGTTGTTTGTCACCGTTGAGGGTTTGCAGAATTGAAAATTCATCACTGTGGAATACAAACTGTTGCCATTGACATTGTGCTGATGCTGTAATGTTTAGGGCTTGCAATTCGTCTGAATAGTTGAAGCAAAATATCCCAGTAAGTGTGCACTTGGATTAAGGTCTGCGATCTGCCCAGATCTTAATCTGTGTCGGACAATTCCTGTAGGTTGATGACTGCTCTCGGTTGCATAAAATTCAATCCATCCTTTCTCCAATAGTCTTCTTCCTCTTTCAACACACGGTCCTCACATTTTTTTCCCCAGTAACTTTTATCAGCGGACTGGGTTATAATCTTGACGTCAGACAATTTGAACGTAGTATTGTCAGCTGCCACATGTCCTTCAATTTTTGCCAACACAAGTTCTATAGGGTTTAAATGAGAATGGTACGGCGGAGGTCTCAAGTACCTATGGCCATGCTCTTTTATCAACTTGTCGATTTAATATTTCTTGCTTTTATGCGCCTGTTTTACAAGAGACAATTTACCTTGAAATATGTTTCTGGAAATGGTATATTTTCGCTTCGGGGCCCTATCTTTATTGCTTCCTTTGTGCTCGATGCCGTAGGTATTTTGCCTTCTTGGGCAACAACATTGTGATATGATGCATTGTCCATGATTAGACAAGATGGTCTATGAAGGGATGGAAGTACTGTATTCTCGAGCCAATCTCTAAATACATTACCATTCATCACATTATGATAATCCCTATTGTCTGTATGCTTTGATACGAACACGAGTCCAGCATTCTGTAATAAGCCATTATGAGAACTACTAGCATAGACTATGACCAAACGCTGTCCTTTACTACTGGGCACATATCGCTTTATCTTTCCATCCACTGATTGCCATTTATTTTCATTTGTGTGGTGCGCATTGATCCACGTCTCATCCAAATACACTATGTCATAATTTTCTTTGCGCATTTCCCTTATTTCACGCAGGTATCTGCTTCTAATGGCTCCTATATGCGGTTGCTCGCAAAGGATATTTCTACATCCCTTGTACTTTCTAAAAGTGAAGCCTAATGTCCTTATAATTTTTCACAAAGTTGTTTTTGAAAGCTCTATGTTATTGTTCTTTCTCAACCAAATCCTAAGTTTTCTTACAGTCGCTGTTTCTTTGGCATCCATCATTTTTATAAAGCTCGCCTTATGACATCCTTGTCAAAGCTGTCTACAATTCCCTTTCTACCTACCGTTTGCTTATCGCGTGTTGGTTTCA
Source organism: Cepaea hortensis (assembly GCA_963921405.1). NCBI lineage: Eukaryota > Metazoa > Mollusca > Gastropoda > Stylommatophora > Helicidae > Cepaea > Cepaea hortensis. The sequence continues at coordinate 49,146,744 of OY992895.1, read as the reverse complement.
ATCCAGATTCTTGCACCCATCGACGAAATGACCGTTTACTCAAACCCAATGCATGCACTGTTCTTTTTTCGGGATTTGCAACAGTATCAGTATGAAAAAGTTTCCTGCGATCAGCTTCTTGACAAAAAAAAATGTGTACAACTTCATAGCGATTCTGTGAAGTGTACAGAATTTCACATTCAATCCCATTGAACAATATTCACACATTTAAATATTAGCTATTAATATTATATTAAAGATAAGATTGATTTATATAATCACTTTTCATGAAAGAACCCACATTGACGACACCTCTGAACACTCCCATTTAACTGCGTGCCGTTCGTGCCATAACGTGTACCATGAGAAATTTTTTTAAAAAGCGCGGATGTGTCTGGGTGAAGGTGTAATACATTCAAAAATATGAATTTAATCTCTGACCCGTAAATTTTATACCGCATATAAACAAACATTGAAATCTCCTGCATAATCTCCAGAACAAAAAATTGTTAGTTGGGTGGACATAATGATACGTTTATATGCTAAATCTCATAATTTTCCCTCAGTTGGTTACTGAGATATGTAATTTTATATTGGGGCAGACAAAGGTAAACAGGCTATAATTGCTAATATTCTTGAGTGTACTGGACTGATATTACGTGAGGAGACTTGCATTGAAATATGCATCTGTGATGAAAACAAATTACTGCTGCGAGTCGTGTTGTCTAACTTACCATGACAAAATGTCGACTGCGCTCCAGACTGACCTACAGAAACCTTCTTGTCCTTCACTCGCTTTGAACTGAGCACATCACACATACGTGCTTTTTTTTTTTTTTTTTTTTTTTTTTTAGCATATCCTTTACAGGACTTAGCTGTCAACACCAGCATCTTTCAGCTGTATGTTGATTTCTTGGCAAGATTACGCTCAGTAGTTTGCCATTGCTTTCTGAGCGGCCGGCTCACATACCCCGTAAGTTACCGATGCGATTCGAACCACTACTGATTTGAACCGTCATCACGTTTCCAACGAGAGTATACGAGATTACGGAGAAAAGTCATAACTTCTAAGCCACGAAGCCGGCTACATACGTGCTACTATTACTATTAATTGCTACTATTTTTGAGTGTACTGGACTGATATTGCGCGAGGGTAGCATTTCGCATTAGCATTGTCACTCGCTATCAAGCGAACCCTCTCCAACTTCTGAGGTAATTGAAATGTATGTTCCCAAGTCAAGGACGAGAATTTATTAGTAGAGTTCAACTGACTGTTGTGTGAAATTAGCCCACAACGCCACGGTCACCAAAGACAGTTTAAACTCTATAGAGTGTTAAACCTCTCAGCCAGGCCGACCTGCTACGCAAATGAACAATCATCCATGATGCCATGTGGGTGCTAGCCAGTGAAAAGAACTGAGCACCTATTTCATCTCCGGGTACAGATATCCAGCCATCGTTAATCTATCAGGGTATCAATGTAATGGGGAGGCTCCAACAGTGCAATTTGCACACCATTTGTATCACATTACAGCTGCGTAACCCTGGCTAAATACACATACTGAATTATCATCATCTGTCCGCGGTTGTTTGACGCGAACTACATATTCAGAAAAATGACGGCCGGCCGATTGCTGAACTAACTCGGTTGCCTTATGCAGTGTTGTGTGGCTGCTGGTTTTCTAGTGACTGCCACTTCCATCGACGATGAACTGTATTTTTCGTGGTGGACTTTTGTGTTGGCATTCTGGCAGCGGCATTATATGCATAGTATACCTGTTCGGGGTGTTGGTTTGTCGAGACTCCTGTCTGATCAACCTTTCACATGGGGCAGTGAGGAGCATCTGTCTACCAGATTCTCTGATCACCCCTTGCTACCGCATTCTCTCTAGACCAGCAAATTCTATTCTGCATTATTCACGCGCTCCCAGAGGGCCTTCACTGCATCTGCCTTGTCATGCATCAAATCCCCCCTTCATGATGCAGCACCAGCCGGTCTGTCTGCCTGTTCATTTTTAACCACACCAGAGTGTCCTGGAAAAAAGATCTAACGAATTCTCACAAACTGTGATACACGAAATTATGCATACCGTTCAGCACGAAACATACCAATCTTCAACTTTGTTAGCATGCTTTGTGGGTCAGTCACAATCACAACATGTATCTATAGCATGTTCTCCGACTAGTAGAAAGCTGCAGTAACCGAATCCATCTCCATTCTCAGACTCGAGGTTGTGGTGTCATATGCCAAGCTCTCCTTTACTAAACATTGGACATTTGCTTGTGCTATGAATCTCCAGACAGTACTTCTTTTTGCCTCGTAACACAGAGCCATCGGTATAGATAATCACATCACCAGGACGAGAGTAGTCATGACTTAATTGCTGAATTTCTACTGCCGTAGCGCCTTCTGGCCAGTCCCTAACCTCACTTCCCAATGTGTTAGGAAATAAAACATACTAAAGTATCTCATCTTCTAATTGTTTCAAAGTATAAGAAAACACGTAATACAAATAGTAATTCATGAAACTAAGAAAAGTAAAAAGAAATAATAAAAGATAATAAAATATTTCATCCTCTTCTTCTTTCGCCCTTTATTCCCTTTTGGTCCATAGCCCCTTAACCAACTCACTCCAAGTGCTTCTATCCTTAACTATCACAGGCAGCTGCGGTGATGTTCTCCCCTATCTATTCATTTCTTTCCCAACTTCTCCTCTCTGTTTTTTGTAGATCTTCCTCTATTTCTTTTAAACATGAAAAATAATGATCCTGTAAAATACGCGACATCTGCCTCAGAAGAAAGTCTACATAGTCATTCAATACTTGTACACACTATGCGGAAAACACAACCCAATTACAACTATTTCCCAAGCCAGAAGGAAGACAATCGATGACACACATCCTTGTCAACCTGACAGAGTTCCTGACGTTTCACAGCTAATTCTACCTGTGTCTGACCTCAAGACATCAATACTTTTTCTGTTATGTTGTTACTATTTTCGTTTCCTTGTCCCCACTGCGTAATTCTTATTTTTACCATAGTGAAGAACTGTGAACAAATGGAAGGGAAATAATCGGTAAATGCAGAGAAGGAATAAGAACTGGGCAGGCTGCAGTTCGCGCGCATTCAGGTGTCTTGGCAGAAACTCTCGCGTCGATAGAATACAGACAGATAACAACCAAGCGTAATTGGTGCTACACGGAGTTTTAAGTTTAGTGAATGTGTGGATAAACGTTTCCTTACATGGATTCACTATTAGTTTCACTAAATGGTCAACGTGCCTTGTTGAATTATTGACATAATAAGTTTGTTTTGTTTTCCAGTATTTTGTGGACCCGCCTCGTCTGAGTTGTTTATTTCTTTGTGAGTTGTGGTTTTAATGTAGGTTTCAGGTGGGTTCTCGTTGTTCTGTTTATCATTTTGGATTAAATGGACAGCTACTAGAAATAAATGTAGTACTGTGAAAACTCCGAGGTTGCGAACGTATATATATATATATATATATATATATATATATATATATATATATATATATATATATATATATATATATATATATATATATATATAATTTTTTGTTGCGTATCCCTTACGGGACGTTGCAGAGTCGTCACCAGCATTTTTCAGCTGCTGTTTACGTACTAGGCAAGTGTTACGTTCAGTAGTTTGCCATTGCTTTCTGAACGACCGGCTCCCATACTAGCACATTATAACACAACACGACACGGTCTGCTGCACAAATCGGTCGCAGCTGAGCTTCGAAAGCCTGGTACCCGGCTCACGAACCGCGTTCGCAAGCCTTTAGCCACGGAGCTTTGAGTTCAGACGTCGTCGACACACGTCCTACTAATTCTAGTCCACTGGACTGATTTTTGCATGTGAATTAGCTTTCCCTGTTACCAGTGTCTACCACAATCAGTAGAACCCACTCCGACTTCAGAGGTACTTATAATTTATGTCCCCAAATCAAGGACGAGAAGTCAACATTTTAGTCCAACTGACCAGTGTAGGCGTTGAACCCGCTAGTTTCGCATCAGCACACTGGGTGTTTAAGAGCGAGTGCTCCTATCCATTCGACCAAGCTTACCTCCATATATATATATATATGACGCCCCATGGAAGGTGAACATTAAAATCCATAGTTATCGTTTCTATGATCTCCATTATGAGATGTCTCTCCCTTTTCTTCTTGTTTCCTCTTTCTTCTCCGCTTTCTCCTCCTTTTCTTTTCACCCCCCCCCCCCCCCCCATCGACCTCTTTGTTCTTCCATTTTCTCTTCTTCTTCCTTGTCAGCTTTCTTCTCCGCCTTCTCCTCTTCTTCTCCTGCTCTCCATTATTGTCCTCCTCCTCCTTCTCCTCCTTCTTCTTCTTCTCCCCCCCCCCTTTCATCCAATGGAGCACAAAACCTCCAATCACTCACCCCAAACCATTCCACAGTTTGCTATTATCTCCTGCAGCACCCTTCATGTACTTACTATATTATTACTCTCTATCTCTAATTATGTCTTCCGTGTGCCTTATTATCCCTCCGTGGGACTTATTGTCCATCCATGTGCCTTATTGTCTGTTCCAGGTCGTACATTGTTATAATGTCCCCTGTGGTAATTTTGGAGATTTTCCTAGGAGAAAGCAGCTAAATCGACGACCCATACACCCCTGCAGCTTTCTCCGCATCACGTCGTACGTCTTATATAAGAAACACATTTCTTCTTCTTCTTTGACTGAATGATTATTTATCTACTTTATATTTACCATTGGTCGTGGGTGGTTGTATTTCTCAGCTAAAGTTTTCGCCGAGATTGCGCGGCCAGTCCCTTGCTAACCCGCCCCATTTTCTTTGAACGACATGCAAGTTAGGTTATAGTGCTACCATTTTTGGCCTATTGACTTATCTCGTTTTAAAAATATATGGCTTTATTGTTTAGAATGAACTAAATGTATAATAAGAAATTACTATTCTCATCATCATCCAAGCCAAGCGTCGTAGGGAGGAATTGTTGCCATTCTTGCGCCCGATAGGCGGCATTGGATACTGTCAGTTCTAGTAAATGTATGAGGACTTTGATGATGCCAATCTTTCTCTCGGGCGCCCTTTTGCTCTCGAGTCTGATCTTAATTGATGTAGGGCCAGTGCTGGTAGTTGATGGTGTTGCAACCTAACGAGACTATCGAACCATTTGATCTTCTGCCTTGCAATATATGTGACACAAATTGTTGATGCCTTTGCATGTCTAACACCCTTTCCTACTTGATCTCGGCTGGTTACGTTGGACAGCTCTTCTCAAGTATTTCATCTTGCAAATGTTGATTTTGCGTTTGTGAATGTGGTAATGTGCGAGTCTGATATTGTAAACAATATAAAATAACACAAAGTAGTGCAGCTTTACGCAACAGAATTACGACACGTTCAGGACGTTGCGGCGACTAGCCTTCATCAGTAAACAAATACATACACAAAACACAACATACAGTCACGGAGAAGACCCTCCTCCGGTGACTTCATTAAGGCGTAACGATGGGATGAGAAGAATAAAAAGATGGAAAAAAAATGACAGCAATGAAGAGAAAATGAAAATTTGAGAAAAAAAGTGTTCCTACTTACCTGAGAATCCCAAATTGTGTTCTACCCGAATATCACCGTTATCTTCTTGTATACACAGTCGAGGGAGTGGGGTGTAGGATGATATCAGGGTGGTGGGTGTAACGGTTCAGTTAGCATCCCAGGTACTTGAGTGGAAGGGGGAGGGCGGAGGCAGGAAGGTAGGTCGGGAAACTTTTATAGCTATCTGGGAATAGAAACTGAGGAGTCCCAGTGGATAGTACTTACAAAGCGTGAGTGGGTGCCAGTGAATGGGTTGGCCCTAGTGGATGAAAACTGAAGCCCAATGAAATGTGCACCACGTATGTTGGTGATACTAACAAAACTCATATTGAGTCCTCCTTATGTTGTTATGAGGCGAGTCATAAAGTTTGGGTGGACTGATATGTGTGAGCGCACATACATACATCTATAGCCATCAACGAACATTCATACAATAGTATATATACACATGTGCATGGTATATATGGGGAATGAGAGATAGAGACACACACAGAGAGAGAGAGAGAGAGAGAGAGAGAGAGAGAGAGAGAGAGAGAGAGAGAGAGAGAGAGAGAGAGAGAGAGAGATTGGTAGCATAGGGTTGGTATTAATATGTTATTTATTATAGGTAGATATATTTCAATGTTTCAGTATCGCTTTCAATTGATATATAAGCTTATTTGCTTTTTGACGTCTTTCCATATATTGGTCATTTTTTTCATCCACCATGACCATATTTCATATATATGGAAATTTGTTTTGCTTCCTTCGAATGTGTCATAGTTATCTGTATATTTAGTGGACCAGGAGATCTGCTAACCTGCATTACTTCTGTTTTGATTGTATTTATCTTCATATTGTATCTTCTGCATGTTGAGCTAAGCTTATTAAAATATTTCTACTCTTCCCTCGTCACTGTCAAACACAGATAAATAAAGGGCGAAATGTTGGCGGAATCAACGTCTATGCTATGAACAATTGAATTGATGTCTAAATTCGCCTCCGATGTATCGCCAGCTTGATTGATCTGTTCATGGCTTACTGACTGACTGATTTCTTCTGTACGGGAGTAAATAATATCACTTATTTTTTTTCCAGGGTTGCCTGTAAAAATTTTTACTTGTTATTGCCTTTTTGTTAGTTATTCCAACATCTCCACCTCTCTGTATTAAGTAAAATAAACGTGACATCAAGATGGTAAGTCCAGGTGGTATAGTGTATTGTATGGGCCTGCAACAAACTCACTTCAAGTCGTCCTATCTTTACCTATCTCGTGTAGCAAGCGCCATGTCCTCATCCATTTAGTTTGTCTCTGTTTATAATGCTCTACTTGTATGCTTTACTGCTTTTCCCAAGTCATTCATAGTTCAGGACATAATTTTCCTGATATTAATTCTGGAATCTCCCACATACTTCCTCATTAAACTGCTGTTTGTCCATGATTCACTTCCGTACGTCAGGACTGAATAGATATAGCCCTTGAGAATTATCGTGTGTTGGATGATAATGCTAGATAAGATAACTCAGACGTTGTACGGGGCAGGGTTTGAGCATCTACCTGGCATCAATGTTCTATTTTACTACTTCTACCCTACTATCTGAATCTTTTGCTCTGGTATCCTGTATATGATAATTCACTATCATGTAATGTCAGAGAGTTTTGAAATGTTACATAGAACCGGTTCTCCGGTATGAGAGTGAATCATATAATGTGTCTGAATAAATTAGGAAATGCTTGAAAGAAACAGAGGTGTGGTTCATGAGGTGAATACTGCGAATACCTTGGACGGCTGCAATAGCTAACAATGGTTGCCTGGAAAAGGCTAATGGAAGTAGAATATTGGATACAACTATAAGAAAGATACAAACAACATTCTTTGGTCTTGTAATGAGAAGAGAGGCTTTGGAAAACACCGTGTCAACTTGAAAGAATAGTGGTCAAAGAGACGAAGGCTGACCGTGAGAAATTATGCTGGATAGGCTGAGAGGATGACATGTAAGATATCATCAGCAGAGTTGATCCAGAACACCAAGTACCAAAATGTGTATATGGACACGAGCGCCAACGCCAGCTGGCATGTCACATGATGATTGTATCTTCTGCCTGTTGAACTCGGCTTATTAATGTGATTTTCTAGCCTGCTCTCGTCACTGTCAAACAAACATAAATAAAAGAGGCAATGTAGGCGGAATCAACGTCTACGCTACAAACAATAGAATTGATTACTAAACTCGCCTCCGATGTATCGCCAGCTTTATTGATTCAGTTCACGGATTACTTCCTGATTGATTTCTTCTGTACGGGAGTAAGTGATATCACGTGTTTTGCTCCAAGGTTGTTTGTAATAGATCTTACTTGTTTGTTATTGCCTCTTCGTTAGTTATTTCCTCATCCTTTTCTCTCTGTATTAAGTAAAATAAACCTGACATCAACATGGTAAGTAGGACGCAGAGGTGTTTCCAAGGCACCAGGGCTGGGTTCTATACTGGCCAAGACTATTGACGCGTCCTCGCCTAGCGTCCTGGCAACAGGTCCCTTTGGGGTCCTGGCTAAAGTCAATAGGATCGTTGATTCCTCCGAAGGCGGAGAGTGTCTGCCTGTACGGCGAGGAACCACCAGTCTGCATACCAATAAGCCAGACATGGGACAACGGATACTCACGCTAAACTCAGGTCCTGTATGACATCACATTGATGTTAGACAACAGGATGTCTTCATCCGACATACAGGACTTCACGCTGGAGTTCACAGCCAGCGAACACAAGCAAGCAAGCAAGCAACATGGTAAGTCTAGATGATATACCGTGTAGCACAGGCTTGCAACCAACGATCTTCAAGCTGTCCCATCTGTATGTATCTCCTGCAGCTATCTTCACGTCTTCCTGTTATCCCTTCGAGCATCCGGAAGTAACGCCAGCTGTCCAGAAATGTAGGGAAACATGCATAATTAGCAGACAAGTAAGGAATTATGCGGAAGCTACGGATATGTGGTTATATAGGCGAATGATAAGAACACCGTGGACAACAACAACAACAAAAACAACAACAACAACAACAACAACAACAAACAACAACAACAAATAGAAAGAGCACCGATAGAAAGAGATCAGATACAGAGAACACTGAAGATATCTTGAAAAATGTTAACTCTTGAAGAGAACTAATTACTCGCATCAGAAGACAGTTCACTTTCTTTCGTCATGCCACGAGAAAGAGAAAGCTGGATTATGTCACAAAGTGGCAAGTGGAGGGAAAGTGAGACAAAGGTAGATAAAGTGAGAAGATGCTGGACAGTCTGACATCAAGGCATGGAGGAATATCAGTATTAAAAATGATGGGCAATGCACGTGACAGAAGACTGTGGATAGACATGACCATCATCACCACATGGCATGGACTAGAAGAAGAAGTAAGAAATTATTACATGATAATTGAAATGTGAAACCACCTGCATTACATAACTGATTAAACAATCATGTATGTTGTAGTTGTTCAGTCGGTTTGAACTCAAACATAGTCCATACACGTGCAACCGCTTCCAATGTACTGGACTGATCTTTGCGTGTGCATTAGCTTTCCCTATTACTAGTCTCCCTCGTCATCAGGCGAGGACGAGAAGTCAACATTTTAGTCCAACTGACCAATGTAGGAATTAAACCCGCTATCTCGGCATCGCACGTATAAGAGATTTTATGTGTAGAACACAGAACAGCTGACTTTGTGGAGAATCGGAATACGCACACATATTGACTATGCGAAAGTGAGGATAGAGACTGGTGACCTATTCCTTCTGGCACTCAGGCCTATAAAATGTGATAGCGTTATCACATCATAGACCCATAACAAACTGCTTCGGGAGAATGTATGTAAGACATCGGGCATATATGCCAGTGGGTAACCCTAACAAACTGCTTCTTGGTAACGTATGTAAGACATGGAACCCATATTCATGTAGTGTAATTATTGATCACTTATCTAATATGGGCATGTTGCTCGAGAATGCGCAGCTTCACAATCCCGGCATACGGGGTTCAAAGTAAGACGCAGGTTATTTGCGAGCAGCTGGCTTTGCGTAAATGTATTCACAATGGTATTAGCGTCGGCATTTCAGAATGCGTTAGCAACCTACTGAACGTAACAATGCTTAGAAATCATAAACAGCAAACAAACAAACAAAAAAGCAACAACATATAGTTTGAGAATAAATGTTAGGGCGTAATATTTTCAATGTTATTGTCAATGTTTCTTTGAAACAATAGGAACACGCTCATATAAATCACATCTCGTATGGCTTAATGAGGCAATCAATCGATAATCAGGCCGTGAAACAAATCAATCAAGCAAACTGCAATCAGTTGCCATATCGATTTAACTGCTTGTGGCTCAGCTGTATTTAAACTGTTGGTTTCTTGACATAATAAACTATTTGTAACTTTGGCGAATTAAACTGTTGGCAACTTTGGCGTATTAAACTGTTGGCAACTTTGGCGTATTAAACTGTTGGCAACTTTGGCGTATTAAACTGTTGGCAACTTTGGCGTATTAAACTGTTGGCAACTTTGGCGTATTAAACTGTTGGCAACTTTGGCGTATTAAACTGTTGGCAACTTTGGCGTATTAAACTGTTGGCAACTTTGGCGTATTAAACTGTTGGCAACTTTGGCGTATTAAACTGTTGGCAACTTTGGCGTATTAAACTGTTGGCAACTTTGGCGTATTAAACTGTTGGCAACTTTGGCGTATTAAACTGTTGGCAACTTTGGCGTATTAAACTGTTGGCAACTTTGGCGTATTAAACTGTTGGCAACTTTGGCGTATTAAACATTTTGCTACTGTCACGTATAAGACTAGATTTGACATATTACACTGTAATTTTAACGTATTAAGCTGTTCGTAATTTTGATGTATTAAACTGTTTGTAGCTTTGATGTATTAAATTGTCCGTAGCTTTGACGTTTTAAACTGTTTGTAGCTTTGATGTATTAAGCTGTGTGTAACTGTGACGTCTCTCTGGTCTCTCAGCCGGTCTCTCTGGCTGAGGGGTTACAACACTTTCTCAGTAATCCCGTTTATCACGCAGAGTGTCGTAGCGGGAGAGAACTGGGAGCGGTTCGTCCCCCGCTGGTCACTTGCGGGATACTGAGCCGATCGCTCAGAAAGCAATGGCAAACTACTGAGCGTAATCTTGCCAAGAAATCAACAATCAGCTGAAAGATGCTGCTGTTGACAGCGATGTTCTGTAAAGGATATGCAACAAAAAAAAAAAAAAACTGTGACCTATTAAGCTATGTGTAACTTTGACGTATTAAACTGTCTGTAGCTCTGACGTGTTAAAATGTTTGTAACTGTGACGTATTAAACTGTTTGCATCTATCACGTAGTAGATTGTTTGTAGTTTTGACGTATCAAACTGTTTGTAACTTTGACGTATTAAGTTATCTGTAGCTTTGACGGATCAAACTGTTTGTAACTTTGACGTATTAAGTTATCTGTAGCTTTGACGTATCAAACTGATTGTGACTTGACGTATTAACCTGTTTGTAAGTTTGACGCATTAAACTCAGCCGTTTTTAGCTCGGACGTTTACTCCATTTCACATTAACCTTTCTGACACTCATTTATAAGATTAGATTATCTGACAATGTATCCTGTATAGAAAGTGCCAAACTCGTTTATTAAAATCACAATAGCTATCTAATTATCAATAGAATCTAATTGTTAGTTATAACTCTCCAATTCGTGTCCCCCAAACAAATAGTGTCATGGACATTTACAAGGCTCTTGAGCGTCACCCTGTAATTTGATATCAGGCCAACAACACCAAAAAGTGACCCTTCACCTCTGTAACTATGTGGCCCAGTAATTATAGGGAAGCCAAATTGTAATGGGAATGATAATATAAAGGTTATTGTCCAAGCTCACGGCAATCAATGTACTGCTATCTCCAGAAAGCACGAGATAGATCAAGATAGAATGTGTGTGTGTGTGTGTGTGTGTGTGTTAGAGACACAGAGAGAGAGAGAGACAGAGAGAGAGAGAGAGAGAGAGAGAGAGAGAGAGAGAGAGAGAGAGAGAGAGAGAGAGAGATGGGCAGGTGTAACATGCATTCCGCTTGTGGATTTGGTAATGAAACATATGCAAGGAATATGTGTTTACATGCACTATGCCATAAATGTCGTATTATCAAAAATGTATATGTATGTATTTGTTTTATTCACACATGTGACACTTAACACTAACAAACGGCAACGCTCTGTGATATATACAAACAAAAGAAACACACATTACACCTTGTAAATATACATTGCATTGTATGAAATAAACGCTTGGGAATAAATCTTTTAAAAAAAAAAAAACCATCCCACGGTCAGTCACCTATACAGTGCCACCGCTGGTAGATGGTATGGGTGCAGATTGTTCGCCTCCGCTCACCTCCTCCCGAGGGTAGGACTGTTTCTGTGAAGACAAACGTAGGTATGTCGATAAGCGAAATGTCTCGATGAATACGCAGGACAGGAGAAAAACGTCTGAGAGTTATGACACAGACGGCCTCACCCCTATGAGAGTCATTGGCACCTTGCCGTCTTGACAGACGATAGTTTCTGCTTCAAAAAGGCATAATAACTTTTACCCATGGCGGTAGCGAATGTAACTGATAAGGCCATTTTGCGCTGTAAATAGTCGTTCACAGTGGGTGCATGTGAACAAGTGGTCATTTCCACCATCATGCACCATCTTATGTCTCACACGCTCGGTGTGTGACTTATCTACAATAATTTTCTTCTTTGTCTTTATTCCATTTCTGATGTTTGCCCTCCATGTTACACGTTCAGTGTCGACTTGCTCCCAATGTGCATTATCAATGCCTGTATCAATCATGTCCCACTTACACACATCTTTGTATCGTAGTAGAGGCCGACCCTGAGATCTCTTACCCATCTGTAATTCACCAAAAAGATGTCCTTTGGTATTCTACCATCATCCATCCTCCTAAGATGTCCTATTCATCTAAGTCTACGAAGACTGAGCATGGAATAAACTGGCACACGACCTGATCTTTACAATACTTCATATTTGTGATTTTGTCTTGCCACTTAATACCAAGAATTCTTCGCAGACACCGCATATGAAAGCTGTTTAAATGTTTCTCTTGGTGTGAGTAAGTTGTCCAGGTTTCATTGCCATAAAGAAGAGTACTAAGGACACAGGCTTGGTAGACAAGGACTTTTGTTTTGGCAGTAAGCTTCTTGTTCTCCCAGACTCTTTTTCTTAACATGCTCATTGTTGTTGCTACCTTACCAATCCGGATGTTGATTTCCTGATCTAGGGATAATTTGCTATTTACCACTGATCCTATGTATGTAAAATGGTCTACCATCTCTAGTTCGGCGTCGTCAATAAAGATTGATGGTACCCCATGTGCACCTTGTAACATAATCTGTGTCTTCTTTTTGCTAATTGTTAAACCAAATTCAGAACAAGCATTGGAGAATGCAGATAGTAGACATTGTAATTCTTCCTCAGAGTGGGTCGTAACTGCAGCATCATCTGCAATACGCAACTCTCTGATCAGTACCCTCCTAATTTTGGTCTTGGACTTCAATCTCTGAGCATTGTAGAGGCCGCCATCTGAGCGTGACTGAATGTATATACCACCATCTTGATCTCGAAAGGCATATTTCAGTAGAAGTGAAAAGTATATTCCAAAGAGGGTGGGAGCTAGTGCACAACCTTGCTTAACTTCACTCTTGATTTCAAACTCTTCAGATGTTGCACCATCAAACTTGATAATACCCTGCATGCCTGTGTGGAACGATTCCACAACGGACAGAAGAGTTGGTAGGCAGCCAATCTTCTTTAGTGCCTTGAATAGACCCTCACGACTGACCAAATCAAATGCCTTTGTGAGGTCGATGAAGGCAATAAACAGTGGTTGATTCTGTTCATGGCATTTTTCTTGCATTTGTCGCAAAGAGAATATAATATCAATGGTGGACCGGTTCTGTCGAAAGCCACACTGTGATTCGGGGTAGACTTGATCTCCTAGGACTTGAAGTCTTCGCAGAACAATTCTGGATAATACTTTTCCAACAATATACAGAAGTGAGATACCCCTATAGTTGTTGCAGTCACTCCGATCGCCCTTGTTCTTGTACAGTGATATGATGCTTGAATCTTTGAAATCCTGTGGGACATGTCCTTCTCGCCAGCATAGCTCTATTAGCTGGTGGATCTGTAGAGTGAGTGTGTTTGGCCCACTCCTGATAACCTCTATTGGAATCCCATCCTTACCTGGAGCCTTGCCAGATGCAAGTTCATTTACAACACACTTAACTTATGTTATGGTGGGAAGTGTGTCCAGGTGGTCAAGAGTTGGTAGAGCCTCTATGGCTTTGAGGGCATCATCCGCTAGTTTGGTCTCACTTGAGTAAAGCTCCAAATAGTGCTCTACCCATCTGTCCATCTGCCGTTTCTTGTCAGTGATGATTTCTCCAGTCAAGGTTTTTACTGGTGCACTTCTTTTGATTATTGGGCCACAGGCTTTCTTTATTCCTTCATACATGCTTCTGGTGTTGCCCTTATCACTTGCAATTTGAATGGACTCACATAACTTGATCCAATAATCATTTGCACACTGCCTGGTAGCCTTTTGCACATCCTTCCTAGCTTGCCTCAGCTCACTCAGAGTGTTATGCGTTGGTCTTTCCTTGTTTCTTAAGAGATATATCTTCTTCTTATCAATCAAGGGCCGCAGAGTCTCGCTGTTTGCCGCAAACCAGTCCTGCCTCTTATGATCCACAGTGCCATAGACCCCTACGGCAGTTTTATAAATAGTTTCCTTAAATTGACCCCACTTTTCATTTACTGTAAAACTTTTCTTGTGTATCAGTGAAAGCGTCTTCACGTTGCTGTTGAAACTGAAAGCACTTTTCAGGATCATGAGTGTTAATAATATTAATCCTGGGGCTAGATTTGTGTTTAGCTGTGTTGATTCTCTTTGGTCTCAGTCTAACCCTTGCAACAACCAAAGAATTATCCGTATCACAGTCAGCACTGTGGTAACTTCGAGTCAATGATATATGGTTCAGATGTTGTCTCCGTGTGATGATGAAGTCCAGCTGGTGCCATTGGCCGGATCTTGGATATTTCCATGTGACCTTATGCAGTTCTGTTGTTTTAAAAAAGGAGTTTTTAATACATAGGTCATTTCTGGTGCAATGCTCCAGCAGCTTTTGCCCATTTTCATTCATGCGACTGATGTTGTATTTTTCAATCCACACTGGCCATGAACTCGAGTCCTTGTCCACACGAGCATTGAAATCACCGAGCATATAAATGTAGTCAGATTTTGGAACTGCCTTGATCACGGAGTCTAACTCCTCATAGAACGAATCCTTCACATCATCAGAGGAATCGAGTGTCTGTACATATGCAGTAATAATGGTGTCAAAACCACAAGAGGTTACCAAGCGCAGGGATAATAGTCTTTAATTTCCTCCTGCTGGAATTTCAATCATTCCCAGTAGCGAATTCTTCACTGCAAAGCCCACACCATGTTGCCTTTTTTCTGCCTGCCCTCTACCCTTCCAAAAAAGAGGTGTAATTGTTTTCCCTGATTGACCCTTCCTCAGCGAGGCGAGTCTCGCGCAGGCCAGCAAGATCAATGTTAAGACGACTGAGTTCGGCATCAATCACAGCCGTTTTTCTCACATCGTCAATATTGGTCAAGTCAGTGGAAAATCCTGGACACATGGTTCTCACGTTCCAGGTTGCAAGCCGTAGCTTGAGGTTTCTATTTTTATTTTTGTTTGTACCTGGTGCATTGGTTTTACAGCCTGCGATTCAGATTTTTTCCTAGCCCTAAGCACCCATTGAAGCAGGCAGGCTGTGGCGGATCAGCACCCAATTGGCCGGGTGCTGCCCAGCTTGAGGCGGGCGGTAGCTGTTTAGTGACACCTGTAAGTGTCTCCCACCGTTAGAGGTAACGCGTGACGCCCCATGTCTACGCCAACTGACAGTTGCCTCTCGCTTTGATTTCGAGACCGGTTAAGACCAGGGATGGAGTTATTGCCTCTCCATAGCACAAAGCCTGGGCTAAAATATTGAAATCATGTGTCGCCCATGCAGCATGATCCCTCTCTCGGACTGCCTAGTTCACTCCAGAGGAAAGGTAATACCTCTACATCTGGAACAAGACAAGCTGCAGAAGCTGCCGGATCAGCAAAGCAATGCTCTAACTGCCCGCCTGTCGGAGCTTCGATCTTAGACCAGCCGCCAACCAAGGCTGAGGGCCTGGTCTGCCCTGCCATGACATTCTGTCTTTAGGTTGCATTTCCTCGTACAACTATACAACTATACAACTATATCGTACACTATACATTATATATAAAAATAAGAAAGAGACAAACAGCTTGTAAGGCTTGTACCTTCCCAATTGTGCTCTTCCGCCAGAAGCCGTTGGCACAATGTGGGGTGTCGGGTTGGTAAGCGCGGCCCAACGTTTGGCGCTAACAGAAACCAGGTAGTACCGTCTACTGTCATACGGTAGCTCAGTCATATATGACTAAGACCTGACATTACCCAGAGAGTATGAGAGTATAACTAGGGTAAACGGGCCGAAACGTTCGACGAGGGGGAACTTTATCTGGTGATCAGAATCCTCCTGTAGTGCTTACTCCCCAGCGTAGTTTTACCACTGTGTGGCAATGAATCCGCTAATTATTTAAAATAATACACAGTTTATATGTCTTATTCATCATCATCTAGGGGCTTATCTCGTGTAGAACTGTCTATCGAAATTGTCCTCTATCATAAGCCAGATGCCCCTGTGCTGTTGTCGTCATGGTAAAATTTGACAGACGTCCATGACTTCCTATATACCCCAAGTATTTCAATGATTCAGTGCCATACAAAACGTAGGATTGTACCAAACATAGTACGCAATCAAATGATCAAGTATTATAGTGTAACTTTCCATTCACTGAGCATTAAAATTGTGGAAGATACCACGAAATAAAACAAATAACATGATGACCCTAGAATGGCTATATATCGTCCTTCTGTCCATGTGGGAGATCACATTTGGCGATATATTATCCGCTGGCACTGAATCAGATAATTTCCCTACATTTTATTTAGATTATCTTCTGGCACTGAATCAGTTAATTTCCCTCAATTGGATGTATCTCAGTACCTAATGATCATCAATATTAAGTTCTTCTTGAGTGTATTTGTTTTCTTCTTCTTCTTCTTCTTCTTCTTCTTCTTCTTCTTCTTCTTCTTCTTCTTCTTCTTCTTCTTCTTCTTCGTCTTCGTCTTCTTCTTCTTCTTCTTCTTCTTCTTCTTCTTCTTCTTCTTCTTCTTCTTCTTCTTCTTCTTCTTCTTCTTCTTCTTCTTCTTCTTCTTCTTCTTCTTCTTCTTCTTCTTCTTCTTCAGCGTTCCGAGCCATTGAGGTTCTTTGCTGCAGATACAGTCCGTCTCCATTCGTCTCTCTGGTTGACCTTCTCTTGCCAGTCGTTGATTCCAAGTGCTTGTAGGTCTGTATATATATTATCTCTCAACCTTCTTGGTCTACCTCGGGTCTAAGGTCATTTATTTCCTGAGTGTAAGCGAGTTTTGTTTCCCTATTATCTTCCATTCTTTCTATATGCCCCAGCCATTGTAGTCTATTAGCCTTCGTGATACCAGTGCTTGCTTGCTTGCTTGTGTTCGTTGGCTTGTGCTCCAACGCGAAGTCCTGTATGTCGGATGAAGACATCTTGTTGTCCAACATCAGTGTGATGTCATACAGGACCTGAGGTTTGCATGAGTATCCGTTGTCCCATGTCTGGCTTATTGGTGTGCAGACTGGTGGTTCCTCGCCGTACAGGCAGACACTCTCTGACTTCGGAGGAATCGGCGATCCTATTGACCTTAGCCAGGACCCCAAAGGGACCTGTTGCCCAGGACGCTCGACGAGGACGCGTCAATAGGTCTTGGCCAGTATATAACCCGGCCCTGGTGCCTTGGAAACACCTCTGTGATACCAGTGATTAGCGGGGACTTAAACAGATCATAAATGTCTTTGTTACTTCCCTAATGGGTCCAAAGATGCGTCTTAAAATTTTGTTCTCAAAGGTTTGTAACAAGGCTTCGTCTCCTTTCGTTGTACTCCAGGTTTCAGAGCCATACAGCACAACTGGTCTGATCAGTGTTTTGTATATTGTGATCTTGGTGTTACGAGATAGCGCCTTTGATTTTAGTAGATGTTGTAGTGCATAGTATATCTTATTTCCAGAATTGATTCTAGTTTGTATTTCTTCCCTTATTATGTTGGAGCAGTTGAAGATTGTACCCAGGTATTTGTATGTTTCCGTTCTTTTAATGGTCATATTATCTATTTCTATGTGGCCAGAGCTTTTAGCCAATCCTTCTCTTGAAATTACCATATATTCTGTCTTATCTTGGTTGATAACCAGCCCTATCTGTTGGGCTTTTTCCTTTAAGTGAGTCAATATTTCTAATGTCTTTTGTTCATTTTTCCCTATAATATCTATATCATCTGCATAACTAAGCGGCTTGGATGTTCCTCCAATATCACATTCCTCCTTTACCCTCCTTACAACTTTCTCTAGAACCAGATTGAAGAGTAGCGGCTATAGTGCATCACCCTGTTTCAAGCCAGATGTTATTTTTCTTAATTACGTCCAGTAAATTTGTAATAGTCTTTTATCACACTTATATTCAAAGACGAATATGTTATGTTCTGCTGATTTGTTTAATATCCACGATATAATATCCACAATTTAAAAAAAAATAAAAAATAAATAATAATATCCACACTCGTATACTGCCATAGAAAATATGCATGCTTTCAGGACTCTGACTGTGTTGCTCTACCTGTTCCAGTCAATACAGGTGGTAATTGCTTTAGTTGTTTTGCAGAGCTCGGTTTGTTCTTCTTTTGATTTATATCATCTGATTGCCGTCACTTGTCAGCAGAGAACTTACGTGTAGATATTCCAGACTGTTCACTTTCTGTAATTTCTCTCCGTTCCATATTTATCTGTTCTCATTTGATACAAGACGTCTTGAAGCAGTCAAACAATGTGTGTGTGTGTGTGTGTGTGTGTGTGTGTGTGGGTGGGTGGGTGTGTGTGGGTGGGTGGGTGGGTGTGTGTGTGGATGGGTGGGTGTCTGTGTGTGTGTGTGTGTGTGTGTGTGGGTGGGTGGGTGGGTGTGTGTGGGTGGGTGGGTGGGTGTGTGTGTGTGGATGGGTGGGTGTGTGTGTGTGTGTGTGTGTGTGTGTGTGGGTGGGTGGGTGGGTGTGTGTGTGTGTGGATGGGTGGGTGTGTGTGGAGAGAGAGATTAACGGATAGAGAAATGCCAGCGGACAGGCTTACAGAGATAGCCCAACATACAGACTGACAGATAGACCGAAGGATAGATAGAATGATGTATCGATGGATGGATGGATGGATGGATGGATGGATGGGTGGATGGATGGATGGGTGGATGGATGGATGGATGGGTGGATGGATGGATGGGTGGATGGATGGACATGCAGATAGATAGATTGTTAGACAGACAGACAGACAGACAGACAGACAGACAGACAGACAGACAGACAGACAGACAGACAGACAGACAGACAGACGGACGGACGGACGGACGGACGGTCGGGTGGGTGGGTGGGTGGGTGGGCAGGCGGACGGACGGACGGACGGTCGGGTGGGTGGGTGGGTGGGTGGGCAGGCGGACGGACGGACGGACGGTCAGACGGGCAGACAGACAGACAGACAGACAGACAGACAGACAGACAGACAGACAGACAGACAGACAGACAGACAGACAGACAGACAGACAGACAGACAGACAGACAGACAGACAGACAGACAGACAGACAGACAGACAGACAGACAGACAGACAGACAGACAGACAGACAGACAGACAGACAGACAGACAGACAGCGTTACACTATTAATCAGAATGTTCTCATGCGGTGGTAAATCCAAGAGATAACCATACTGAGTTACACCATCTTATTTACTCCTCTTATCATCATGTGATACACCGTTAAGTGTACGCGGTCATGTCTCGTAATCTGACACGATCACGAGTCCTGGAGCAGGTCTGTGTTTGCGTCCTAATTATGTCTTTTGGACAACATTACGGGACACCCTTTCACTGTGTGTATTTATTTCTTTATTTTCCCCTTTCTTGTTACTCGTTACATTTGTCAGTTGCTACTAATATTCTGCCGGTCTCTCTGGCCGAGGGGTTACACCACTTTCTCCGTAATCCCGTTTATCACGCAGAGTCTCGTAGCGGACGAGAGCTGGAAGCGGTTCGACCCCCGCTGGTGACTTGCGGGATAACTGAGCCGGCCGCTCAGAAATCAATGGCAAACTACTGAGCGTAATCTTGCCAAGAAATCAACAGACAGCTGAAAGATGCTGCTGTTGACAGCGATGTCCTGTAAAGGATATGCGAAAAAAAAAAAAAAACTAATATTCTAGCCACTCCTTCGCTGTGTGTGTCTAGTCCTTTGTCTTTCACTTTCTCGTTACCCCTTACATTTGTCGGTTATTACTAACATTGGGACCACTTCTTCACTGTGTCTGTTTAGTCATTTGTTTTTTTCGTTCTCTTTTTCCATTACATGTGTCAGTTGTTACTATGTTTTCACTTTTATTTCCCAAAAATATCTTGACTGCCCCCGTTTGACTTATCTAATCTATTTCAGGGTCTCATTTGTTTCTATCTAGAATTACTGTCTCATTCATTTTTCTGCCCGCCAATGGTATTCTTTGCATTTCTCCAGAAACCACATTTCCCCCGACATCAGATGTCACACCAATGAGCAACATTAAACCTTGCAGCAGTTCTGTATAAGATTACTCAGTGAAAGGCGTCTAATAATAAGATAATAGAAATCATTATCGCCATATTTGGAACAGAAAAGGCAGTGTGTGCAAAGTCAAAGGCCATTGAGTGCGGCGATATTAATGTATGACCACTATTGTCTATTTGACGGTTGTGCCGTGAGGCGTAACCTATTTCCGCTGTCTGACGTAAGCAATAATAGCGTAGCCAGCCACTGTACTAACATTCGCTAATTATTTATAGTCTAGTTTGTCAGGCTGGCTTTTCTCAACTTGGAGTGTCGTAAGTCTAGTTCTTTCTGAGAAGTGTGCGGGGGTGAGTGAGATAAATGGGCAAAAGTAAACTCATTAGTTACTACGTGTATGTGTGGGTGTGGGTGCGAGAAATAAATGGAGAGAGAGAGAGAGAGAGAGAGACAGAGAGAGAGAGAGAGAGAGAGAGACAGAGAGAGAGAGAGAGAGACAGAGAGAGAGAGAGAGAGAGAGAGAGAGAGAGAGAGAGAGAGAGAGAGAGAGCTATCACGTGTGTGTGTTTTTATTTATTTATTTTTTTAAATTATTATTAAGGGATAAATAAAATACGAAAATAGGTCACAAAATAGTACGTAAAAATTATACGATAAGCGAATTTGAAAACTTATTATTATAATATCAAGGAAACAGTAACAATGGTGGTATCAAAGAAACAGGTGACACATAAATGTGAAATAGAGATAGAAGGGAAAATTCTTCACCAAGTGGATGGTTTTAAATATCTAGGGACATTTATAACATCAGTTGGAAGATGTACAACAGAGATCAAGAGCAGAATAGGACAAGCAAAGGCTACATTTCAAAAAATGAAGAATATCTTATGCAATAAGTCGCTATCATTGAATGTCAGAAAGAGAGGGCTGAGGTAATACATAGGATATGTTTTGCTGAATGGCTGTGAATCTTGGAATATAAATGAACAAATCAGGAAAAGATTGGAAGCAACAGAGATGTGGTTCCTAAGACGAATGTTGCGAATTCCTTGGACTGCCAAAGTAACTAATGACGAATGCCTTAAAGAGGCTGGCGAAACTAGAACATTATATATAACAATAAGAAAGAGACAAACAGCTTTTTTTTTGGTCATGTGATGAGAAGAGAGGCATTGGAGAACATCGTGACAACTGGAAAGATCGAGGGGAAGAGAGGTAGAGGCAGACCACGAGAAATGATGCTGGATGGATTTCGACGGTGACATGGAGGAACATCAACGGCAGAGTTGATCTAGAAAACCAAAGACAGAGATATGTGGAGAGTTATAAACGCCTACGCCCGTCGGCACGGAACTTAATGACGATGATTTATTATTATACAATATATATATTTAGTTCATGTTCTCATCACATTTTTGCGGCAAGTGCAGAAATTCAAATGTCTAGGCAACAGATAACATCAGATGGAAGATACTTTACAGAGATAAAAAGTAGAATAGGACAAGCAAAATCTGCATACTATCATATGGGAAATATTTTATGTAATATGTCCTTGTCATTGGACAAAGAACTCTTGCATGTTACATAGAACCAGTTCTAACATGGCTGTGAACTCTGGACAATTAGTAAAAAGGCGAAAAAACAACAATGGAAGCTTTGGAGATGTTGATTTATAAAAGGATGCTGTCAATTCCTTGGACAGGCAAAATGAGTAATCTAAAAATGTTGAAGGAAGCTAAATAACAAAGATAAGTTATCACAAACGTTAGACAGGGACATTTTTCATTCTTTGGCCACATTAATTAGAGCGAAAACTTGGAACCTGTTGTCACAAGTGGAAATATTTGTGGATAGGGAGATAGAGGAAGACAGCGAGAGAAAATTCTTTAGTCTTGTGTCATGGCACTGAAGGGAGCCAACACACGAAGTGGATACATACCGCTGGAGATCGCAGAATGTAGAGAGACATGATGGTACATGCCAGTCAGCAATGTACTTGATGATCAATCTCAACGAACATTAAATCATTTATCCAATTGTTTTATAAGTCTCCCCCACTCCTACTTGTAGTATAGTATTCTTTGGGCCGCTGTCTCCAATTCATTCGCACCTCACGCTCAAATTCTTCGTCATCAGCAAATTGTTTGCCGCCAATGGGATAAATTAACGGATAAAAACGAAGATAATAACTTCGGGTTAGGTCGGGGCTGTAAAGCAGGATGTTCAGAAAGTGTTCACCCTAGTTGAGCTACTCTCTGCCTGGTTATTTGAGCCGTATGGGATCTGTCGATGTCGTGAAGGAGCAGTAACCCCCATAGTCAGTAGATCTGGGCGTTATGTTTTTGAATTACATCACGGACGTTATTAAAAATTCACAGTACATCGAAGTATTCCCCTTGTCACATTTATTCGGTGTTTTCCCTTCTGCATCCAGGATATATCCTGCTCGGTTTAATTGTTTGCAATGATTTTTCTGCATACACATTATTGTAGTTTCGTTGTTTATCAATGCAACCCTGTGAAGAAGACTTCTTATTTGTTTTGTATGAGGTGAGTTAGGATATAAGTCAACACTAAATGCTCCGTGGCAAAAAGTGTTGTTGATTCAAACCACATAAGCTCATCTCAAAGTATCCTCCAAACATTGTCCAGTAGTCTAGAAGCCTGCTTCCCGGCGTTGTGGCTTAAGCGCAATGAACGCGTCTCCCAATTCCTCGAGATACCGAGATGATGATTCGAAGTCAGCCGCAGATGATTTGAAAGCAAACCGCCTTGTGTTAATTTCGACGGTTTTGGCGTCTGTTGTTCCGAAAGCATTGACAAACTACTGAACGTAAATATTGCTTAGTAAATTGCAAAAAAAAAACAGAAAAAATAAAACACAGGGTTGATTGCGATGTCCTGTAAAGAACATGCTACTAACCGTTTAGTCTAGCAGAGGCTGAGTCGGTCTCCATCTCGATGTGGCATTAAACTCTAAAACCAGGGGGTCAACGACAGTCGAGTTAATCTCCTGGTAGTGTTACAGAAGAACACCTGTTACGGCGTGAATGAGATGGTGAGAACATATGACTCCATCCTATAAATCAATCGAAAGCCTCTTTACTTGGCTCTGGCAATGACATTTGTGAAACTAAAAGAAGAATTAAGGATTAGGCGATTCGGTCATACGGCGGGAAGGAAGAGGATGGGGAATAGATGGACAGACAGACATGCTTATTGTCTAATTTTGTCAAATTCTTCTAAGTTGTTTAATTGATTAGAGAAATTTGTCAGATTTGACGCACAGATAGAGGTCGGCGTGGCTGGATGTTTTACAGCTTTTATATTGTCTCTTCTGATAGCGGCCTAATGGATCCGTTCCACACGCTGGTCAGTTGAACTTAAATGATGGCTTGTGGGTCAGAAAAAAATGGCAAAATACTGAGCGTAAAATTGCCGAGTATCTCACATACAGTTAATAGGGGCTGAGTTTGACTGCAATGTCCTGTAAAGGACATGAAGTGTTTTTAGACACAAGGGTAGGACACGTTCTTAGTCACTTACAATTGTATAAACTCACAGCGGCCGTCAAACAATATTGTCCTTGCATTGTCTTGAAAATTATTGATTGTAATGAGAAAACAAACACAGGCACGTGTACATACGGAGAAAGCGAACAAGCACACTTTACTCGAAACTGGTGAAGAATTTAACACACGTCACAGTGTTTGTTCTTTGGTTTTTTAGAACTCCAGTACGCCTCAAGTGTCGCTTGTTTTCCCGGGAGAGAGTTGGAATCAACAAGCACATCTTCAAACTTATTATCTGTTGGGATTATTGACTGACTTTTGTCTACACCCCTCCCTTCTGTCTTCCCTTCCATATATCTATTTCTTTCACTCTCTCTGTTATTCTCTCAACACATACTCTGACAACAGTTCCTTTCAACAATAAATAACAGATTTATTAAGAAAAACTATGTCTGGTGTATGTATGGACTGTGTATATGTAGTTGGTATTGTCTGCTATTGTGAATGCAAGATAGGACGGTTGATCTCGTATGTGCATTAGTTCTTCTCGTCTTTTCTGTCAGCCAAAACACAGGACTGCACACACAGAAATGGAGTGATCTCACCATGAATGATCTCCTCCTGCTTGAGTCGGGAATTAATCCAATTCTTGAAGAAAACAACTGTTCAATGTCTTATCACCAGAAAATAATCCGATTTGGTAAGTCACTGAAGTTCATATATTTCCCGGTTTGGACGGTATTATAATCCACCTCTGAATACACACCGCCACTATCCAACATTGTCTAGAGTTACTATGACTGTTCTACACCATGTCTATGGGTAACAAAGTTTAATGTTTCGGCATAGTGCAATTGCATGCAGTTTTAAGTATCCCTGCTTGCCACAGGTTAACGTCTTTTCCTTTTAAGGGTTTTAGTTGTATATTTGTTTGAGCATACAGTGTTCTGTATTTGACGTTAAGATATCACTTCTTCATATTAAAACATGTCTATGTTCTTGTTATTTCTAAGTAGGTACTTTATTTGCTCCAGTGTAGTAACCTTCATCTCTTCTATGATTTCAATAGGAGATTTGAACCTGTGGAGAAGATAGGTAATCTGGTGATATGCGTCTGCTTCATATAATTTTCTTATGTGATAGTCCTTTTCTAGCCATACTGAAAAGCCTCCGAAAAACATACGGACATGCGATTTCTGAGTGCACTAAAGTTTACACGACTAGATAAACGAATGCAATTTCACACATTAAGAACAACACCTATATCCCTATGCCACTATTACTCTAATATTAGTGTTACCTTATATATATATATCTATAGAATTAATGTAAATCCCCGAATCGAAATTTATCCGCAGCCAAGCACTCTATCCCATTATAAGGGAGGATATTTCTATTCATTACAGGACACATAATTCTATCTTTCCGTCCAGTTTGGTATCACACACTAAACATAAACTCCATGTTCAGCTTTTTATATTGTGTGTCCCATCCTTCGTTGATTGTTTGATCTACAATCAAATTAGTCGTACCCGTAACATCAAAAGTTCAGTGAAATCACGTATACGTCCGTATACGTCCGGCCGCTCCGCGCTCCGGTCTCCTTCGTCTCTACGATGTTTCCCTGTATTCTCCGACGTTTGTACCTCAAAGTGTCCAACCTCTTTGATCACCGTCTCCGCTGTTGCGCTGGTCCTCTGTCCATCGCTCGTTTGCACTTCAAAGCATTCTCCGTTCATTTTCCCGTCGGCCGATACTAGCGGGAGTCACTGCCCTCGGCGCGTACCTGTATCCTATTTTTATATTCGTAGGTCAATGATCGTGAATTTTATTCCTCCTCACAGAATGAAGTACACAATTGTTAACCCTT
Organism: Cepaea hortensis; assembly: GCA_963921405.1. Taxonomy (NCBI): domain Eukaryota; kingdom Metazoa; phylum Mollusca; class Gastropoda; order Stylommatophora; family Helicidae; genus Cepaea; species Cepaea hortensis. Next base: position 49,120,968 of record OY992895.1, on the reverse strand, counting down.
CTCCTTCCTTGCATTTTGATATGTAAATTATCAAGGAATCACTAAACTGCAGTTTTTTTCCGTGACATCAAGACTCCTTTACTTTGCTTACTTATTATGTGTGTTTCATGGGGACGATTATGGCACAGTGCGTAGCATTCTTGCCAGTCGGTTCGGTGATCGTATCTTTGAAACCCCTTCGAAGTGGGACTATGTCAATAAATTATTCACTGCTGAAGGATAATATATTGCCAAATGTGATCTCCGATATATCGCCACAGCAGAGTGTCACAGCCTCACAGTATCCACATTATCCGGTAAACTAACATTAGTTAATAGAGATTAGCCAAGGGCTACAACTCCCTCCCAAGGGAAAGAAGTAAGACCCTCGAAGGCCAGAGTATTTCAGAACCTTCTCGAAGGTCTGGTCAGTGAGTCCACTGTCCCGTGGACACTGATGTGGCCCGCCTATTGCTGGGTCCACGAGGAACTCGAACAGAGTTACCACCCGTGTCGGATTGGGACACGTGTGGATCGGCAGAGAGAGACGGGACATCGAAGAGGCAACAGGGCCTACCTTAGAGGGACTCAATAGTTTAGACTCAATAGTGTAGACCCATGTGTATTTGGGTTCATAGACATATGCTAGATAGTTTGCTTAGAACTGTTTGATGATGTTAAACTGTTTGATGATGTTAAACGGTGTGATGATGTTAAACCTCTGTGATATGCAACTCGGTGCGGGCTTGTTAAACCCACTGCGCCAACGCACTGTATATTGAAATACAATAAATGTTAGATATTCTATTTAACGGAGTTATTGTTGCCTGTGTGAGCCCGAGCTCAGATACCTAGACATCCGACACGCTGACAGGCTTTTTGGGGGCTAGGCTCCGGTTTTGGCATAAGCTTTACGTATAGGCGGCTATTGATTGCCAAGTAAAATAGTAAATTAATCATATCAAATTGATGTTTGAAGAAGTTTAACAAATGTGCATCTATCTAGTGATCAACTAGTATTAATATGAGTCCCTCTGCAGCTAGTCTCTCAATGATGTTAATACTATAAACTATTTTGACATGACTATGACATTTTTTGACTGTTACTAATGTTTTCTCATTCTACGAGCAGATTGTTCCGCGAATTGTGTGCTGTGTAACCTATGTAAACCATCCAACAGTGGCGAGAGTACAAGACAACATTCACAAGTTCTGGGATCATAAGATAAGTTTCATATCATGCCCATTGCAACCCTAAGCGGTACTTATCACCATCCATCCATGTATCATTTTGCTTTGCATTGATTTGTATGTATATTCATGACCTTGTAACCAACATAACTTTGCATTTGGATTTGCGCATGTAATAATTAAGGGAGATAACTAAACTTTCTACTCCCCAACATTTTTTCTAAGGGATTTAACTTCAGTAAAATTACCAACAAGTAAAAGACAAAATGTCTACTTTAGAAAAATGTATTGAGCAAGGTATTAAATTAGGTTATAAAGAAGAGAAACTGTCAGAATGGGCACAGAAGACGCACGCAGAGAACATTGCCCGTGAAGAAAGAGCGATAGAACGAGAAGAAAAGAAGATGCAAATGGAGGCAGAAGAGAAAAAGATGCAGATGCAACTACAAGCTGAAGAGAAGAAAATGCAATTACAGGCTCAAGAGAAACAATTAGAGCTTGAGGCGGCGGCCAAATTAGCCCAATTGAATGCCGATACACAAATAAAACTAAAGCAGATGGAAATCGATTCCAACGTAGAAATATCTGTAAATAAATTAAGAAGCAAAGAGGAAGAACAGAAATATAACAAGTATAAAGGCCTCGATAAGGCATTCTGCTCAGGAGATTCCATCAGTGCATACCTGGAAAATTTTGAGTGTCTAATGTCCTACCATAAGATCATAAAATCAGATTGGTCATTTATTTTAATGAGAAACTTAGCTCTGGAACCTTTGAAAGTAATAGAGACAGTGCCACAAGAAATGAGAAAATATTATGATTACTTAAAACAACGCATTCTCCAACATTTCTCTTTAGATACTGCAGGTTACCAACAACAGTTCGCTAAATTATCCCCTCAACCAAATCAAACCTTCATAGACTACGTATCTACAGTTCAGGATGTGTGCACAAAGTGGATTAACTCAGCTAAAACTAACAACAGCCATGACAAACTAAAAGAACTCATTATTATTGACAAAATAATTAGTACAATCCCCACACCTTTTGCTAAGTTTTTGAAACAAATGGACTGTAGGAGTATTCAGGATGTAGAGACAAAGGGGAACGCATTTTTCACAGCGAACAGAGATATTTTCCAATTAAACCTAAGTCAGAACGAAACAGCAGCAGTGGTAAACACTAGATACTCGAAACCAACTGAAAGCAAGTTTAAACCACGCTCAAATGTCAGGAAGCCAGTGAAGTGCCAATATTGTAGTTTGACTCACGAAGAATACGCTATGTGCGACAAATCGCCCAACTATCCACACCATCTCAAAATGATTGTGGAGAAGCAGAAGAACAAGAGAAATGCGTACCAGAGAGCGGTCAAATGCTATTTTTGCAGTAGCTTTGGGCACTATAGTCGCTTTTGTGATGGCCGAAAATTATTGAAATAGGCCAATGCTGCACTAGTGGAAAGTTCCTCAGAGGAAGATATTGAGTTACTGAATGAGTGTGATAATCAAAACGAAAGTTTAAGTGAGCTAGGAAATGCAGTGCACATTATTGACACCATTACAGACAGTAAGTGTAACACCTGTACGAAATTCCAACTTGACACAACATTACTATGTGGCCACACTATCCCTATTTCAAATGAAACCGCCAATGCTGCCTTATCTTCTACAGGCAAGCTAAATTTCTCAACAGGGTTTGTAAATAACAAAAAGTGCACATTAATTCGTGATTCCGGCGCAACGCTCTGTGGGATTAAGAAAACATTAATCAACGACAAAGACTATACACACAAACACGTAACTTGTCGCACATTCTCAGGCACTATAGAAAAATACCCCCTTGCTCTTGTCGAAATTCGAACACAGTTCATATCAGGACTAGTATTGTGCGCAGCCCTAGAAAATCCGGTCGCTGATATTATACTTGGGAACCTGCCCAACATACGACCTTGCTCTGAAAAGGAAATCAGAGATTGGGAGCGGAAAAACGGTATACAACACCCAAACAGCGATCCGAAAGAGAAACACCATTCATGCTTGTCTCAATCTGCCAAAAGAATAAGGGAGACAACCAATGAAGTAATTCAGAAAGAATTCACCGAGGTGTACGATGCAGGGGCGGTCGAATCTGTTAATGATACGACCAATTTAAAACCTCGAATTGAGGATGCTACCGATCTACCAAGTACCAAGCCTGTAGATGTGCAACAACACACACAACACACGAATGCAATAACACGACAGACAACTCACAAAACTCACACCGACCAACTGCAGGAGTCACTAGAAATTGTAGCACCAAACACTACCATCACTAAGTTTGGAGATGAACAAAAATCAGATCCTACACTTTCACCATATTTTAGGTTAGTAGGACTTAAAGCAAAATTATCTAAGAACGCATCGTGGTCATTTACATTAAAGAACAATGTGTTGACTAGATTATACACTAAAGATCAGACCACAATACAGCAAGTAGTGTTACCACAATCACATCGAGAGAAAATACTAAAGATAGCCCATGACTCACCTTTTGGAGGTCATATGGGGTACGAAAAGACTAGAGCCAGGGTCCTGACCCAATTTTATTGGCCAAAATTTTGCCAAGACATAAAAACCTACTGTAGATCATGTAATATATGTCAGAAACTGGTGAAAAAGGAGAAAAACCCTACGGCAGAAGTCCAATCAACCACAACTGCCTCGAGGCCATTCCATGTAAATATGTTAAAACCATACTATGCTAGACAGGATACTGACACGAGTGAGCAGACGCAGCTAACTGATGACAGAAACGAAACGACAATGACCCAACTGAGTGACATCTCGACAAACGAAGCATCGTTAACGACGCACTCTTACGACAACAAAGACGACGAATACATATGTACATTACCGACAATATGTGATAACGACAGCGACGACCAATTTGACGACATATTGACAACCATTAATCTCGACGACGACGACAATGACATTGAGGACAATTTACAAACAGTAGCATCTGTGATAAATCAGACAGACGTAGACAATACTGAAATCCCAGTACCGATTATGAATGACGACGGTAGTATAAAGGACATACAAATCTCTGACACTCTGACACAACAGCAGCGACAAGACATTTTGACTCTCCTTAACGAGTATAAATCTATCTTCTCTAACAAACCTGGACGGACTGACAAAATAACACATTCAATTGTGTTGACAGATCTGACACCGGTCAAATGTAGACCATATTCTATTCCTCTGCATTATAGAGCAAATTTAGACAAGGAAATTTTGGATTTAGAGAAAAATAGAATAATTCAGAAATCTATGTCTCAATATTCTTCACCGATTGTCCTGGTGAAAAAGAAGGACCAAACAATTCGTTTGTGCATCGATTATCGAAGGTTAAATACAATAACCACCACAGATGCGGAGCCGATGAATAGCAGTGAAGACCTCATTTTGAACATGTCTCAATCATCCTTATTTTCAAAGGTTGATTTAGCGAAAGGTTATTGGCAAGTACCACTACACCCTGCTTCTAGACATATAACAGCATTCGCAACACCTCTCGGTTTGTACGAATGGAGATATCTTCCATTTGGTCTGAAGAACGCTCCCGCCACATTTGTGAGATTAACTAGATTACTATTGCACGGAATTAAAGATGTCCAAGCTTATATTGATGATATATGCATTCATTCTTCTAATATGACTTCTCACTTACTTACACTCAAACAAGTTTTCAACCAAATCTTTCTTTTCGGACTTACTATCAAACCTTCCAAGGTTGAAATAGGCTATAAACAAATAGACTTCCTTGGTCATAGAATTTCTGAAGGCAAACTAATGACAGATGAGAAAATTGTTTCGAAGATTCTCAATCTAGAAGTTCCTACCACAAAGAAACAAATTAGAAGTTTATTAGGTCTTATAAATTATTATTCTAAATTTATACCATATTGGGCAGAACTTACATCAGTGTTTTCTAATATGTTGACAAAAGATCATCCATCAAAAGTTTGTAAAAGTACCAGCTTAGAGGATGCAATATGCAGATTGAAACGCATTTTTTCTAATCCACCAGTCTTACGTTTACCAAACATAGATTTACCCTTTATTTTGAACACAGATTCGAGTGCTATCGCAATTGGAGGATGTTTAATGCAAGAAGTGGATGGAGTGAGACACCCAATTCTCTACGTAAGCCGTAAGCTGAAGAAAGCAGAGACCCGTTACTCTACAGTGGAATTGGAGGCATTAAGTCTATTATTTTGTATGCTCAGATTGTCTAAGTTCCTCTTGGGTGCCCACTTCGTTGTACTCACCGACAATTCGCCATTGTTGGTACTTAACCAAGGTGTTCCCAAAAACCATCGTTTGCAAAGATGGTGTCTTCTTCTTCAAGATTTCGACTTCGAAATCCGCCATATCAGAGGCACTGATAACATTATAGCTGATATTTTATCGCGGCAGACGAATGCGCCAACGGAATAACATTTGGCACATTAACCATTCGCCATACCAGAAATTGTGATATTTTATTCCGTACCATAGAACAGTGTAACTCTACACCTGCTAGAGAACTTTCAGTTAAAAGTAATAACACCTCAGTGAATAGGTTACTTATAACACCCACGAACGTGAAACGGTGAGAACTATACGACCAACTATCAAAGCTCCAAAACCAATCCGAGCGAGAAACATTAACTGTGAAATGATTTCATCTAGTGAACTGACATTGATCACGAAAACATGAAGAACACTTATACTCGACATTGAGAACATTCCATACTTGCTGTGGCTAATAGACTTTGTAAACAGCCGAAATAGAACTACGTCAACAACAACACTCAAGAGACAGCCATACTAACTATGAACATTCATGGCACGATACGCTAACAACAGGAGGACAACGCGCACATCATCGTTGGATTTAGTTACTTAGTTAATTAATTAATTTAGTATTGAATATGTATTATATTATTATGTATATAAAATGTGTTAACCTGTAATTTGTACATTTTCTACTATATTATTACAGGTATTTCCATTCATAGGTTAAATAACCTGCCTATGCCATTTTCTCTATGTAAATTATAAACCATTTTTGAGTCATCGTACAAAAAGTACGTATTATCTTAAAGGGAAAATATCGCCTATTCCATTTTTTCTAAGGGAAATAACACTTACCTCAACTTTACTTATATATTTTAACCAAATACTATTTTGATTGAAAGATGTGTGAATGGCAGTGTGAAAGAATTAAATGAGAGAACGATATACTGAGCGGACAAATTGTACGCAAAACGTATTTATTTTAATTTGTCTGCGTCTTTCATGTAAATTGTACTACTTGTCTAATTTATTGATACATGTTTAGCATTTAGTTTAGTACTCTTAGTTTAGGAGTTAGGATACTACATCTAAGCACCACTGCTTGGAATGCCTGATCATGTATTGCACACATTGGAGTAATTCATGATTAAGGATATCCCAACTCGTGACGCTTGGAAATAAGCCACACATTCAGCACACATTTACACACAACTCAAAACTGAACACTATCAATTAAAATGCAGTCACTTTATTAGAAGCAGCAACTTATTAAACACACTAACAAGCCAACAGGGACACATGTAGTCAGATGGGATAAAAATAACAACGTAACTACATATTTAGCATTATACAACATACGAGAGTAAAAGTGTATTGAAATGCACACACAGAACAAGATTTGAAGGTGTACTTAATTAGCCAAGACTTTTGTCTTGTTAATCCTCTTTAAAACAGAGGTTAATTATCTGGGTATCAGTAGGATACTATGAGAAGGACGGGTTGTAGACACAACTAGTAAACGTCACGTAACTTCGGTCGGATAAGCATTTTAAGGACACAGGAGAGAGTGAGATCTCTTCACCAAATCAGAGAAGTGGTGTATGGGAGAATACATGAGTGTTGATGCCAGTATGTAGGTTACCAAGTTACTGTCCACCAAACTACATACACCGACTTTATGTGATTCTGTGACAGAATTAGTGCAGAACTAATTACCCTATAACAACCCATCAAATCAGGGGAGAGGGGGGACTCCTGTCACAGCCTCACAGTATCCACATTATCCGGTAAACTAACATTAGTTAATAGAGATTAGCCAAGGGCTACAACTCCCGCCCAAGGGAAAGAAGTAAGACCCTCGAAGGCCAGAGTATTCCAGAACCTTCTCGAAGGTCTGGTCAGTGAGTCCACTGTCCCGTGGACACTGATGTGGCCCGCCTATTGCGGGGTCCACGAGGAACTCGAACAGAGTTACCACCCGTGTCGGATTGGGACACGTGTGGATCGGCAGAGAGAGACGGGACATCGAAGAGGCAACAGGGCCTGCCTTAGAGGGACTCAATAGTTTAGACTCAATAGTGTAGACCCATGTGTATTTGGGTTCATAGACATATGCTAGATAGTTTGCTTAGAACTGTTTGATGATGTTAAACTGTTTGATGATGTTAAACGGTGTGGTGATGTTAAACCTCTGTGATATGCAACTCAGTGCGGGCTTGTTAAACCCACTGCGCCAACGCACTGTATATTGAAATACAATAAATGTTAGATATTCTATTTAACGGAGTTATTGTTGCCTGTGTGAGCCCGAGCTCAGATACCTAGACATCCGACACGCTGACAATAGTCATCGTATTAGTTGATTTGTTTCAGGGTATCTTCCGCAGTTTTAATGTTAAGTAAACGGAAATTGCACTATAATACTTGTTCATTTGATTGTGTACCATGTTTTGATCCAACTCTACTTTATTTGGTTGGCACTGAATCGGTTGACATGGTTTCCAGGTAGACACAGCCGAACATTTGGGTCAGGATAATTTCTGGGAACTAGAGCGTGTTAATTGATAAGATCACATTTCGCGTGCCGATCTTGTCTGAAATATGGGGCTATAAAGAAAAAGTTGCACGCCATTTGCGCCATATAGTGATCAATTGCAGGTTGATCTTCTAGCCAAGTTTACGTTATGTAGTTTACTATTACTTTCTGAACGAGAAGCCAGTGCTTAAGTCAGACTTAATGCATGTGTAGTGGGTGACTCTCCTATCTCGCCATCATCGCACCGGGAGTTTAAGTGCGAGCGCTCTTCTCCTTCGATTACGTCGACGCCCTTTGCAGACTGACGTTTTAATGTTTATTTCATCTTTATAAGAATGGATGCCATCTTACACCCACTGTATTTTCTCCTCTTGTTTGTGTCATTAGTTTAACAGTTCCATTTTGGAGGGTAAGGCTGAAGGCAAGCGAGCAAGAGGTAGACAACGATACAAGCGGGAAGATGACACCAAGAGATGGACGAACAGCAGGCTGACAGAATTTATAATTAACACGAGAGACAAACAGTGTTGGAGATCCATTGCAGCCAACCTTCATTGTGGAGACGGCACCTCATTGATTGGATTTAACTGTTAGGGGCATGGTACAGTGGATGACCCGTAGTTCGAACTCTCACACCGCGGACAATGGGCATACTTCAAAAACTCCCTGAACACGTGATAGCTGAAGATATAATAATAGACGAAACGTCTCTTTTAGGATTGTTGAATGTAAGGTAGTCTCCGTGGTTGCTTTGCGTTACGAAGTCTGTGGGTTCGACCCTGAGCTACATCGTTCGGTTTACGAGTGCAATTTTGTAGGAGACTCAATTGGGGTCATCGCTGGAGCTACGGAGTTCGTACTTTGTGCGATGCTTTCAGCAGGCTACCCTGTCGAACGAGACCGAGCCATATGGGATAAAATTCGGTACAGTGAGATTGAACCAAGGGGAAGACCTAGAAGCAAGTACCTGGATGGCTTGGCCTTGTGGCATGGTCGAGACAAAAACACGGAGTTGATCCACGACTCTGGTGATCGAGTGAGATGGCAGAACGTGACCGCCAACGCTTACCGGCATGGCACGTGATGGATGGATGGAGATTGAGCCTCTTTTCTTTAAAACCATTTTTGTTAAATCCTGAACGTGAAATGTCAGCGAAGCTCCGGCAAGAAGGAGCCAATGAGGGGACGAACCCAAAGTGGTACAACCAATGTGGTATTGCTACGGTTAGCTTCTAAGCCGCACGGAAATTGCTGTGGGAGACAGGGCAACTACGGGTTTTCCCTGAGTGCTGTGTATCCACCGTTTCGTGGTACAGGGACTTGCGTATTTCATGGACCCCAAAAGCATGCCGACGGTAGCGCAAGCTACTGGTAGAGCCTCCCATGTCGTACAGGTCAAAGGGGTAGGAACCAGACGAAGCGATATGAGCCTGCTACCTTGTAAGTAGACTGGGGACAGTCAACAAAGTTAATTGCATGTCATTTACAGGACGTAGCAGTCAATCCTAGCATTTTTCGTTTGTGATTTCTTGGCAAGTTTAAGTTAAGTAGTTTTCCATTGCTTTCTGAACGACCGACACTCGCACCATTGTATGAAAACCAACGCAATGCAGTCTGCTGCAAACTCTCCAGCAGCTGTGTTTCAAATTGCGTCCGAAACCCTTCGCTACAGAGTGGGACAGTCAAAGACTAGGAAAAATAAACTCGAACAAATGTTAGCCGAAGTCGGGTGTACTGAGCAACAGACTTGACGAAACAGTCCAAGGCAATGCATCTTACAATGTATATGATATTTACGCTGAATCATGTGCTATTTATTCTGAATTAACTATTAATAAGCTCTAACTACAAAATTCGTGTTAGCTTCTTTATAAAGAACACAAATGCGTTCAACATCATGAAATCAGTATTAACATCTAGAGGGATTAACAACGCATTAACAATGAGAATTGTCAAATGTTACTATGTACATTAAATACTACTATATGGCGAAGATGACTGGACAACGGCCACGCATTTACAAAGTTGAATATAGGTCCTGGAGATGTGGATATACAGAAGAATATGTCGTATTTCATGGAAACAAAAACAAATACAGAGGTTCTAGAAAAACTGGGAACGAAAAGAGAGTTGATGAAAGAAATAAACAAGAGGCAAGTGAAATATTTCGGCTACATTAAAAGACATAACACTCTTATAAACCCAAACTGGTGTGGGGAACGAACGAACGAACGAAAGTCTTTATTTTCAAAGGGTCAAGAATTGGGCACTCAGGCCCGTCTGACATTCTGCCCTTCTTCTCTATTTCCTCTCATACATTCTTTCATTCAACATCACTTATGAAGCAAATTTTGACAACAAAAGAACAATAGCATTAAAACGTATGAAAAATAATCAATAACAAATGACTCACCGAGGCAGTGTTTAACATGGGCATTATAAATATCTAAGGAGGGTGTAACGTGCCATACATAAGGGAATGTTTTTTTGGCTAGTTGTCGTTTGAGATAAGTTACCATTATTGTCAGCAACCGATGCTTCAGGCATCACGGGATAACTTCTCTCGCACCACACAAAAGATTTGTCAGTCGTACGAGAGGTATTGATTATACATTTTATTGCCACAGGCTCTTTACATTACATCAATGCACAAAAAACGGTCGCTAATAAATCACACATGAATACACCACAGAATTGCCTATCACTAGTCGTTCCTAACCCTATTGCTAATTATATCTACTGGCTAAAGAATACGCATCGACGCTAAGCGATGCGCTCACTACAAAGTCTGTCCCCTGTCTGAGGAAATCTCCGCGTGCTGATTACACGGTACGCGGAGTGACCTTGTGCGTACTTCGGCTTCTGCGTGCTGCATGACTCAGCACGCTTGGAGTCGTGGTCTCTCTTGAGTCTAGTTCTCTGTATCTGTCACGCTGGCGTGATTACGCCGTGACCAGAGTGCTTACTCTCTGGTTGACACCTCCGTGTCTCATGAGAGAACTGTTTGATAGTTCCCCTTCCTATTTACCACCTATACCTACACTGCCCTTATGTAGGGGCACTGGGTTACCTCTATTCTACTTGCGGTAGACCACTCATTCAGGGTGGTCTTCCCTGAGTCTGCCCCGGAGGTAGACCACTCATTCAGGGTGGTCTTCCCTGAGTCTTTGACACACACCCTCCCCTCCTGTGTTGCGTTACAAACTTTGACTCATGGTTGTGACGCAAGAGGTTTCTAAAAAATTAGTGTATCTAATTTTTGTCAAAGACTCACTTGGTTCTGGGTAACTCAATAGACTTCTACTGACTATTGTCACAATGTAGACTCACTTTACTTGGCTACTGGTGATCGCCACAAACTTGTCTGGTTGGCGTGAGCCCTCTTCTCAATCGCAATATTATATTAATTAGAGGTTTGTCTGAACCGGACCATTGTCTTATAAGACCTGCTCTCAAATAGCAAATTAACTCACTACCCATACAAAGTTGACTTTCTTAGGGTCAACACATGAATTGCTTCATGTCCCCCATATAATATTAAACAACCCTTGCACAAGTTGTGTGCGACAGGCTTTACCTATCTCGCTTCCGCGTGTAAAGTTATCTTCCACTGTTAAGTTAGTGTTTCGTTGTCTATTGTGTCCCCTGACCCGGAGTTATCTCCCTTTGTTCTAAAAAATGTATGTTATTTATATGTTTGTTTTCCTGGTTGTTTGCGTGTTTGGATCTACCTAATTCTACACTTTACCTCCTAACCTGTGTGTCTGTCTATAATATGTAAGTAAGATAGTTTTCAAGTGCCATAATTCGGTTAAATGTGGCCACAAACAAGTGTATAACACTAATTCGTGACTACGTTTCCGTCTTATGAGACTTCAAATACTCTCTCTAAAGTCTACACTAAACTACATGTAACACATCGAAGACGCCACACTTCAACATTGAAAGCAAACGCTTGACGCAGACAAATAATAAAAAGTCGCGTTGAGCGGCAGAAAAAATCCGCTGGTCGTCCTCACTCTCTCTTGTATATTTTCCATTTTCTCTCACTTTCACACTTCTGTCACACATCTTTCATCCTCCTATTCTCTCACTTTCACATTTTTGTCACACATCTTTCATTCTAATATTTTAAAAACCTTGAAGTGACACTGTACAAATTTGGCTCAGTTTGAAAAGAGTTGAGCTTCATGACTGTGCGTAACTTAGTGCACGAGTCATGTATTTACAAAATATTTACATGGATGAAATAGGGTTGATGGTTTGTACCCTGATGTTATTAAACACTATATTCTCATGAAATACTACTACTACTTCTATAAATATTTATATCCTAATTTGTTGTACATAATTAATATAATTTAAGGGAAATAATCTAATTATCTAAAGAAAAATGAAAATGATGTGAGATGAGTTATGTACCTTTCTGAAATGGGGAATGTGAAATGTAACAAATTATACATACTGTTTTAATGTTTAAATAAAATAAATAAATAAAATAAAAAAATAAAAAAGATATGATTAATATTTTAACTATACATGGTGTAAATGATGTATGTTAAATGTATGATACTTTTATCCTATACCACTTTATCCTATAAATTCTAACCTAATTTTAATTCTAAATGATGAGGTTGTTAACATGTTCATAAAGATGGAATGAAATCAAGTGAAATGAAATGAACTAAATGGTACTGTTCCTATCTAAACTAAATGGTACTGTTGCTATCTAATCTTTTTATCCTAGAGTTTAATGAGCTGTTAATAAATTTATAGTCCTATCCTAATCTACTTTTCTGCTAAGTAAGTGGGTAAATTAATGATTTATCTAAACTACACAAAAAAATCTATTATATTCCCTAAATCTAATCTAAATCTATATTAAAGTAACAAATCTAACTATAATTTATCCCTATATTAAAAACGTTATAATACATATCACATTACTAAATATATATACATGGTATTTATTTACCTCAGGTTAGTGGTTGCCATAACATACAGAAATTGCTTTCGTTGGCATAGTTTATATATACACAATTGTCCTGGGTATCTTAAATACACTACACAGTCATACTTGTGTCTTATGGGTATTCTTCCACTCGCAGAGTCCGCTGGTGTCGTAGACGAGTATATTCGTGTCTGTTCTTTATGCATTGTTCTGACACTGTTCTTGCATATTAACACAGGTGATTCACCGGAACACAAATGGAGCATAGTAAGTAACGAGCTGTCTATGTACACACGGTGATCAACTTGTTCTTGGAGCACAGTTCTTACTCTGCTGACTATGGACACATGGTAGTTCACTGTTCTTAGCACACAGTCCTGATCCTGATGTCTATGTAATACATATGATATTTTACACAGGATATTTTAAGTGTACTAACTTAACATTTCTTACACTACCTTTTCATGTGTAATATCAGGTATTTCTACCTCAGATGGTCGACTAAGGGTATCAGCAAGAATGTTATCTCTACCCTTAATATGCTCTATACTAAACGTATAATTCTGTAATATTAATGACCACCTGTAGATGCGGTCGTTGCGATGCACCCCACTTTGTATGACCGTGATAGGGGAGTTATCGGTCTGGACAACGAAGTGATTACCCGCTAGAAATCGATGCAACTTCCTCACCGAATAGATGACGCCTAGGGCTTCCAACTCTGATATGGAACATCTGGACTCAGCAGGTGTGATCTTGCGGCTCACGTAGCAAATGGGATGGAAGATGCCATCATAAAACTGGCCTAGTACTGCAGCGATGGAAATGCTGCTGGCATCTGTCCTAAGATAATAAACGAGCCTAGGATTAGGCAAATGGAGGATTGGTACATTACTAAATAGGATTTTCAATTTTGACAATGCAGAAATTAATAATGCATCTTTGACATCTAATTTTACTGATGCTTTTAAAACCTTTGAAAATACACTTGTAATTTCAGCTAAGTTCGGTATGAACTTACTATAATAATTTACTAAACCCAAAAGGCTTCTGACCTGCTTTTTTGTTGTAGGCATGGTCAGGTTCATAATTTTAGTAATAATTCTATTGTCAGTTTTTAGCTGTCCATGTGAAATGACATGACCCAAAAAATCAATTTCTTGTAGGCCCAATTCAACTTTGCTCGGTTTGACCGTGAGACCGAAGAGTCGCAACCTATCGAAGACATGTCTGAGTTTCAGTAAGTGTGTTGTCCAGTCCTCTGTATGGACACAAATATAATCTATATAGGTCACAGTATTCGTCACTCCATGTAGTAAATCTCTAGTTAAGCGTACAAAAGTGGCAGGAGCGTTATGAAGTCCGAAAGGAAGAAACCGCCACTCGTAAAGACCTAAAGGTGTTGAGAATGCAGTAAGATGGATGGATTGAGTCTGCATAGGGACCTGCCAATATCCCTTAGTAAGATCTAATTTAGACAAGATTTTGGAGGTGGACATATCCAGAATAAGATCTTCGCAGGAAGGAATTGGTTCTGCGTCGATCTTAGTGACATTGTTGAGTTTTCTATAGTCCACACAAAGACGAATTGTGGAGTCTTTTTTCTTGACCAAGACGATTGGAAAGGAGTACTCAGATGTAGATTGTTGAATGATTCCACTAGCTTCTAAATTAAGAATTTCCTTATTTAGATTTTCTCTATAGCTAAGTGGGATAGAGTACGGCCTGCATTTGATAGGCTTAGAGTCCGAAAGAAGGATGGAGTGCTCGATTCTGTCCGTCCTACCTGGAATGTCGGAAAATATGTCCTTATACTCTGTTATTAATTCTATTGTCTGTCGTCGTTGCTCGTCTGTTAGTCCCTGTTCTAACCGCATAGAATCTAGTGTCGCAGTCTTATCTACAATTGGAACAGGTAGTTCCATTTCGTCGTCGTCTACCTGATTCAGTACGGTTGTGGTGCTAAGTGCGTTTTCTGTAAACTCACTAAGTGTATGCATCTCGTCGGATTTGCCAGTCTCGCTAACTAGTGTAGTTGCGTTGTGTACGTCTGTCGTCTCATTTATAGGTGTGGGTGCACTGTGTTCGTCCGTCTCTAATTCTGTCTCTTGTCGTGAAAAGTAGGGTTTCAACATGTTGATATGAAATATCTTTAAGTGTCCGTTTATCGATATATCATAATCGACATCTGAAAGTTTATGTATCACCTTGAAAGGCTCTTGCCATGAAGTTGTCATATTATTACGTTTGTCAGGTAGTAATAGCAATACATCTTGACCAGGTTCAAGAATTATGGGTCTAGCACTGTTGTCGGGATTGTGATCGAGGATATCTGCATTGTTCACTGGAGTGAGTCTATTCTTCTCCTCCCACGCAGATATTTCTTCATCTGTGCAGTGTCTTAGCTGGGGTAGACACCCAAGAATTAACTCAGTACAAGGGTTGTCTAGTATTGCACAGGTAAAGGTACCAGAAAGGAATGGTGTGTTTATCCGGACTCTTGCCAGAGGATAGGTTTCTATATTACCAGAAAAAGTACGGCATTTTACAGAGTCACCAGTATAATCTTTTGGATCAACCAGTTCCTTTTTACCCCAATAATAGAGCTACCACTGTCAAGCAAACATCGGCATGGCTTATCATTGACCAATGCAGTGTGAAACATCAAATTGCCTCTGGAGGCTACAGCTGCGTTTGCATTCTCAAAGGAGGATGTTATAATGTGTCCACATTCTAATTTTCCGTCTGCATGAAATTGGTGACATCGTTCACAATTATCAAAGCATAAAATATCGTTTACACAACAAACATCTTCAGATTGGTTAAAAGGTAATTCATTTTTGACGTCACACTCAGTCTCACTCCCACTATCAGAAGATGTATCAATCAAAATTGCATTGTTGGCCTTCATTCTTTGGCGGCCCAGGCACTTATTAGAATAATGGCCGTAGCTAGAACAGAAGAAGCATTTGACTGCACGCCTGTATGCAGTTCTCTTGTTTTGTTGTTTCTTAATGACCATCTCAAGATGTGTCGGATAGTTTGGTGATTTATCGCACATAGAATAAGTATCATGAAAAAGTTGACAATATACACATTTTGACACTTTCTGATCTTTCTTGTCGACTCTCTGAAATGGTTTTTTACTGCTACGATAGCTTTTTGGTTGGTCTTTAACAAAAGAGACTATTTCAGAGTCGATATTAGATGTTTTAAAAATATCCCTATTTGAGGAAAAATATGCTGATCCTTTCTTTTCAAATTGTTCTATGGTTTCTATGTCTGACTGCTGAAGGAATTTAGCGAAAGGAGATGGTATTGTGGATATGACTTTATCCATGGCTATTAAATTTTTAAGTTTTTCAAAGTCCTTTCCTATATTTGCTGCGTTAAGCCATCTATTTAGTACGCTTTGGACATTCGAGACATAATCAATGAAAGTCTCACTTGGTTTCGGTTTTAAATTTGAAAATTGCACTTGATACCCAGGGGCATCAAGTAAGAAATGTTGCATTATCCTATCGTGGATGTATTGATAGTTAGATCTAAGATCAGTTGGTATAGATTCTATAACTTTAAGGGGCTCACCACTGAGGTTCTTCATGTAAATCATGGCCCACATATCAATTGGTACTTCGTGGTATTTCAGCTGATATTCTACATTTTCTGTCCAAGCTGATATGGAATCTTCTTTACAGAATGGCTTAATAATGTTTTTGTACTTATTAAATTTATTTTCTTCTTGTTGACTCTTTAGTTTTGTAATGGAAATATCTAAGTGTGAGTCTACTTCCATACCTTTCATCTTTAACTGTGTCTCTGATTCAGTCTGTATTTGTTTTTCTTTCACTCTTGCCATTTCATCTATCTCTCTTTGCTTCAACTCTAAGTCTTTTTGTTTTAATTCTTTCTCCTGATCTAATTGTTGTTGTTTAATCTCCTTATCTTGTTCTAATTGTTTTTGCTTTAATTTTAATTCCTTTTGTTTAATTTCTTTGTCTTGATCTAACTGTTTCTGTTTAGTTTCTTCAGCTAATTGTGCCTCTTTGTGTTTTATTTCTAATTCCTTTTGTTTAATTTCTTTGTCTTGATCTAACTGTTTCTGTTTAGTTTCTTCAGCTAATTGTGCCTCTTTGTGTTTTATTTCTAATTCCTTTTGTTTTGTTATCTCGGCTAGTTCTACCATCTCCTTCTGATGTTGTCTTTCTCGTGCACGTTCATCTCTCTCAGCATCTTTTGCTTCCCTAAATTTTTGATCAGCATATTGCTCTAATTCCTTTCCTGTGTATTCTAATTCTTTGCCTGCTTTTATGAAATCAGCTAAAGTTGCCATGTTGTTGGGTACTTAGCTCGTATTGACAGGCACTTAAATGTTTACTTTGGTTTCTTAGATATGTTAAGTTTTTTAAATCTCTGTGTATAACAACACACCATTAGATTGACCTTGAAAAATAGATCACCAAAAATGTACTAATAGATCACAACCTGAAAAAGAGATGCATTATTAATCATATTGCATTGAAAATAGTGTGGGTATACTCATCTTAACATTCCAGAAAATCAGGTACAATCGTTCGGCACCTCAGGTCTAATCGTTCGGTACTTCGACAAACAGCGTGAGTGATTCTCATACACAGCTCTTGTTACATCTGGTTTACAAGAGCATCAACAATTAACAATTTGTAAACGACATATGACTTTAGACAATTTAGTACAATCACATACCCCCGGACAAAACAATGTAGTATAATTAATAATAAATGTCAATGTCCTGTCGTGTTCTAACGTCTTAAGCCTTCCCTAACTATGTCGTTTAATTTATGGGAGTGATGTGCAGACCGAGTCTTCTTTGCATAGCAAAAGTAGTGCCATCGTGACGGTAACAAATAGAAACAATATTCAAATAAATAAATAAATGCTTTGAAATAAATATAAAAGTAATAATAATGTTTAAATAAATAAATATTTTCAATAAATAACTCGTATAAATAAATAATATGTAATATAAGCCACAGATTTAGGCGAGCAGCCGCTTGGCGATTTGTAAACAATCCTTCGCTGAATGCAAATGGCGTAGGGCAGCTGTTTGTCAGTCGCGATACGTCATACGCGCAGCGCTATTTTTAGATTGCAAAAATCAATATTGTCGCCGGCTCATTATTGTGTATTGCTCCGCCGTAAATCATTTTTGACAAATATTCGTAAATAAATAAGTAATTATAGAAATAAATGATACAAAACAATAATAATAATACTTACAAATCAGAAGAAAACATGTTCATAAGCACAAAATAATTCAATAAGCATAAATCAACATAACTTGGTCACGATGGGCACAGCTCGCACTTTGTTCTGTCTGCACACGCCATTGTCACTAACATAAACTAAACCCTGTGATTATCTAGCCGTAATACTATTTTAGAGCCGTGGATGAGTGTTTTAGCTTGAACAATTGTCCAAGCCACACTTCTGACACCACTTTATCCTTGCCTGTCAGAAACCGATGCTTCAGGCATCACGGGATAACTTCTCTCGCACCACACAAAAGATTTGTCAGTCGTACGAGAGGTATTGATTATACATTTTATTGCCACAGGCTCTTTACATTACATCAATGCCCAAAAACGGTCGCTAATAAATCACACATGAATACACCACAGAATTGCCTATCACTAGTCGTTCCTAACCCTATTGCTAATTCTATCTACTGGCTAAAGAATACGCATCGACGCTAAGCGATGCGCTCACTACAAAGTCTGTCCCCTGTCTGAGGAAATCTCCGCGTGCTGATTACACGGTACGCGGAGTGACCTTGTGCGTACTTCGGCTTCTGCGTGCTGCATGACTCAGCACGCTTGGAGTCGTGGTCTCTCTTGAGTCTAGTTCTCTGTATCTGTCACGCTGGCGTGATTACGCCGTGACCAGAGTGCTTACTCTCTGGTTGACACCTCCGTGTCTCATGAGAGAACTGTTTGATAGTTCCCCTTCCTATTTACCACCTACACCTACACTGCCCTTATGTAGGGGCACTGGGTTATCTCTATTCTACTTGCTGTAGACCACTCATTCAGGGTGGTCTTCCCTGAGTCTGCCCCGGAGGTAGACCACTCATTCAGGGTGGTCTTCCCTGAGTCTTTGACAATTATTGTCTTTTTGTGTTTTTGTTTATGGGGGAATGTAATCTGTACTGAGGTAGTGTTCAAACGGGTTGCGAATGTATGTATAATGACTGGTGGTGTCTTTGATTTCTTGGGGAAGATTGTTCCACAACTGAGCGGCAGAGTATGCTAAGCTTGTTTTATATAAGTCTATCCTAGGTTTAGGGACATGAAGTATATTTAGTCGTTCGCTATGTCTAGCGTTATATTTAAACAATGGCCAAGGGTAGCTTGGAGCATTTTGAAATAGGATTTTGTGAATTAGTTTGGCCTTATTAAAAAGTAGGCGTTTGTGGAGTGGCAGTAACCGAAGACGTTTATGTAGGTTGGAATTGTCGGTAAGCTTTTCACCAGTAATTAAACGCATTGTTATTGATTTGGAGCATCCATCGCAGATTGTGGAGCAGTAATCACTATGTGTTTGCATATGGGAAGTATAGAATATCTTTCTTGTGTTTTCGTGAAGGAAATTTTTAATTTTGGCAAGTTGGTATACTTTTTTGGCTATTTGTTTAACGAGAGCATGAAAATGTGAATTAAAGGTTAGATTTTGATCTATGATAAGATCCAGTGACTTGTGCTCGGTTACACTTTCTATAGGCATGCTACCAATGTGCAGCTGTAGAGTAGACTTCTCTGCAAGTTTAGCGTGTGAAGTCTTTCCCTGGTTCCTATTAATATAGACTTAATAATATAGTTTTAGAAATGTTAATTTGCATGCGGTTTGCATGACTCTAGTTAACGACATTATTTATTTCCTGTTGCAAGGATTATTCTAGCACATTACGATCAATAGCGTTTGTATATACTGTGCAGTCATCAGCAAATAGATCGCAGGACGACGACAGATTTAAGGGAAGATCATTTATATAAATGGCAAATAACAGAGGACCAAGAATAGACCCCTGAGATACTCCAATATTAATGGTAATGGCTCACGGGATGCCCAACGGGATGGGGGAGGAGGGGTGGTTGGAGGCAAGCGAGCAAGAGGTAGGCAACGACACAAGTGGGAAGATAACATCAAGAGATGGACGAACAGTAATCTAACAGAATGTACAGTCAGGGCGATAAATAGACAGTGTTGGAGATCCATTGCAGCCAACCTTTAATGTTGAGACGACACCTGATTGATTGATAAAGGTGACATTTAGTCATCGCCATTGTATTCAGACAGCAATGGCAAACTTCTTCTTATAAAGCATGCCGTGTGACGTGGATCAAAAAGTCTGCTCACAACCTTCAGTCTCGTGTTTTAGCAGTCATTTCTGATACCAATTTCTGATACCCCCCCCCCCCATGTCATGATGACAGACTGTCCAGCATCTTCTTACTTGGTCTCTCCCTGTCTCTCTTTCCCTCCACCTGTCCCGTTGTAACGACATTTTTAATGTCAACTGGGATAGTAAAACACACATTGACAACATGCTAGGGTTGATTGCAACATCTTGTAAAGAATACGCAACAAAATTTGTTTTAATCTGCTGCACTGGCAAAATTGTTAAGAAAGAAACCCACCCACGGGTACATAGAACCCGTAACCTTGAATGAAATCTATCTAGCGGAAACGAATCTTACACAAATGCATGTGAAAGTCAGATGGACCTGTGAGGTGTCTGCTAGTAGCCGTGAAGCTCTCTTCTAGAAAGAGGCACGCACAAGAAGAAGAAGACACTTTTTTGGTAGGCCTTGTCACAGAACCGTGCGGTAGATTCTCTGAGTATGATGCAAGTCTTCGAAATGCCGGCCCTTACATGTTTTGTTTTTTCTTTAAAAATGCCTCCCTCTTATAAAACCCTCTTACGTTGCCGCCTGATGCGGCCGTCTCTCTGTATCATACACGGTACTACCCTGCCATTTAATCTCCCAATAAGTCATACCATCCAATCCCTGGTACCCCATATGGCTCATTGACAAATTGCAACAGCAATATATAAACACAAATGCTGGGATGATTTGTCGACATGGAAAAAAAACAAAAACAACAACAACTCATATTTTATCAGATGCTATCATGTGAGATGACGACCCATGAGCCCCGCGTTTTCCAAAGCATATAGGTCGGCGTTGTTGAGAGGTTTAGCGCGTTTAATTTGGCTTCAGACCACAGTGATGTGGGTTCGTTGCACACCCCGGCAAGTTGAACTTAAATGTGTAAATGTCTCATCCTTGATATGGGGACGTAAATTACAAGTACCTTGGAAGTCGAAGAGGGGTTCGCCTGATGGCGGGGGGACACTGGTAATAGGCAAAGCTAATCATCACGCAGAAATCAGGCCCAATGAACTCATTAGTAGCAACACTTACCAGTAGTAGTAGCACGTGTGTGGACTAGGCTCGAGTCCAAAGACAGCGAACATCAAATATAAATAACAACTTAAGGCAAGCACATGATGATGATTAGTGCTTGTTTCAGACAGCCGTTTGAGCTGCTGATATCTATCTACATTTAGCGGGCGAGAGTTATACGGATCGTCGCCTGCTAAGTGAGGGACAGATTAGCCACCTACTCCTCTATACAAAATGTGATAACATGGCATGGACGAGACAGGAACACTGAGCTGATCCACGACACTGGTGATCGAGTGAAATGGCGAGTCATGACCGCCCACGCTTTCCGGCATGGCACATGATTGATTGATTGATATCACATCACAGACTCATAGCCAAAGAATGTGCTTCGGGAAAAATTGTTTTTCCCTCTAAATGCTCGCACCACGTCAGTGCGTAAATTGAACTAGTGTAGGAAGGAGACACAGGGACCTGGTCGATTACTGCAGGAAACAGGCCACCATAATTGAATGTCAAGGCTGTTGTTGTCCTGGATGTCGCTTGCTGGGGTATTCTCTGGTCTAGCGCTAATGCCGTTTAAGTTGTGCTGTCTCAGTCTGCCCACCGTGTGAATCCTGTGGTGAATTTTAATTACAGACGAAGTGAAAACTAGTTTCTTTGTTAATTAAAAAAAATAATAGGATAGAAACGGGGTGACAAATTTTGCGTACGGAGAGAGAAAGGAAGATTATGCTGAATTTGTCTTGGTAGATACATTTGCATATACACTACGTAAAACCCACAGAGCCGATGATGAAGAAGAAGCAGTACGGTTGTGACACTCCATTGAGACATATATTGTGTGTGGTGTTGGTGGGCAGTGGCCGAGACGTTAGGGTGCCGCTTCATATACTGTGGGCGCTGGCTTCTAATCCCCGTGTAAGCTGGAGGTGCTTTTTTTTATATTGAATTTATTTGTTGTCTCTTTCGCTTGATTTGAACTCAAGCGTAGTCCATACAGGCGCTGCGACTTCTAGTGCACTGGACTGATTTTTGCGTGGGGATTAGCTTTACCTATTACCAGTGTCCTTCGCCATCAGGCGTACCCACTCTGACTTAACAGGTACTTGCAATTTACGTCCTCAAGTCAAGGACGAGACGTCAACATGTTAGTTCAACTGACCGGTGTAAGGGTTGAAACCACTACTCCAGCATCATCATACCAGAAGTTTAAGAGCGAGCACTCATATCCATTATGCCCCGCTGACCCTATTTACATTTTGATTGTGGTTATAATTAACGCATAGTAGATGGAATCTTAGCAACAGGGACGGGTCATGTGGCTTATGATAAAGACACAATTTTGAAAGGGCTGGACATATGGCTTATGATAAAGACACATTTTGAAAGATGTTTAATGGGGGGGGGGGGGGAAGAAAATCGGTCTCTGTGGCTAAGGGCTTGCGAACGCGGTTTGTGAGCCCGTATACCCGGGTTCGAAACACACGGGTGCTGGTTTTTTCGAAAAAGGTATAGGAGCCGTTCAGAAAGCAATGGCAAACTACTGAACGTAACATTTGCCCAGGATCCACGAACAGCGAAAATGCTGGAGTTGACTGCTACGTCCTGTGAAGGACATGCAATTTATTTATTTTTTTTAAATGGGAAAGCGTTCTTTACAGGACAAGCAACTACATGATGATGATTGTCATGAGGAGAGGACGTCGCTACACTCGGGACAAAGCGACCAGTCTGCCTCACCAGTAGTGGAAATGGATTGATGCTGAGTGGTCCTCTTGCGATGCCGCCAGCTGTACATCCGGACCACACTTGACTGCGTTCATTGCAACCATTTCTGAAAACGGAAAGGGAGAAGAACTGCTTAATAACACGGTACCATTTCCTCCCAAGTGATATTGAACTCGTGCCACAGGGAAGACTAGCGAGTGTACTAACCACTGCACTGCCAGAATTGTTATCATTGATGTGTAGAAAATGAAGATATAGATACCCAGCCTTAAATTGGGATCTGTATTAAGTAGGCATAGATAACGTGCATTACGTCTTCTTCTTCTTAGTCGGCGTAGTCGCGTTCCTTCTCCTTCTTCCTCTTCTTCTTCTTCTTCTTCTTCTTCTTCTTCTTCTTCTTCTTCTTCTTCTTCTTCTTCTTCTTCTTCTTCTTCTTCTTCTTCTTCTTTCTTTCTTTCTTATTCTTCTTTTTGTTTGTCTTCTTCTCCTTCTTCATCTTCTCGTCTTGCTGCTACTACTTATCCTCCCACTCTCCTCCTCCTTTTCCACTTCCTGGTCTTGAGCAAACATAGATTCTCCACTTCTCTCAGTCATTTGTTTTTTTCAGAAAGTTAATGATGCTTGTATTATTGATTGTTGCCTGGCTATTTGGCTTTCCACATACACGTTTCTCTTTTTCCTAAGCCTTCATAGCTTGGTAATTTTCCATATCAGACTAATTTCTCTTTTCCATCTCATTTCGTCTGTTTACATGCACATAAATTCCATTTGTTTTCTGTATGGTTCTGATGTGACATCTAGTAATGCTTTGTTGTTGCCAGTACCTCAGCTTTTGTTTTTTGCTTGCCCACGCATTCTCAACATTATTTCTTCTTCAAACGCTTATCGTTTCTGCTTCGAGCTTACCAATACCATTGGGACAACAGGATTAGGGAAAAGGCACCATCTATCTATAAGTGGTGGCAGAAGGATAGTGCTGAAATGCTATATAAAGGCTGTCTTGCTGTATGACAGTGAATCTTGGCATGTAAATGAACAAATTATGAAGACCTTGGAAGCAACAGAGATATGGTTGCTGAGACGATTGTTGCGAATTCCTTGGACTGCCAGAGTAACTAACAACGATTGCCCCAAAGTATAATGACAAAAATCATTATATAACAATAAGAAAGAGTCAAACGGCTTTCTTTTGGTCATGTGATGAGAAGAGAGGCATTGGAGAACATCGTGACAACTGGAAATATCAAAGGAAAGAGAGGAAGAGGCAGACCAAGAGAAATTATGCTGGATGGACTGAGACAGTGGCATGGAGAAATATCATCAGCAGAGTTATATTTATGTATATATATATATATATATATATATATATATATATATATATATATATATATATATATATATATATATATATAAGAAGACCCGGCCCGGCTTCGCCCAGCTCCTGGCGGGGAGCATCTCATTTAATTCATATTCGGCCCCTGCACCTGTTCTCGTTCCCCAAAAAAAAGACAATTCGGCCCGGCTTCGCCCACTCCTGGTGGGGAGCGTCTCATTTAATTCATATTTGGCCCCTGCTCCCGTTCCCGTTCCCCAAAAAAGACGACTCGGCCTGGCTTCGCCCAGTCCCTGGTGGGGAGCGTCTCATTTAATTGATATTAGTAGTCATATAAGCTCCCGTTCCCGTTCCCGGAAATATGGCGAACAGATTGGAAGAGTACAATCTTCATCCCAATAACTAAATAGGACAATCTGAAACTACTGAACGTAAACTTACCAAGATATCACGAAAACCCAATAAATTCTGGGATGACTGTGTAGATGTCGAAAAGAAATAAAAAGATGAGTTAAAAAATTTTCACGTATTTAAAATAGATGCATTATTTTTATGAAAACTTTCAAAATGCATTAAAGATTTTATTATTATATATTATAACGCATATGCCTGTAGATAACTGTAGATAAATATTTTATAAAGCTGTGAGGAAAATGCAACAATTATTTAAATTACATATATAGCAAAGCTACTAAAAGTTATGTCCCTTGGTATAACTTTTCTTAAGTTAAGTCTACTTGCTATATATAAATTATAATGTAATTAAAAAATTAAATTTTATTACGTAAATAACTTTGTAAACTAACAAAATATGCCAGTTGTCATCACGGGAATGAGAAAAACACGTGTAGAAAATTTCATCTCAATCGGTTAGACAGTTCGCGAACGCACAAATAACATACATACGGACATACATTTTATATATATATATATATTCACCCCACCTTCTAATGTTCCCCCTATTATCTATTCTCTAATTATACTAAAGTTTAAAGAATGTTGACAAGTCTTGAATGTGTGGAGTTTTGGTTATATTAATAGCTCACATCTTTAGACAAGGTCTAGAAAAGTGGTTCTCAACCGGTGAGGAATCCCCCCAACCCACCCACCCACCCCAACCCACCCCGGGAGGAATTTTAGCGCTTCCAAGGGGAGAATTAAGATTATTTCAAGATCGCGTTAAAACAAGAACCGATTACTATATATTGTTGTTTTTTTCCTCCATACTTTACGGTTCTGTACTTCTCGCCCTTCTGACATTCGTTTTATAACGTAAGTAGACCCACAAATCACGTTTTATGTAGACGTCTAGACTCGTTCTAGTGTGTGTTATTACAGTTAGCTTCCATTTTTACGTTTACTATGTGTGTGGGGGGGGGGGGGAGGATATTTATAGGGAAGAAATACGAAAGATGGGAAATGACACTCTGAACATATGGTGAAGGGATGTAAGGCCAAAAAAGGTTGAGAACCACTGGTCTTGGGGATTAATACACCCACATATCAATTACGAGCAACCATAAGTGTTCAGTTACCCTAAGACATATATTTAAACAGGGAACATCCTATTTGCTGTCTAGGTTACCCAAATTCTAAATTGCAAATGTTTTACAAAAACACAGTAACTTAACTAATGACACATAAAAGGATTAAATCACTTATGCTGAAATAATAAAACAGTGTATTATATTAAACTTGTTACACAACATTCATATAACCAAGACACACGAAGGATGTAGGAGTATATTAGTAGATACATTTATATGTGAATCTATGTGGGTGTCCCACGGTCAGATCTTAGTCAGATATGACTAAGCTACCGTATGACTGTTGACGGTACTACCTGCTTTCTGTTTGTTAGCGCCGAATGTTGGGCGGCGCTTACCAAACCCGACACCCCACATTCTGCCAATGGCTTCGGGTGGAGGATCGCAATTTGGAGGGTACAAGCCTTATCCTGGTGTGAGGAAATGCAACCTAAAGAGAAAATGTCATGGCAGGACAGACCAAGCCCTAAGCCTTGGATGGCAGCTGGTCTAGGGTGGAAGCTCTGACAGCGGAGCTGTAACTCCGACAGTTAGAGCATTGCTTTGCTGATCCGAAGGCTTCTGCAGCTTGTCTTGTTCCAGATGTATTGGTGTTATCTTTCCACTGGAGTAAACTAGGCAGGCTGAGAGAAGGATCATGCTGCATGGGCAACATATGGTCTCTATATTTCAGCCCAGGCTTTGTGCTATGTAGAGGGACAACTTCATCTCTGGTCTTAACCGGTCTCGCGAGAGGTAGCAGTTACGGGTTATAAGTCCTTGTCAACTGACGTAGACATGGGGCGCCACGGGTTGCCTCTGAGGGTGGGAGACACCTAAACGTGTTGTCACTGATCAGCTACAACCTTATCTGGGCAGCCCCCGGCCAATTGGATGCTGATCCGCCACAGCCTACCTGCCTCAGTAGGTGCTTGAGGCAAAATCTGTATCGCAGGCTATAAAACCAATGCACCAGGTACTATAAAAAGAAAATTAAAAACATCAAGCTGCGGCAGTCAACCTAGAACATAAGATCCATGTGTCCAGGAGTTTTCACTGAAATAGCGAATATTGACGATGTGAGAGAAACACGATGATTTATGCCGAACTTAATCGCTTTAACGTTGATATTGCTGTCCTGCAGGAGATTCGCCTCGATGAGGAAGGGTCACTTAGGGAAAACTATTACACTTTTTTTTTTGTGGGGGGGGGGGAATGTAGAGTAGAGAGCAGGAAGTAAACAGACAGCATGGAGTGGGCTTTGCAATGAAGAATTCGCTACTGAGAATGGTTGAAATTCCAGCTGGCGGAAATGAAAGATTATTATCCCTCCGCTTTGCAACCACTTGTGGTTTTGCCACCATTATCATTGCATATACACCGAAATTCACTTCTTTTAATGAAGTGGAGAATTCATTCTATGAGAAGTTAAACTCTGTGATCAAGGCAGTACCAAAATCTGACTACATGTATATACTCGGTGATTTGATATATTAGCTTCTATTGGATGTCTCTGTTCCTGTTCTTCTTCCCTTGGTCAAAAAAATCAGAGGTTCCAATATTTCCTTGTAATTTAGTTCACTGTCCTAATTTTATCACGAACCTCCGGTCTCTTTGTATGGTGAATGAAGACGAAACAGTTTGAGCTCCACTAACCGATGGACGAGGAGTGGAATTAACAGGAGATAAAAACAAATAAGTGTAAGATGGCGCTGTAAACAGCGGGAGCTTTTTACTGGTTTAAGAAAATGTGTTATACATTGTGCAAAATGTAGTTATCTAAGCGTATTATTATTTACGCCAAAGTGTACAGTTATAGATGATTCCAAGACAGGCCCAGCATGCCGTTGAAGGATGTAATTGTACAAATAAACATTATTATAAATAAATAAATGTCAAGTACTACACTGGGCAAACGATCCGATTCTATATCGAAAATAATATCTCTAAACATTTACATTAGTACAATCAAGACAAGCGAAGCACTGAAAATTATGTCTGCCACTTCTTTTCGACGGCACAAACAATAGAAGAAGAAGAAGAAGAAGAAGAAGAAGAAGAAGAAGAAGAAGAAGAAGAAGAAGAAGAAGAAGAAGAAGAAGAAGAAGAAGAAGAAGAAGAAGAAGAAGAAGAAGAAGAAGAAGAAGAAAGACAGAATCATAGACAGAAACAAAGAAAAAAAAAGAAAGAAGGAAAATTACGTCTCCTTTCACATATATATACACACAAAACAGCTTTATTGCAGTAATATGCATAATGTATCAAGGAGTTTAAACAACAGAGGGCATGTATGCACACATTCAAACATAATCAACCGAGAGCAGAGAGCGACCTGACGACACCCATGAGGAAAACCTGGCCAGTGCGTCATCTATCCAGGGCTTATACTAAATGAAAGTTAGACGTTTAGCACCGGCAAGTTCCAGACATACAATTAGCTGGGAATTGTTGATGTTGGTGTTACATTCTGAAGTTATAGAATTCTGTATTATAGAGGCAAAGTGACGGAATGAATGTCAGAATGATGATGTATGAGGGGGCTTCTAATGTAAACTTTAAAAGTGCGATTGAAATTACAATAATCATGTCATTGTCTTGTAACCTGTCAATATTGTTGTTAGAATGTCAAGAGTTTTAAGCATGTGACATCATGGTGTAGACGCGCACGGTGGAGTAATAAAAATAGTTTAAATATGGCCGCCCCACTTTTGACATGCACCAAAGAGGAGCAGCGTTCGCTTATCCGTTGTTTGGTAAGTAAAGGTGTGAAACCTATATAAATTAATCGGCGAATGAAGGTCCAGTATGGTGATGCATGCCTCTCAGTCCATCAAGTGTATAAGTGGAGTAGAAACTTTCAAAACGTTTCTGTCCGATGAAGAGGTACAGTAAATGGTGCATGAGTAGTTACATGCGCGACAAAGAACAATGGTTTGTACTGTAATCCAACACATAATCGGCGCTGGAGGTCTTGCATTGAACGCAGTGGTGACTACATCGAAAAATAATGTATTTGTTCGTTACTTTTTCAGAATAAATTCACCCCCACCCCCCCAAAACACACAGACACACAGACACACACACACACACACACACACACACACACCCACACACACACACACACACACACACACACACATACGCACAGATTTAAGATTTTCATTTGAATCCGCCCCGAACATTTGTAGCCGCGGTGGCATAGCTGATAGATGCTCACCTGTCCGGCAGGTGGTCTTGGATTCGATGTGCACCAGAGCGGTTTCACTCTTTCACAATCTGGCCCAGGTCGACCCAGCCTAAAAAGGGTGCCAGGAAATTATCTTATGAAGTAAAGGCGACCGGCCACATCAGCCACCGAGTGTAGTTTGGTCAATACAAATATGGGTCTGGCACCATTTACACAATACGCCTTGGGCGAGTAGTGGGAGCCTTTAATTGTTTACAGCACATGATGAAAGTGGTGTAGCTATGAAGTCAGAAATCACATGAACATATAATGTGAAATATACCGTCATTATAATGTACTATGCCGGTAAGCGTGGGCTGTCATGTTTTGCGATCTCACTCGATCACCAGAGTCGTGGATCAGCTCAGTGTTCTTGTCTCGACCATACAACGTGGCCAAGCCATCCAGATATTTACTTCTCTGCCATCTCCTTACTCTCTTCCCCTCTATCTTACCAGTTGTCACTAAGTTCTCCACTTTATTTTTTCTCATAACGTGACCAAAGAATTGTAATTGTCTATTCTTCAGTCTCTAATTAGTTTACGGTTTTCAACATCTATCAGGTGTTTGTAAAGTCTTACTACACTTTGTATGGAGAACTAATTTCAAAAACGAAGACCATGATGTCGTCAAAAATGTGCTCCACAGTCCATTGTGAAGCAATATGCTGCGAATGGCTTCGTCTGCTTGAGTAATACTTTGCACTTCATATAATGAATACTTCATTGGTACTTTCCAACTTCCCCAAAACAGCGTTAGGCCATAGCAGTCACTATTGTAACTAATTGAATGAATTATTAGCATATATTTTATGACATCATGTACTTCATTTTTCAAATTTGTTCTACATACAAAGTGTACTGAGACTCTACAAACACCCGATATAGGCGCATCGGATTTTCATCTCTTCACTTTTACACGGCGCCATCAATTGACTGAATTAACAACTGCTCTCATTTGTCCGATAAACTAGTTAACTTATATAATATTCCATCCCAAGGTAGTATCTGAGTCAACGCAATGAGCGAAGCTGCGAAAACCAGAGGTAGAATCGGTAAAGCTTACTAGAATATAATTCACATGTGACAAAATGGACGTTGCGGATTAGTATTCGTCAGTACATAAACAGCAAACAACTGAAACAGCTTCATCTCTCATCTGGTTGAAGAAACCTAGGAGAGACTCTCGGATAAGTGGAACTCCGTACAGTCGTATAGCAACAAATGTCTTGGAGTCTCGTCTTCAGTTGTGCGATAACACCATCTGATAACTAGATCTACACGGAGCAGGAGACTATCGTTGATAAATTTGGTTCATTCGTTTTGGATTACTCTATGAGATAGCGGAAAGAGGCCGGTGAACAAGGCAACTACACACGATGAAAATAGGTATGTAAATTGTCTGTGTGTCTGTCTGTCTGGCAATCTGCTTGTATCTGTGTGTAGGTGGATGAAAATGTTGGTGGATGAAGTATGCAAATGACGTGTGTATGAGCGTATGTGTCGCGTTATACGTGCGTGCCAGCATATAAACATATAATTCCGCTTACCTGCGTTCGAAATATAGCTGCGACCGATTTGGCAGCAGACCGTGTCGCGCTGGGTTTTAATGTTTTGGTATGGGAGCCGGTCGTTCAGAAAGCAATGGCAAACTACTGACTGTAAAATTTGCCAAGACATCAACAACAGCAGTGCTGGCGTTGACAGCGATGTCCTGTACATAGAATATATATATATATATATATATATATATATATATATATATATATATATATATATATATATATATATCTTCTTCTTCTTCTTCTTCAGCGTTCCGAGTCATTGAGGTTCTTTGCTGCAGATACAATCCGTCTCCATTAGTCTCTCTGGTTGACCTTCTCTTGCCAGTCGTTGATTCCAAGTGCTTGTAGGTCTGTATACATATTATCTCTCAACCGTCTTCTTGGTCTACCTCGGGGTCTACGGTCATTTATTTCCTGAGTGTAAGCGAGTTTTATTTCCCTATTATCTTCCATTCTTTCTATATGTCCCAGCCATTGTAGTCTATTAGCCTTCATGATACCCGTGATTAGCCGGGACTTAAACAGATCATAAATGTCTTTGTTACTTCTTCTTTTTCACTCTCCACTTTGTGTATCCCTAATGGGTCCAAAGATGCGCCTTAAAACTTTGTTCTCAAAGGTTTGTAACAAGGGTTCGTCTCCTTTCGTTGTACTCCAGGTTTCAGAGCCATACAGCACAACTGGTCTGATCAGTGTTTTGTATATTGTGATTTTGGTGTTACGAGATAGCGCATTAGATTTTAGTAGATGTTGTAGTGCATAGTATATCTTATTTCCAGAATTGATTCTAGTTTGTATTTCTTCCCTTATGATGTTGGAGCGGTTGAAGATTGTACCAAGGTATTTGTATGTTTCCGTTCTTTTATTGGTCATATTATCTATTTGTATGTGGCCAGAGTTTTTAGCCATTCCTTCTCTTGAAATTACCATATATTCTGTCTTATCTTGGTTGAAAACCAGCCCCATCTGATGGGCTTTTTCCTTTAAGAGAGACAATATTTCTAATGTCTTTTGTTCATTTTCCCCTATAATATCTATATCATCTGCATAACCAAGCAGCTTGGATGTTCCTCCAATATCACATTTCTCCTTTACCTTCCTTACAACTTTCTCTAGAGCCAGATTGAAGAGTAGCGGCGATGGTGCATCACCCTGTTTCAAGCCAGATGTTATTTGGAAGGGGTCTGATTTCCTGCCTTTATATGTTACTATATTATAAGTATCTTCCATGCATAGTCTGGTCATGGTGATTAACTTCCTTGGTATTCCAAATTCCTGCATAACATTCCAGAGACTATTCCTATGGACACTATCATAAGCGTTTTTAAAATCCACAAAAATGTTATGGAGATCTCTTTTATATTCCCAATTTTTCTCGTCTATTTGTCGTAAGATAAATATCTGATCTATTGTTGATCTGTTTTGTCTAATACCCGCCTGGTAGTCACCTAATATGTCTTCTGAATACGGTTTTAGTCTAATTAGTAATACTGCGGATAGTATCTTATAGCTTGTGGACAGTAGTGATATTCCTCTCTAATTTCCACATTGGAATTTGTCTCCTTTCTTAAAGATAGGTACCAATAATGACTCTTTCCAGTCATGGGGTAATTCTTCAGTCCTCCAGATTTTTATTATTAGTTCGTATAGCTTTAGATATAATGCATGGCCACCTGCCTTTATAAATTCAGCAGCGATTCCATCAGCCCCAGTTGCCTTATTGTTTTTAAGTCGTGTGATTATATATATATATATATATGTGTGTGTGTGTGTGTGTGTGTGTGTGTGTGTGTGTGTGTGTGTGTGTGTGTGTTCATTCTAACTCCAAAGGATAGTAATATTCATATGTCTTGTTTCTTTGCTTCTGTGTGTTTCGTGTGTGTGTTTCGTGTGTGTGTGTGTGTGTGTGTGTGTGTGTGTGTGTGTGTGTGTGTGTGTGTGTGTGTGTGAACTTTGTGTGTGTTTGTGCGCATATGTGTGTATGTTTTTAATCGAATCTTTTCTGCGCCTCTTTCAAGATCAGAAATAACACAAATAAATGAGATACAATGAGCAATAATGCTAATAATAAAGAGCAATTATCGTGAGAGCCATTTGAGAAAGATGCCGTTCACAGAAAGATACGTGGGTAGAAACAGAACTATCAATAAAACAGGCATTTAAAAAAAAAAATTAAGAACGCCTGATCAGTTAAACAGTGTCATTTTTGCGCCCGATGATTCAGATGTTTCTGGAACCTCATCTAAGTTACTTCTTTTTCTGTAGTTGTTTGTATACGTGTCTTTTTGTTTTCATCTGCTGACAAACTGCAACGTCTATTTTATCACTTATATTTATGGTCGTGTAAAGCTCTTTCCTTACTCTGGATTTACTCAGGCATTAAAAACAAAAGATTTACAAGGCAAAAGGATCGACTTCATTGCATGTCCTGTTGAAAGCGTCGCACAAATCACGAACTCCGTAGCTCTAGCGACGACCCCCAGGGGTCTGCGAGAAT
The DNA here is from genome assembly GCA_963921405.1 of Cepaea hortensis. Classification (NCBI taxonomy): domain Eukaryota; kingdom Metazoa; phylum Mollusca; class Gastropoda; order Stylommatophora; family Helicidae; genus Cepaea; species Cepaea hortensis. Next base: position 49,087,656 of record OY992895.1, on the reverse strand, counting down.
ATTACACTCCAGAACCGAACCTCGTAGGCAAGAAGCGAACCCATAACCTTCGGAGTGCAGAGCTGGATGCGTGACCACTTCGCTAGGGGGACTTCTTTGCTCATGTATTTTTACAGCGTTACTGCAGCTCAGTACATTCAATTCCTTCTCAATAAAGGAACAACGACGGTCTAGTGGTTCCTTGAACCTAGACAATTATGAGAGTTAAATTCTCTCAAGTAGACCACTGTTTGTCCCATTTCCAATAGAGCGCTCGTCGGCGTCTGTAAATGCAACTTCATAATTCCAGCATACCAGGTTCGATGTCAGTCAATCAGGTGCCGTCTCCACAATGAAGGTTAGTTGCAATGGATCTCCAACACTGTCTATCTCTCGCCCTGATTGTACAATCTGTCAGATTTCTGTTCGTCCATCTCTTAATGTTATCTTCCCACTTGTATCGGTGTCTACCTCTTGCTCGTTTGCCTTCAACCTTGCCCTCCAGTATGTTTTTTTTATAAAAGTGTTATGTCCTTTAACGTGGCCGAAATATTTCACTTGCCTCTTTTTTATTTCTTTCATCAACTCTCTTTTCATTCCCAGCTTTTCCAGAACTCTGTATTTGATTGTTTTTGTTTCCATTAAATTCATGATATGATCGATGTCAGCTGCAGATAATTTTGAAGCAAACCGCTGTGCGTTGCTTTTCACAATGGTATGAGCGTCGGCCGTTCAGAAAACAGTGGCAAGCTATTGAACGTAAAATCATTTAGAAAATTACAAACAGACAGAAAATCTCTTGCTTGATTGTGATATCCCGTGAAAACATATGCAATTAATTTAGTCAGGTTCCGAGGTCAACTCTGACTGATAAATTGAGTAAGGTATAAATAATCATTTGTGCTTGTCCTTTTTCTGAACGTTGCCATCAACCTCAACACAGTATACTAGACAATTGTACGTTCAGTAGTGTGGCGTTACTTTCTAAACGAGAAATCAACCTTGAAGTTCAACCAGGGAAATAAAGCAACCCACTACCCCGCTGTCAGCTCACCAGAGGTTTAAGAGCAAGCTCATTAACATCGCGACCTCCAAGTAAGGTATAATTTGCATAAATGTTTGGAGTGTGTTTGAAAAAGAAATCCTCAAAGACAACGATCTGACTATCCTACTTCAATTATTCGGTGGCCTATATTTTGTGAAGTCCCAAGAGGCGCACCACAACGGGGTGTATTTTCTATGCAAGGAACAGAGTTGTGTAGTTTAATCAAGATGCAGTGTAGATGGAATTTAAAGTTTTTGGTATCTGTTGAAGTGGCAACTCTAATTTTTGGGGATATCTTCACTTTCTTCTCGCCTTTCCCTGACGCTTAATGCAGTATACGTTGTAAATAATACCGTTAGCCTTCTTTTTCATTCTCCTTCTTCTTCTTATTCCTCCTCATACTCCTCCTCTTCCTAGTTCTTCCTCGTCTTTGTTGTTGTTGTTGTTGTTGTTGTTGTTGTTGTT
>OY992895.1:48983667-49083667 GCA_963921405.1 Cepaea hortensis | reverse complement strand
ACTACTACTACTACTACTACTACTACTAAATTTACTATTACTGATGCTGCTATTATTACAGTTACACCATTATTAGTAGCACTATTACTGCTGCAGCAATTGCTACACTTATTACTACTGCTATTACTACTACTATTATTACCACTGCTGCTGCTACTACTACTACTACTACTACTACTACTACTACTACTACTACTACTACTACTACTACTACTACTACTACTACTATTATTACTACTACTACTAATAGTGGTGCTACATGTACTACTACTAATACTTCTACTGCTACTACTACTACTACTACTACTACTACTACTACTACTACTACTACTACTACTACTACTACTACTACTACTACTACTATGAACTGTCTCATCAACTTATATTAAGACGTATACCTACCTGTACATAACGGCTGATGGGGGGAAAGCTGGCTTCCCACGACCAAGGTGCTAGGAGATTCGTGAGGGTACCAAACACCGAGTACATGCTGCTCTCCTCCCCTGGGGAGGGGTTTCTTAGGAGCAGGCACAGTTCGCAGTTATGGACAAGTACGAAGACAACGCAACGTCTCGAAACATGATTAAAAAAAACAGCAGGAGAAAGACACCCGGAGTAATGATCCAGGTGGGTCCGCCCACAGAGAGTGTCAGGTAGGTAAAGGGCCGAAACATTCCAGGAAGAGGGGGAATTTCTGGCGATCGGAAACCTCCTGTCGTGCTTTCTTCTCAATGGAGTTGTTATCACATCACTATTACTTAGTGCCTACATGCCTTTCTATCTAAATATCTAATTTTATGCCATCCCTTCTGTTCCATTGTCTATCTGTATGTCTGTCCACCAATGTAACCAAGCAATTGATGTAATACATTCACATACATTCATCCATTCACCTATGATTTTGCTCATCTCCCCCACAACCCACAATATCAGTTTCTCTAGGTGTTCACCGTGACATCGCCTTAGCTTTTTCAACTAACGTCATCTATATATTGCCAGGCATATTTTTCAGTCCTATCCCATCCCATGGTAATCTATGCCTGCCCCATCCCATCTCATCCCATGGGACCTTTTCCAAGGGATCCCCGTGAAAATAATATTGCCATAGTCAAGCCTGGCAGGCTTGTCTATGGGATATATTATTCTGCCCCATCCCATGGTAAGTTATGCCTGTCCCATCCCATCCCTTGGGACCTTTCCCATGGGATTCCCACGGGAATAACATTCCCATGGCCAAGCCTGTATATTGCCGTTTCGTCACTACTCCTTCCCTACATTAGGTGGAGTTTCCTTCCTTAGTCTTTACACTGTCCATCATCAAGTGTCTTTATGTTTTCGTTCTCTCTCTCGCTATTCCCTCTCTCTCTCTCTCTCTCTCTCTCTCTCTCTCTCTCTCTCTCTCTCTCTCTCTCTCTCTCCCTTTCTCTCTCTTGCTTTCTTTCTATATCAGTCTGCCGTAGTCTCACACTCTCTCACTCACTGTGTAACACATACTCTTTCTCTCTCTTTCTCATACTCTCCGTCTCACTCTCCTCCTCTCTCTTTCCCTTCGTCCAATTCATTATGCTATTTATGTAACTGATCTATTACAATCTGATAGACATAATAGAACAGCACAAATCGATCCTCTCCCTGTGTTCAGGTAATTGATGTCAGATTGATCCAGTGTTGCGTGGCGTAATTGTTAGTGATTCTGTTTCAACCATTACACTGGCTACGATCTAATCTGTTTATTAGAGAAGGTAGTACTATAGATGAATGATACAAAGCATGAGTACTGAGTACTTCACCGCGTATTTATAAAAAGAACAAGTGAGATTCTACACAAAGAAAAACTAGTCTGAGTATCCTGAAAAGGTTTACTATGAATATGGTTGGTGCGATATTTCAAAACTAGTGAGTGGGGCATTTATAAAGTTGCAGTATGAATAATCTATATATCTCTTGTTGTTTGTTTTGCTATTTCTAAAGACTTCGCTGATTAATTCAGTTTCTTGTGTTAGCATCCCATTGAGCATGTTCATATATTGAAGTCTGTTCCCGAGTAGTATATTTAGTTGTTGTTGTTGTTGTTGTTGTTGTTGTTGTTGTTGTTGTTGTTGTTGTTGTTGTCTGTAATGTATGCTGTTGAGCGTCTTGGGGAGGAGCAAATGAAGTTCCAGCGCCTGTCACTAGCACCTTACCGCCAATGTCCTCCGTGAATTATGAGCAGTATTTATCTAGGATCAAGTACATTCCCTACCAGTTTGCTAGACCTGTCGTAGGTTCCTTACCTACTTAACCCTTAATATATGAAGTAATTATTTACAAATATACAAGCTATCATTGTTGTACCAACCTTCTCTGTCAATGTTATGTTGTTTATCCCAAGTTTTCCTAACCCAGGCTTGGCGTTAAGCGCTAGTGTGGAGGAGACTAGACTTGCGTTCTGAAGCCACGTGTGTTGATGTGGTTGCGTTGTATGGGTGTGCTGTTTTAGTGTATGTGTATGTGTCTGTGTGTCTGCTGTTTTTTTTTTCTCGTCATCTCTCTTCGAACTCAGGCGTAGTCCATATATGTGCTGCTACTTACAGTGCACTGGATTGATTTTTCCGCGCGGATTAGCCTGCCCTATTACCAGTGTCCCTCGCCATTTGGCGAACCCAGTCCGACTTGTGATTTACTTGTAACTTACGTTCCTTGATGCTGTCTAACCACTGCTTTCTAGATCTTCGCCTTGCTCTATACGCCGTTAATTTTCGTTTATATGCTATTGTCGGCAGTAGATCAGGATTCTTATTCATAATATATTCAAACCACTTTAATACCCTCTCGATGAGAACGAGACATAATGTTACGCGTATCGTAATTCTCATTCCAGTTCTTGTGAAAACCCTAGCAGCCGTTCTGAAGTATTTCCTCTCCAATGTCCAAGCCTTACCTGATGGGATGTCCACTGGCACAAAATTTAACATGAATAGAAGTGTATGAAGGAATGTGCCCTTTAACATGTATCCCCTGATTTCCATATAAACATCAGTTTCTACAAGTTAGAAATAGTTTTGAGTATTTCCATAAAAGCCGATGCTGTGACTTTGGTACAGTGAATGAGTTTTACAATTCTCCGTCACACCCAGGGTTTGAAATCAGCTGCAGGCGATTCGGAAGCAGACCGCTTTGCGTTGATTTCGATGGAATGGGTATGGATGGTTCAGAAACATCGGCAAACTAATGAACGAAAAATTGCCTAATGAATCAGAGAAAATATTGGGGTTGATAGTGACGTATTGTAAAGGACATGCAACTAACTTAACTTTCATAATATTGAGATGTAGATAAAGTACCTAGATAAGTAGATAAAGCACCTTGACAAGTAGATAAAGTACCTAGACAAGTAGATAAAGTACTTAGAGAGTAGATAAAGTACCTATACAAGTAGATATAGTACCTACACAAGTAGATAAAGTACCTATACAAGTTGTATCTCTATCTATCTATCCAACTGTCTGTCTATACGTTTCTCTGTATGTATATCCGTCAGTCCGTCTGTCTGTCTGTCGATCTTTCTCTATAACGGTGTTCGTCCGCCTGTCCGTATGTCTGCCTGTCTATCTCCTAGCTACCTGTCTGTTCCTGCCATATCACCTTTCTCACCACCCCACAATCAAATATAATCCTCTATATATCCGGAAATATTTTTTTAGGAAACGAGAAATTAAATTATGTCAGGTTTGATTGCAATTAACGTTTCTGCTCAATAATAAGTGCGACGAAGGAAATAAAATCATAACAAGTAAAAAGCGAACTGACGAGTCAATCAATGAACATTCTAAACATGGGGTTAATGAGGACACAAAAAATTACTATATGTGATTACAGTCTGCGAGTCATCACCATCATCATTATCATCATCATTGTCATCATCATCATCATTATCGTCATTAGAGGTTCAAGCAGAACGTCGCTCTCATCACGATGCGCGGAAATTACTTGACCTATTGCCATTTCTCTCGCCCCATCCATCTTCATGTCCAAGTGTCTGCAATGTCCCGTGTCCACCTTCGTGCTGGCCAACCCTTTCCAGGAACTATTCCTTCCATTCTTGTTCTCTAAGAGCCACTATGACGTTTAATTAGGCCAAAATATTTCAGACTCTGAGACATGATACTGTTATTGATCCATTTGTCTATGATGTTCAGGTCGTCTATAATGTTATTATTGTTCTTCTTCATGGACAATATTGTAAGAACGTCTCTGTAACATTAGAGCTCAAACGCCCCAGTTTATTTCATTAGTTATCATGAAATCGTCAATGTCTCACATTCATATGTTGCCATAGGAAAGATGCATATTTTCAACACCTTAACTTGTGTGCGGCTATTATGCCAAATGTGTAACTGATTACCTGCCATGGGATGATTAATCGTCGTCAGCGACTTTTCGTACCTGCCAATGGCTTATATAAAGTAATTTTCTAAATGCAACCAGATTTAAGTTAATATATAATACAACATATCTGCTACCATATTAACAACTTTTAAGTCATAACTGTAACACATCCACACTTTCCAGTTTCCACCATCTATATTTGTTTGGGCAAAAGCTACTTTTTGCTTCGCACTGAATCTCCTAATCCCTTTTAATCTCTGCATTTCTCTGACTTCTTGTGGATAGTGCGGGTTGTTGTTGAATAAACGAGCCACGATATCGAAAGTTTGCAATGTTTTCAATTTCATCATTGTTGGTTGTGGTCTTTGGTTGGGATGTGGTTTTGTCCGTTGCAGATTAGATTCATACTTAACTTACGTTTCTTCAAAAATGTTACTAAGATTTTACAAGTACACGAGGAAATTAGGAAGATTGGATCTATAAGGACAGAAGAGAAATCAGATCAATACATCTTTAGGTTGACTGACTGAAGTCAAACGCCATCTTCATCAAATGTAAATATTTCTGGCGTGAGTAGTTGAAACATGTGAAGGCGTCACAATGACTAGAGCTGACGTGGCGCGGTTACCTAGGTCATGTCGGTGCACGTGAGCGTAACATGGGTGATTCACTGGGCTCCAGGGCACTTCCATGGAAACAAATGTTGCACAAGGGAGACATGATGATATCTATAAACAAGTCTGTTGCAAGAGGGAGACAGGCTGGGCAAGGAAGATATGATGCTGTCTATAAACTACCGCCTGTTGCGAGGGTGAGACGGGTTGGACAAGGGAGATATGATGCTGTCTATAAACTACCGCCCGTTTCATGGGGGAGACGGGCTGGGTAAGGGAGATATGAGGCTGTATATGCACTACCGCCTGTTGCACGGGGGATACAAGTTTGGCAAGAGAGATATGATGCTGTCTATAAACTACCGCCTGTTGCACGGGGGAGACAGCATGGGCAAGGGAGATATGATGCTGTCTATAAACTATCGCCTGTTGCATGAGGGAGACGGGTTGGGCAAGGAAGATATGAGGCTGTCTATACACTACCACCTGTTGCACGGAGAGACAAGTTGGACGGTGAAGACATGAATCTGTTTATAAACTACCACCTATTACACTTGGGAGACGGGTTGGACCACGGAGACATGATGCTGACTATAAAGTAACGCCTGTTCCACGAGGGATACAAGTTGGGCAAGGGAGATATGATGCTGTCTATAAACTACCACCTGTTGCACGGGGGAGATAGCCTGGGCAAGGGAGATATGATGCTGTCTATAAACTACCGACTGCCGCATTGCACGAGGAAACACACATTTTATTACTACATGCGGTTTTGACTGCAGAAAACAGGGATCGAATGTGCCAAGGAAGGATCGGGGCAGACGATGGAGTAGGTGAGCACTAGTAGGGCTATGATCATCCGTATTCTTCAGTGATAATTGATGACAGAGAGATGGGGCACAGAGGGGCATGTCGGTGATTGAAAGTAACAGCGGTAAGAAAAAGTAAAGGAAGGTTGAAGTGCTATACAGAATCTATACTGGTGTATGTATGTAAAACAAGGACAATAGACAGTTAAGATGAGAAGCATCTAATGGCCATACTTGTGTTTGTGTACACGAAAGATGTGATTGATTTGGGTATCTAGACATCTCCATGGAGACACGGTTTGAGCAAGGCAGACACGGGCCTGTATGCAAACGATCTCCAGATGCACAGGAAATGACAAATCTATAACTATATGCGGTTCAGACTGGCGGAATCAGGAACCCAGTTTGGCACTAGCAGGAAGGATTGTGGCAGAGGACGGAGAAGATGCGTGCCTAAACGACCTGCTACTGGGACTGCAAGTGTCTATACTCTAGTGATAACTCCTGAGCGAGATATGGCACATGTGGGCATGCAAGTGATGGAGAACATAAACCGTAAGAAAAATGAGTGTTGCAGTATTAAATAGAAACTAAACTGTCAATGTATGTGAAGCTTGCACAATAAGCAGATAAGGTGAGAAACATCTAATGGCAGTGGAAATGTGGTTTCTGGAGAAACTGCAAAGAAAGCAATAGACGGACAGAATAAAATAACGAATGAGACAGTTCTTCCGGAAACAAGCACAAATTGTTAATTAATTACATAAATTAGACGTAGGCAGTTAATAGTTTTGGACACATTATGAAGAGACGTAAGCTTGAGTACTTAATGCCAGTTAAGGAATTTAATGAGCAAGAGGAATGAAAAGGTGCAGAGATGAATACCTGGATGGCCTGGCCACATGGCACAATCGGACCAAAGACATAAACCAGATTAAAGACCGATGATGGTGTATCATGGGGAACTATGACCACCACGACTTTAGGCATGGCACATGATGATGATGAAAGACCCATTATTAATATATTGTTAAAACGCGTTCATTAGAGCTTTTGAAAATACATGTAATGGCAGTGGAACTGTGGGTTATGAGGAAATTGCAAAGAAAACCATGGATAGAGAAACAAATGAGCAAGTCCTACCAGAAGCAGATGAAAACCGTAAACTTATTAGAGAAATTATATGTAGACAGTCAACAGTTTTTGGACACGTTATGAGAAGAAATAATTTGGAAAACTTGGTGACAAGTCGAACGAACGAACGAACGAACTTTATTTTCAAAGGGTAACAAATTGGGCACGCAGGCCCTCTTACATTCGGTCCCTCTAATCACTCATCTTTCATTCATCACTAGTGCATGATACAATCGCAAAGGGAAAAATAGATAATTGACCTCCCACGCTTATCAGCATGGTACATGCTGAATGAATTAGAGCTTTTATTCTCTGCAATTTAAAAACCCCGAAAGCTAAGACATAAACATAAGAGAAACACAAACGGTGATGATCATCAAAATATCACTAAACCATTTTTGAATGTTACAGCGAGACACCTGAACACGTAAGTTATTATTCTTGCCTGTGGCAATTACCAACAGATGACGACAGGTGCGTGGAAGATGTAATAAAGGGAATGAAATGACTAAAATAACATGAAAACAACATGCAACTGTTCACATCTAAGCATGTATGTTACGAATTAAAACTAAGTGTTATGAATCGTGACGTTTATTAGTTATGGCTGTGTGGAAGTGGTGAAACAATGTGGTTGTAATACTGAAGCTGTCGAAAGGTCATCAAGGTCATCATCCTCAAGTGCCGTGCCGGCATGGCTCTCCATAGATCTCGGTCTTTGGTTTTCTGGATCAACTCTGCTGCTGATATTCCTCCATGCCACCGTCTCAATCCATCCAGCATCATTTCTCTTGGTCTGCCTCTGCCTCTCTTCCCCTCGATCTGTCCAGCTGTTACGATGTTCTCCAATGCCTCTCTTCTCATCACGTGACCGAAGAAAGATGTTTGTCTCTGTCTTATTGTTGTATATAATGTTCTAGTCTCATTAGCCTGTTTCAGGCAATCGTTGTTAGTTACTCTGGCAGTCCAAGGAATTCGCAACATTCGTCTCAGGAACCACATCTCTGTTGCTTCTAATTTCTTCTAAATTTGTTCATTTACATTCCAAGATTCACTGCCATACAGCAAAACTGATTTGTCGAAAGGTGGTGATATATAAATATTCGAAAGACAAGAAGGCAGTTCTTCTTCTTCTTCTTCTTCTTCTTCTTCTTCTTCTTCTTCTTCTTCTTCTTCTTCTTCTTCTTCTACTACTTCTTCTTCGTTCCTATTTGTAGGAGATGGCGTCACTACTAGTTATGCACTTCAAAGGTCAGTATGTCCGACTTCGGCGTGCACATGTGTCAGATTACCTTCCTCTAGACCAGCGGTTCTCAACCGGTGGGGAATTCCCCCCCCCCCTCCCCGAATTTTAGGGTTTCCAGGGGTGAATTAAGATTATTTCAAGATCGCGTTAATACAAGAACCGATTACTTGATATTGTTTTCCCCTTCATACGGTACAGTTCTGTATGACTCACCCTTCTAAAATTCAATGTATAAAGTAAGTAGAATCACAAATCATGTTTTATGTGGACGTCTAGACTTGTGTTAGTATGTGCTATTAAATTTAGCTTCCATTATTACATTTACTGTGTAGGGGCGGGGCGGGATTTTTAGGTAGGAAATTCGAAAGGGGGGAATGACGTTCTGAAAATATGGTGAAGGGGGGCACGGGCCAAATTTTTAGGTAGGAAATACGAAAGTGGGGGGGGGGGGGCGAATGACGTTCTGAAAATATGGTGAGAGGGGGGGGGGGGGGCACGGGCCAAAAAAGGTTGAGAACCACTGCTCTAGACAGATTCCATCCAAGGCAATGAGCTATATCTTCCCGTGGGTAGGTTTCCTTTCCGAAATATCGAACGAAATAGCAAGAGAAAGAACACGCTTTTTCCAGGAACATTTGGCTTGTTTTTTTTGCTGGTACATTTGGCTTGTTTCCTTCATGGCACATTTGGCTTGCTTTTTTCTGGCACATTTGGCTTGCTTTTTCCTAGCACATTTGACTTGCTTTTTTCTGGCACATTTGACTTGCTTTTTTCTGGCACATTTGGCTTGCTTTTTCCTGACACATTTGACTTGCTTTTTCCTGGCACATTCTGCTCGCTTTTTTCATGTGACGTGTATGTTTTTCCGCGTCCACCTTTGGCGTGTACACATATGGTTCGATTCCGGATATACACTGTGGATTTGATCAATATACTAAAAGAGTGACATAATCTCCTCTAATCATAAGGTAGTGGAACGAAGTTCCAGGCTACTCAGACAATGACAAAAATCTCGGTGGACCCGGATAGACGCTGAACACGTTAAAATCCATCGGCCTGTGGAAACCAAAAAAAGTAGTGCAAATTTGCCGTTACCTAGTAAATATTATAGTTAAAATGCTACCCACGTAAATAGTATTCATAGATGCATGATTTGGATCCTCGCTGAGACCACTGACTTTGTGCACTCGGCTGAGAATCTTATTGTGTGAATTATCGCAAGAGACTGAAATACTTAATGATATAAGCGTGTGCAATAATAATGTCCCTAACTAAAACCGAACGAAACCAAATATGGCTATGTGTTTATTTGTCAGAAGATGATCAAATTAACTAAAATATTATGTATTCGTTTGTTGACTGATACACAGCAGCTGATGTGTACTTTCAATGAAAACAAAATACAGATGAGCCGCTTCAAACAATATCATAATATTTGTTGTAGACACGTCGCCCATCTTGCTGTCGCTTATTGCTTCCATTGATTCCCATCTCACATTACTGGTTGTTCACGTCATTCTACATTTGTCGCATCGATTTCCTGTCTGTCGTTTGTAGCAGCTTCGCTACTTCCTGTCTGTAATTGATGATGTCATTTCCTGCTAGGTTTAGTCGTACGTAAACAGACGACAGTATGACGTATTCGGTTCCCACAATGACTGTATCACACTGGGAAAATGGAAACAACATGATTTTATAGTGTGATACTGTGGTCGCGTCTAGCGTGAGTCGCGTGATCAAGTGGTTGCACATCCGCCTCACACACCAATGATCCCGAGTTCGATTCTGGGTCAAGCCAGGGATATGCACTACTGACGAGCTCAAACGAGGGCGAAATTCGAATCTAGTGCTTCCAATCTGACGTGGACAAAGCCTTAGGTTCGTACCGGAATACGATCAGCGTTGCCAGTAGTGGGTTGTGCTCAATCTTCAAACCTCTAATCCCGAAATAACCAAATAAATCAATACATTTTCTCGTATTTATCTGTGATCATATAAGCAAAGGAAATAAATAGAGTCCAAAGAACGGACTTAAAAAATGTTGCATGTCCTTTGCAGGACGTTGCGACCAACCATATGTCAATTTTCTAGGCTATAGTCAGTTCAATAGTTTGCCATTGATTTCTGAACTAGAAGTCAACGTTTAAGTCCACATTAATGCCGGTGTAGGAGTTGAACCGCCTACCTCGTCATGATTTCACCGGAAGCTTGACTGAAACAGTGCCAAAGGATAATATATCGCCAAATGTGAACTTCCATTTGGACAGAAGGGCGATATATCGCCAAATTAGGATCATCGTGTTATTTGTTTTGTTCCGTGGTATCTTCCAGAATTTCAATGCTTACACAACGGACATTTACATTATAATATTTATTCATTTGATTGTGTACCATGTTTGATCCAAACCTACTTTTTGTTTGGCGCTCAAGCAGTTCATAACCAGTGTTGTTATCCTTGCGACCATGCGGACGTCTATAGAGCATAGTAGATAAAATAAACATTGAAAGCTATAGACACACTGGAACCGTCGCGATCACAATAAAATCGTGAGATACCTACACAGCATTAATGTCTGTAGTGTACAAGATAGTGGAACCATATGCAAAATATGCCTCACAATTTGTAAAAGGATCCTTTAATTTACTTAACTTTTAACTGTTTCTTTATAGTGAAATTGGTAAGAGTAATCAATATTGCATTACATTAATTAGTTCTTTACTATAGTATAACAGAAACACGCCAAGCTTTCACTACTGGGAAAACTGCCAACAGCAATTTAATTATCTTAGCTTTGTTCTGACATGAGCCATGTATATTCGAACATGAACATGTATGTCATACTTACCTCGAATGTACAGATGGCTGTTACAGTTTACCTGTTAGCGTGTGTGTTTCAGTTGTGTTTATTTTCATTGAAATATAACCTTGCCAGGTAGTCGATAACACCTTTTTAATCATCACCTAGTGCCTTGCCGGCCGTCATGCTTCTCCACACATTGTGATCTCGGCCAGCATGGATCAATTCAAGTGTGGACTTCCTTTCGAACCGTGACACAAGACAATCAAGAATTTTCTCACAATGTCTTCCTCTATCTCTCTTTCTACAAATCTTTCCGTTTGTCACAACATGTTCCCGAATTTGTCTTCTCTTAATGTGGCCAAAAATTATGACTGCCTCTTTCTGATGTCATTTTTATTATTAATAGATATTGTGTCGAAATTCAAAATGATAAATGTTTGTTGTGGATTTGAATAATGAAGGCAAACAGTATATTGCACAATTTATTTACAGGTATATTTTGCTATATTTCTTCACGTGTGTACTACCTAAAAAAGCGCAATAGGAAATAAAGAAGTGTAATGAATCATTTTAATGGAAATATACAAAATATATGTTAATACGTTTCAATATTACCACGTTAGTTTTAAAGAGTCTTCTTGTTTTGAAAATTTAAAGAAAAGGTAAAATAATTTAAAAGAAATCTGCATGCCTACCAAATACTACAATCAGCAATGGGGGCTTTGAACATGTCACATATTTTTAAAACTGTGGCTCCATAATTAACAGACATCCTCATCATCATCAAGTGTCATGCCAGTTGGCGTAGGTGTTTAATTCCCTCCACATATCTTGGTCTTTAGTATTCTGGATCAATTCTTCTGCTGATATTCCTCCATGCCACCGTCTCAATCCATCTACCATCATTTCTCTTGGTCGGCCTCTGCCTCTTTTTCTTTCGATATTTCCAGTTGCCACGATGTTCTCTAAAGCCTCTCTTCTCATCACACGACCAATGAAAGCTGTTTGTCTCTTTCTTATTTTTGAGGGCATGCCATGGCTAATATATGCAAATTGCTGGCACAACATAATGTATGTTATTGGTCTGTCAATATAAGCACAACCAGACAAACTAAACGTTTCTGTGTATTGGCACTTAGCTAGCGCAAAACAACCAATGCACAGCTATATATATAACAGGAAGATGGAAGCTGAGGTATAATATCAAATAATAAAGTGAAAGAACATCGAAGGAGTATGGTTCACAAAAATACAGAGATAGCATACAGAATGTAATGAAGGCTTAACGTTCTTTCTCTCAGCCAAGCTAATGTGAAGAAGACGGCTTCCAAAACCTTGAGATTATTCAGATACTAATCTTTACAAGTGCTAGTTCCTCAAATATCACAGATATTGGTGGGTGTTCATAGAATTCGAAGGAATAATCATAGATTAAAGAACACACTAGTAAGTTCAAGCAAAATACCCTTCTAAACGTCTGGAGGCGTGTGGGTATTTGGTGCCAGCCTTGTATTTTTAGAAACCATCGGCACTCTATGGGAGATTTGATTAGTATCTTGCCGGCACCGTTTACTTCCTGTTACATTTTCTCGTACTTATTTCAGGCTGGGTGGACCTGGTCAGTTAGAAATAATACGTCCCGATGGAGATTCGAAAAGAAGACTGCCGGGCAGGCAGACAAGCGGGATACACTGGACAATAAATATTGAAAGCCATAGGACCATACCAGAACTGAAACCTTCGCCTCCAAATGACGATAGTACCTTCCTGAAGTTTACTTCGACGTAAGACCATCTTTGAACTTGATGATGAAAGATACCTTCATTAGCCAGATCTATCATCCACCTCAGCATATGGCTATGGAACATGAACATAATTCGTATCTAGTCAATAGAAATAGAACCACAGGTTTCGGAAATGTATATATGTCATGGATTTGAGGAAAACATCGTGTTGAGGTGCCGTTCAGTTGTCGGTCTGAAGACGTTTTCTGCTGACTCGTTAATCTCTTGTTGCAATCATTATGGTAATGGATTATTTTTATTTTATACGAGGGGGCTTCAAATGAAAAACGTAAATGTTTTTTTTTTCTTTCCTGCGAATATACTCTTGAAAAGTAAACAACACATGTCTCATTTGTCGATGTAGCCATCATTGCGTTCAATGCAAGCACTCCAGCACCGATAACATGCTTGCATTTCTGTAGAAAAATAATTCTCTTGGTCGCTTGTAATGCTGCTTCTCTTTGATGCATGTCAAAAGTGGGGCGGCCATCTTTAAACTGTCCTTATGACGTCACCGTCTTCGTCTGCACCGTTATGTCACGTTGTTAACACTCGTGACACCCTTAACAACAAATACATGACAGGTTACAAGTCATTGGCGTGGTTATTGTAACTGCTCTCCCATCTTTAAGATTTTGATTTGAATACCCCCTCATATAAGCACAATATAGTTTAATAACTGTTACGGAATTACTGGATATGCCGATCAGATTTATGGAGTGCCAGAGAAAGTCGTTTCTGGGCTGCCGAAAACCTTTGTTGTTGAGAAAGGTTTTCCCAGATCAAACGCCAACCAAAATTCTTTGAATACGGGAGAAGGATTTCCTCTGATCAAAGAGGGATGAATCGGCATACGTGTTTACCACGATCAGAAGAATGAGAGAAGGAGAGGTTCTCTGCACCTGGCTTCTGGCCAAGTCAGTTACGTCAGTCAAACGCACAGTTCTCAGCAGTGTAGAAAACAGTTTGCAATCAGTGTGCCAAATGGATTAAACCGAGCTGGAGTGTTAAGCTATTCCTGTTCCAAGTTGGAAAAGAAACAACGGTGTCCAGTGTCAATTAACGTCGATGAACATTTGTCTGTAATGTCAATTTGTGGTTTCAATTCAGGACAGGACTAGATTACATAAGGTTCTGCTATCTGAGAACTGAAGGACAACTCAGAGGTGTGGACAATGGCAGTCACACCGAGTGCAGTTCTGCTAAATGGCCTCTGCAATGGGACACCATTCCACAAATCATAGTCTCGTCTAAACCAAGAGTGTTTATCATAAAAGGGCTAGTTTATCAGTGATTGAGTGCCCAAGACAGTTGATTTTAAGAAACTATAAACACCTCCATGGACTATGACAACAGTAGGTAGAGAGATGTAATAGCAAAGAGACTTATTCAGTAACATTGTCCAACAAGAAAGAAGGTTTTTTTTTTTTTTTTGAGATCGTGTGTGATAGATGGAAAGGTTCCTAAGTTACAAGATTTTAACATACATATTAGGTACATGCCGGTCTCTCTGGCTGTGGGGTTACAACACTTTCTCTCTGTAATCCCGTTTATCACGCAGAGTCTCGCAGCGGAGCGAGAACTGAGGTGGTTCGACCCCCGCTCGTGACTTGCGGATACTGAGCCGGCCGCTCAGAAAGCAATGGCAAACTACTGAGCGTAATCTTGCCAAGAGATCAACAGACAGCTGAAAGATGCTGCTGTTGACAGCTAAGTCCTGTAAAAGGATACGCAAAAAAAAAAAAAAAAAAAAAAATTAGGTACATCGTGTGTTCCGGATTCATGGACAGTATTATGCCATAGTCAACATTAGTAAGCAGGCACCCAGACTATCCACGAGCAACGGGAAGAAGTCGACCCCTGGCCGGAGAGACGCTTCATTTGGTGAGGTCCTTCTGAACTTGCTGTGTTGTGATGTGGTATGGCCGGACACTATGATGAAAGATCCTGAACTAACTCATCTCATCTCGCATACACAATAGACTATACTACAGACGGTCTATACACATACATTGCACACACGTGACACTTTTCTTCGTTAAATTAGTTTATCATATGTTAGAAGCCAGAGTTGTGTGGGTATGTTCTGGAGGAATATGAAGAGGGGTATTGTCCCGTGGTAAGAAGAGAGAGAGAGAGAGGAGAGAGAGAGAGAGAGAGAGAGAGAGAGAGAGAGAGAGAGAGAGAGAGAGAGAGAGAGAGAGAGAGAGAGAGAGGAGAGAGAGAGAGAGAGAGAGAGAGAGAGAGAGAGAGAGAGAGAGAGAGAGAGAGAGAGGAGAGAGAGAGAGAGAGAGAGAGAGAGAGAGAGAGAGAGAGAGTGATCCAGAGACTGAAGGGGTTGTGTAGACAAAGATCAATTAGATTCCAAGGCTGATGATATAGAATTTTTAAAAAAAAGGTGTGCATGTTGATTCCTCTCACCCCAAGGACAACAGTCGACAATAACAAACACACAAACACATCGGACCGTGATTCTGAGTCTTGTATTTTAAGAACATTTAAAGAAGGCACGTCATAACCTTTAGTTCTTTCGTCTACGTCAATGAGTGCAGATCACTACCTTTAATATATTATTTCATTAGCCTGAATGTCTCTCCAAACATGGTTTGATCGATCACCCTGACGTAAGCAGTCAAAGTGTTAGTCGTTGACTTCTTTCTTCTCTGTTACCTCAGTGCCTGTGTAAAATCGTGATGTTGCATATCCTTGTGCCACCTGTTTATTTAGTACACCAAGCAGTGAAGCATGAAAGGTAACTACACCAGGTTATCGGATTCATTCAGGTAACACAATTATATTTATTGATTGACCCACATACAACCCAAGTGCTAAGTATTATATAAAACAGCATACACATAAAGATAATCGAACGCTATCAACACAGCATAACTTCATATATCATTAATTGAAGCGGATCGTATGTCACTTGCTTTGAAGCAATATGTTGTTGTCATTGAACCAACGGTTGCGTGTCAGATAGTTCACTCGACTGTTGGTTATGTAGTAGTGGGTTCACTTCTCCCTCGATACAACATTTCTCTTCACTTCTCCCCCGAGACAGGATTTCTCTTCACTTCTCCCTCGAGACAGGATTTCTCTTCACTTCTCCCTCGAGACAGGATTTCTCTTCACTTCTCCCTCGAGACAGGATTTATTTTCACATCTCCCATGAGACAGAATTTCTCTTCACATCACTCTCAAGACGTGGTTTATCTTCACATCTTCCACGAGACATGATTTCTCTTCACATCACCCTAGAGACATTTCTTTTCACATCACCCTCGAGACACGGTTTCTCTTCACATCTCCCACGAGACATGATTTTTCTTCATATCTCCCTCGAGACAGAATTTCTCTTCACATCTCCCATGAGACATGATTTTTCTTTATATCTTCCTCGAGACAGAACTTCTTTTCTTATCTCCCTCGAGACAGGATTTCTCTTCTGATCTCCCCCGAGACAGGATTTCTTTTCACATCTCCCACGAGACAGGATATTTCATTTCGTGACAACGCTGATGTGGGGTTGAACCAGTTACATCAAATCCTCATGGCCTGGAGAGACTGGAGGGGCAGTGAGTGACCAGAGGATCTAGCCGACACTCAGTATCAGAAGAAAGGCCAGATGGACGTACAGAATGGCGTCATCCATATTGGGACTTTGCAGGTTCTTGAAGATGGGAATAGAACGCCCGAGTGATGTGATGTTTGTTGTTACCTCAACTCAACCAGGCACATGACATGTTCAGTAAGGCGCCCTAAGACACCCTGATGATATCAGCCATTGAATGTTACAGAATCAAGACAAACATGGTTCCAATGCCATATTCCCAATGTGCAACATGGCATGGGACCGAGGGTTCATGCAGCAAGCACTAGGCAGAAGGTCCACATCACCGCCTATAGTTAACAGATTTATTAAAAAACAAAAAGTAGGTTTGGACCCAAAAAAATAGTAGATTTGCACAAAACAAACAGTGGGTTTGGACCAACCACAAATCGATGACAGAAAATGGGAAGTATCACAGTTATGACTTAAAAGCTGTTAATATGGTGGTAGACATGTTTTTTTTTTTTATTTTAACGCAATAACAACATTTCAGCGATTACATAATCCAATGGCAGATACGGAACGTAGCTTAAGACGATTAATCATCCCACACGACTTAAATCAGTTAAGACTCAGTTCTACTGCCAGTTCCCTTGCTTCATATATTTTCATGTCTAAGGTGTCTTTAATGTACCGCGCCCACCTCCGTGCTGATCGATACCTGACTCTTCTTTCAGGAACAGTGGAGCCGAGTTACAAGTTAGTGGCCTGTCCTTTGCAGGACGTTGCAATCAACCCCAACATTTATTGGCTGTTTGTAGCTTACTGGGCACTTTTAGTTCAGTCGTCTGCTATTACTTTCTGAACGGCCGACGTCTCATTACCACTGAGATCAGTGCACGGGGTTAGCTTCCAAATAGCCCGTGAGTGATTTCGAATCCTCGCCTCGGAATGCCGGGGAATTATGAAACTGCTCTTTTCACTATCCCCTAAGCCACAGATGCCGGGATTTCCACCTTGTTATGTGTTATTGTTATGATTAGTATTGTTGTTTATTATTATTTTAATTCTTTCTGACATTATTTGTATTTTTATATATGAGGTGTCTCCGTGGCGAAGTAGTCAAGCCGTTAGACTCGGGCTCCGAAGGATATGGGTTCGTTTCGTGCCGCGTCCTTCGGTTCGCGAGTTAAATTTTTCGGAGACTCCTGTGGGTCGTCGCTAGAGCTACGGAGTACGTGCTCTGTGCGACGCTTTCCGCGCTGCGGAAAAAAAACCGAGCCATATGGTTTAGTTTAGTTTAGTCGTTTAGTCGTTGGATCAACATCACGGCACACGGGTGTAACCCATAAGTGCTCCGTTTTCCTCCTAACTCAAATTTGAGTCTGGAGAAACTCAGCTCAGTGCACGAACTCCGTAGCTTCGGCGAGGATCCTGAAAATACTTGGGTAGATTTTTAACTCGAAATTTTGCCCGGGCAGCGCCGTTAGGCTACTCTTTTTCGATTTCCAACTGCCGAGAGATTTTTTGTGTGCGCAACAATACACACGGGCGTCCGATCTCACTACCCAGAGACCAGGGGACATTTTATTACTGGAAGTCCACGTGAAAAAATCCTGGTCCTCACCGGGGCCATATGGGATAAAACCCGGTGCTATGAAGTCGACCCTGTCGACTTTTAAGCGACTTATTTATATTTTTTATGTCACACACACACACAAGCACACTCACACACACACACAAACACACACGCAATCACACACACACACGCACTCGCGCATGGGCGCACTCGCCAAGCTATGTAGCCGTTGTTTCCCACATGTCATCCACTGAGGAGGTAATTAACCTAAACGTTGTTCTGTTAGGCTTCTCCTAGTCCACTTATGTACACATGACGTCCAATATATGTCCGGGCACACAGGAGGTCTGTGTTTGGATTGCGTGTTAAGAATTATCTTGTGTCGAACAACGTTTGCCGGCCACAGCGACCCGACAAGAAGATTCTGGGGGAACTGGTGAAGACCTGAAATGAACCATACTGCTTGTGACTCATGACGGAATGGACGCATGGCATACACGTTGAAGAAGAAGGTGGGGGGGAGGGGGAGGAGAAGGTGAAGGAGGAGTAAATAAGGAAGGAACGAAGGAAGGAAGGAATGAAGGAAGGAAGGAAGGCAGGCAGGCAGGCAGGCAGGCAGGCAGGCAGGAAGGAAGGACGGAAGGACGGAAGGAAGGAAGGAAGAAGGAGAAGAAGAAGAAGAAGAAGAAGAAGAAGAAGAAGAAGAAGAAGAAGAAGAAGAAGAAGAAGAAGAAAATAAAAAAAAGAATAAGAAGGAAGAAGATGAATAAGCAAATGAAGGTAGAAGAAGAAAGAAGAAGAAGGGGTGGAAGAAGAAAGGGGTGGAAGAAGAAGGGGTGGAAGAAGAAGAAGAAGAAGAAGAAGAAGAAGAAGAAGAAGAAGAAGAAGAAGAAGAAGAAGAAGAAGAAGGAAAGAAGAATGAAGAAGAAGAAGTATTAGTTGACGCATACGGGGGAGGATATGAAGGTGGAAGCACAAGTTGCAGCGGAGATTGGTGATAGAGAAAAGGAGGAAGCCGAGGACGGGAGAGAGGAGGAAAAAGTTGAGGAGGAGGAAGAAGAAGGATAGGAACCAGAAGAAAACAATAGAATGGAGGTTGGAATACGGGAGATGAAATTGGATGAACGATAAGAAAGGAGGAAAAGAGTGTAACATTTAGCAGATGGGGAAGAAAGGAGGATGGAAGATGAGGATGGGGACGATGGCGAAGCAAAAAGAGTGTAGGCGATATGAGCATGTGTGAAGACATTGTGGACAATCTAATAACGGGCTTCAAATGAACACCTTACATTGTCGTTGTTGCTGTTGTTGTTGTTGTTGTTGTTGTTGTTGTTGTTGTGTGTGTGTGCGTGTGTGCGAGTGAGCATGCGTGTGTGTGTGTGTGTGTGCGTGTGTGCATGCGTGTGTGTGTGTCTGTGTGTGTGTGTGTGTTATATATTATATTCTGGAGAAAAAAACAACACTTGTATCATGTTTCGATGTAGTCACCACTGCATTCAGTACAAGTCCTCCAGCGCGGATAAAATGCTTAGATTCCTGTAGAAAAAGAAGAAAAAAAGATTATCTTGTTCGCATGTGTAACTACTCATGCACCACCTGCTGTAGATCTTCATCGGACCGACAGGTTGTGAAACTTCCTACTCCACTCATACATTTACTGGAGTGACAGGCATAAATCCCGTATTGGACCTTCATTCGCCTATTAATTTCTATATGTGAAAAACAAAACGTTTCTCCCTTCACTTTTAAACGGATAACAGAATGCTGCGCCTCTTTGCTGCATGTCAAAAGTGGGGCGGCCATCTTTAAACTGTCCTTATGGCGTCGCCGTTATCATCTGCACCGTGATGTCGCGTGCTTAACACTCTTGACAACCTAAACAACAATATTGACAGGTTACAAGACAATGGTAGGGTTATTGTAATTTCTATCACACTTTTAAAATTTTCATCTTAATCCCCCACCCCCAGTATGTGTTTGTTTAGAGTTTATAAATTGTACACACACACACACACACACACATACACACACACACACACACACCTTCACACACACACACACCTTCACACACACATACACACCTTCACACACACACACACCTTAACACACACACACACCTTCACACACACACACACACACACACACACACACACACACAGTGTGTATGCTCGCCCTTGTGTGTGTGTTTGGGTGTCTGTGTCTGTATTAACTAAAGGCATGACTGCGCTGAAATTGCTTTATACATACATCTCATCTCATCTCATCTTGTTCCTCTTGTACCTTGCGGTGTCGAGGTGAAGTATAAACAACGGGAGAGCGCCCGATTATGGGCTTCATGTATCGATATTCCCATGGACTCTGTTATTCCCTGCGTCCATCGTTTACGTGGTCGGCCTCTTCCTCTGCTTCCCTCTGGTCTGTACATTATTGATTATACATACAGTTACATGCATATAATTCATGATTCTGGTTCTTTTCCTTGCTATTACTGACCTTCCTTTACTACAAAATTGATATCATTTCAAATTCACCTGATTGTATTGAAAACCTCGGGCCGACATTCCACAGACGGAAAACTGGGTCTTTCATGCCATTGAATACATTTCGAGGTTACAGTCAGTGAACAAATACCCCCATAAGTGAACTGATTCGCAAGCTAAGGGATATGATTGTGTTGTGGTAGTATGAATAATGTTTCACAACTGCGAACACGTTATGTGTGTATTTAATCAACCTTACTTCTTGGCATTTCGTACATAAAGGGTTGGTTGGTAGGTGGGTGAGTGGGTGGGTGGGTGGGTCGGTCGGTCGGGCGGTCGGTCGGTTGGTTAGTAGGTAGTGAGCTATTTGAAAGAATGGGCTTTACTTATTAAGCTGTTTACATTCAGTAATCAGTTATCAGTTATCAGTTGGGGTATCTTCATTGCACTCCGGACAGGTCCATGGGTGCTCAAATCCTCCCCCCAGCGGTCGGTCGGTTGGTTAGTAGGTAGTGAGCTATTTGAAAGAATGGGCTTTACTTATTAAGCTGTTTACATTCAGTAATCAGTTATCAGTTATCAGTTGGGGTATCTTCATTGCACTCCGGACAGGTCCATGGGTGCTCAAATCCTCCCCCCAGCATATGCATCAGAGTCCGGTGGCTAATAGTGCCAGTTCTGTGTTGGTTGACGAGACGCCTTGTTTTCCCGATGTACCTCTCGCGTCTGGCTGTGCCGATTCTTACTCCCAAGTCTTTCATCCTGGAAAGCGATGTGGATTCACTGACGTCAAAGTCCTCTGTTCTCGACATGTGCTATTTACATTGTTCTCCACCAACCCCTTTTACACACACACACACACACACACACACACACACATTTATGTCCTGACAGTTCAGTTCTCAAGGTAGTGGCTGATATGTCTCTACACCCCCTTCACCTCACTCCCCCCCACACACACACACACACACACATACACACACATACACACACATACACACACACACATATTTTATAGTTTTGCTTCAGTCTCCCTCCTCCATACATTTTAAATGTGTTTTTTTTTTTAATCTACACAGGACGTTGGTGTGTTGTGTGTGTGTGTGTGTGTGTGTGTGTGTGTGTGTTTTTCTTCTGTAAGGCGTTCTCTATTTCAGGATGTATTGAGGTCATTTCATTCCAGTAGCTCTGTACTTTCTTAATCCTAATTATTGCGAAGTTAAGATATGTTTTTCTTTAAATGCCACATTAATCAGTTAATTAGCAAGTTTTCCATTAAATCTTTCTTCTTAAATAAGTAGACTGATAGGTTGTTCAATAAATTTTGGTTCCTCCAGATCTTTTCCTTTCTTTAGGACTCGTATAAATTAGTTTCTGTCCATGCCTGTGGGACTATCTCTCTCGTCCAGTTCTAATTTAGCACTGCTAGACGTCTTTTTGTTTGCCTTAGTTTTCTGTCCTTTTAACATTTAATTTGTTGTTATATCCTTTTTTCTATCTTTTTTTTTTGTGTGTGCACACTTTGCCTGTTCGATCTGTTCCCTTTTCAAATTTACCATCATACGTTCTTCTATTAACTCTTTGTTATCATGGCATGTCATGTTTTTCGTCTTTTCGTTTTGTCGGATCATCAATCTAATTTGCATTAGCGTGGTATTTCAACAGTGCATGTTCAGCTTTTCACCCTATAAACATATTTGTTTCTGTTTTATTTAACCTTTTTTTTTTTTACTGATCTGTTATTATTCGATTCGTGACATTCAATAGTTTCCATAGTTTTTATCCGTCCCTGCCCACATTTTCTGTATTTTTCCCCAACAGTCAGTTCTCTTGTTATTTGGTTTAATGATGTTTCATATTTTACTGAGATCGCTTTTAGTGTCATGTTCGCTTTAGTTGCCTGTTCTTTGGCTGCCTTCCTTCTGGCATATTAGACTTTATTCTTCAGAACTTGTAGTAATTCCATCCATTATGTTCACCAGTAGTAGTAATCCCACATACTCGTGGGGGTGAGGTCTCGAAGGCTTGACGCTGAGCCGCCAAGGAGCCAACAAGGCAAGACCGAGAGAGGGAACATGTCGTTTGGTGCACATGTTCTCTGAAGCTCTGCCCAGGCATTTTGAGTTGGAACTTTGGCCACATTCCAATCCACATACTGTGATCTGTCAAGACTGCAAGGAGCCACTCATTTTTTTCAGAATGTGTAGTTTTTCATCCAGTATTCTCTTCTGGATTTGTAGTTCTTCACTCTAGTATGTTCTCCAGAATTTGTTATTGTTCAGTATAGTATGAGTTGTCTGTGTTCTTAATACGTTGTATTGCAGATGGTCTTCGGTGCCACTGTTTTGTTACCATTAACTTGATGACGGTCGGGTATCACCCGTAGCTCATAATAATCCCTACAACACGCAGCTGTAGTTTCTGAACGCCCATAAAAGTCTTAAATGTACATCGTTCGGCACAAGTCAGCATTGGCATGTATGTTGTAATGTAGTAGTAGTAGTAGTAGTAGTAGTAGTAGTAGTAGTAGTAGTAGTAGTAGTAGTAGTAGTTGTTGTTGTTGAAGTAGTAGTAGTAGTAGTAGTAGTAGTAGTAGTAGTAGTAGTAGTAGTAGTAGTAGTAGTAGTAGTTGTTGTAGTAGTAGTAGTAGTAGTAGTAGTTGTAGTAGTAGTAGTAGTAGTAGTAGTAGTAGTAGTAGTAGTAGTAGTAGTAGTAGTAGTAGTAGTAGTTGTTGAAGTAGTAGTAGTAGTAGTAGTAGTAGTAGTAGTAGTTGTTGTAGTAGTAGTAGTAGTAAGTAGTAGTAGTAGTAGTAGTAGTAGTTGTAGTAGTAGTAGTAGTAGTAGTAGTAGTAGTAGTAGTTGTAGTAGTAGTAGTAGTAGTAGTAGTAGTAGTAGTAGTAGTAGTAGTAGTAGTAGTAGTTGTAGTAGTAGTAGTAGTAGTAGTAGTAGTAGTAGTAGTAGTACGCTTCCAACTTCATAGCAATGGATCGCCCATAATTGCTTCATTCCTGTGCCAGCCAAAACCACACCAAATGTTCATCACTGTCCCATGTAGACTCGCGAATAAAACAAGCCGCCCTTCCCATGAAAATGAAGTTCATTGTCGAAGAAGACAGCCGTCTAAGCAAACGCCAGCAGCCGCATACGCATAATCGTATAAGGCTGTCGCCGAAGTGTGGACAGCTAACTGTCCGCCATTTTCTGAATCTGCATTTCACAGCAAACGTGGGCACAAACAAACAGAATTCCGATAGAAATGCACAGCTTACAATGTCGCACCAAGCACTCGTAGCTGGGCGACGAAACTGGGTCCTACAAATTCAAACGCGGTCGATATGCACTTACAGAAAAGGCCCTAAAACAATCAGCCGCCTATCTAGTCACCACGGTAGTACAACCTTTAGCTTCGCCATTAAGAACTCAGATGGAATGTGCTTGACAGAGATTAAGAGCAGCAATGCGTGCAAAATAAAGAAGATAATACAAGAACAGAATGGAATTACAAACACATTGGTGGGGAGTGTGGTCAGTTTCATGCCGGAAGCCTATACTACCCAAGACTGTTCCTGGTACATATTTAGACTGAATCAACCTGGGAGACCATGTCAATTTGTAAACCCTGCCACAGTAAGGATTCAAACCCAAGTCCACCTGGCCGGCATGCTAGCATTAAGTCGATACATTACCACGGCTCCCTCATAAGTAATTACAAAGTAAAATTACTTTTTAAACTGTGACTTGCTCATCGTCTTGTGCCATGGCCGTTTCCGTGGCGAAGGCGTTACGGACGGAGTTCGTAATCCCACATACCCGCGTTCGAAACACAGCTATGGACGATTTGGCAGCAGACCGCCTTGCGTTGGTTTTTACGAAATGGTAAATACCTGGATGGCTTGGCCACGTGGCATGGTCGAGACAGGAACACGGAGCTGATCCACGACTCAGGTGATCGAGTGAGATTGCAGAACATAACCGCCCACGCTTATCGGCATGGTACATGTTGGATGGATGGATGGGCGCCGGTCGTTGAGAAAACATTGGCAAGCTACTGAACCTGTACTTGCCAAAAGATCACAACAGCAAAAAATGCTGATGTTGACTGCAACATCCTGTAAAGGATATGCAACTAACTAACATGTGACATGCGTATAACCGTGTTCGGTGACGGTTCACCGTCTGACACAACTATGGTGAAATATATGTTTTGGCCCCGACAGTGCCATGTAGGGAGCCATCCAGTTGTGTATCTCTGTGCGTCCCCTTGCTCTTTTCCTATCAATCTTGCCAGTTGTCATTAAGTTTTCACTCTAATTTATCATCAATATGTACCGAAAAATATCTAGACTGCCTACTTGTAATATCTCTTATCAATTTACTGTTTTCATATATTTCTTGATGGACTGTACCATTTTTTTTCCTTCATTGTCATTGCCATACATTAAGTACTGATAACGAATGGAGCAGTCAAGATCTTATTTCCACACCAGATGGCTTTATGAGATTAAAGTAATAACTAGTCTCTTATCGTGTAGGATTTGTTAATGTCAAATATATGTATGCGTTTTCCGGTGTGTGCTATAATTTAATGCATTGTGATATTTCGTTTATAGTTTTCCGTAGCTATTATATTTGGTGGTATTAATAGATCGTACAGTGGGCGGTGATAGTCGTTTTATAGCATATGTCGACAGTTATTGCCACCTCAAAAAGTCTGTTCAGACAGGAAACGTTCATACATAAACTGTGCAGAGATTACTAACTACTCCTGCAAATACTAATATTACTGATACTGTGTTTACTACTACTACTACTACTACTACTACTACTACTACTACTACTACTACTACTACTACTACTACTACTGCTGCTGCTGCTGCTGCTGCTGCTTCTACTACTACTACTACTACTACTACTACTACTACTGCTACTACTACTACTACTACTACTACTGCTGCTGCTGCTGCTGCTGCTGCTACTTCTACTGCTACTGTTACTACTAATGTTATCACACCTAATACTTCTGCTACTACTATTACTACTACAATTACTACTACAATTACTACTACTACTCCTACTACTACTATCACTATTAAAACCACTACTACTAATATCACTACTAACATTACTAATACTGCTACTATTACCACTAATAATCTTCCTCCTACTCCTGCTCCTGCAATCTAATACTACTAATTCTCCTATTATTATTATGTTTTTTTTTTTTTTGCATATCCTTTACAGGAACACTGAGCTGATCCACGACTCTGGTGATCGAGTGAAATGGCGAATCATGACCGCCCACGCTTTCCGGCATGGCACATGATTGATTGATTGATTGATTACAGGACATCGCTGTCAACACCAGCATCTTTCAGCTGTATGTTGATTTCTTGGCAAGATTACGCTCAGTTGTTTGCCATTGCTTTCTGAGCGGCCGGCTCACATACCCCGTAAGTTACCGATGCGATTCGAACCACTGCTGATTCTCACCGTCATTACGTTACCGACGAGAGTATACGAGATTACGGAGAAAAGTCGTAACCTCTAAGCCACGAAGCCGGCACTATTATTACTACTACTTCTATTACTACTAACACGATCATCACTACCACCACAGCTACTACTACTGCTATTCTTGCGTCTACTAATACTACCGCCAACACTACTGCTACTACTACTAATTACTACTACTACTACTACTACTACTACTACTACTACTTCTGCCGCTACTACTACCGCTACTACTACCACTATCAGTACCACCACCAGTACCACTACTACTACTACTACTACTACTACTATTACTACTACTACTACTACTACTACCACTACCACTACCACTACCAGTACCACTACCTTGACCACTACTACTACTACTACTACTACTACTACTACTACTACTACTACTACTACTACTACAACTACTACCACTACCAGTACCACTACCAGTACTACTACTACTACTACCACTACCAGTGCCACTACCAGTACCACTACCAGTACCAGTACCAGTATCACTACTAGTACTACTGTTACTACTATTATCTTTCATCTCCCAACGGAGCATAGGCCTCACCCAACTCACCCCAAGCATTTTGTAAACGTGTCCAAGTTAAGTTGTGCAGCTAAGTTTTCTCACACCGACCTTCCTTAGTTGTATCTTTCGACAATCATTGTGGGTAACTATGCTACAATTCCATGCTTCCCATAAAGTATTGTAAAAATAAAGAGAAAGCAAACCCCCCATCATTGAATGTTGAATTCTCATATTGACTGAACGTTGAACTCTCTGCTTTACTGAATCTTGTTGAACTCTCTGCTTTACTGAATGTTTAACTCTCTGCTTTACTGAATCTTGTTGAACTCTCTACTTTACTGAATGTTGTTGAACTCTCTGCTTTACTGAATGTTTAACTCTCTGCTTTACTGAATGTTGTTGAACTCTCTGCTTTACTGAATGTTTAACTCTCTGCTTTACTGAATCTTGTTGAACTCTCTGCTTTACTGAATGTTGTTGAACTCTCTGCTTTACTGAATGTTTAACTCTCTGCTTTACTGAATCTTGTTGAACTCTCTGCTTTACTGAATGTTGTTGAACTCTCTGCTTTACTGAATGTTTAACTCTCTGCTTTACTGAATCTTGTTGAACTCTCTACTTTACTGAATGTTGTTGAACTCTCTGCTTTACTGAATGTTGAACTCTCGGCTTTACTGAATGTTCAACTCACATCTTAATAAATTAAATACTCTAACCATTTCCCAGGATAGATGTAAATCATTATTACTGTATATTACTCTACGTGTCCCAGTTACACACCTTTACATCGTCTTTACGACGGTAATAAATACATTGATATGTGGTCAGGAGACAATCAATAAGTGAACACGCGACATTCGACGCTTGAGTTCACAACTCGCTTGTCACGACAAGACGTCTATTCTCCCGTGTTTCTTTCAGGTGTGTAGTTTAGCGGCAGTTAGCAGTGTGTTGTTGTAGGGTATGTATTCGTGTGTTTCTTGGATTTAATATACCTGGAATGGCTTCCAGCGAGGGAAGTCGACGGTTGTACCCTATAGGTAAGTAGATGATGAGAATTTCTAAAATAGATGTTGATACTTTTTTTCTCCTAAACAGCGCCGTTAACAGTTCTCACATTTCATGTTGGCAATTCTCTTATAGAGTTCTTAGTTTTTTGTTCGTAATAAGCGTATGTAGTTCTTGTATAGTAAATGTGAGCAGTTATTAATTTGTAGACGATAGTTCTCATAGTCGATGTAGATAGTTCCTTTTAAAGGAAATGTCAGTGGTTGATAACGTGTAGGTGTAGATAGCTCTCACAGTTAGCGTTGAAAGTTCTTGTATAAAAAGTATCATCAGTTGCTAATGTGCAGCTGTTAATAGTCCTCACAGTATAATTTGTTCTTTGTTAATAATTGTCTGGAATTGTTAATTTGTAGACTGGAACGAAGAAGAAGAAGAAGGAAGCAGAAGTAGAAAATCAATATTAAGAGGAAAAGTCGGATACCTGCTAGCATTGTAAAAACAGATATAAAACTTTTAATTTTAAAATGTATGTTATGCGGAGAGTTCCAGATGTGGATATTGATAGTTCTGTATTTTTTTACACCTCTGGTGTGTTCATGATGCACTGTTTTTGTTGGCTTATAATGTCGTTTCTTAATCAATACTATGAATATTAATAGTTCTCTCATGGTACATGCCGAAAGTTCTCTCATAGTACATGTCGATAGTTCTCTCATAGTACATGTCGTAGTTCTCTCATAGTACATGTCGATAGCTCTCTCATAGTACATGTCGATAGTTCTCTCATAGTACATGTCGTAGTTCTCTCATAGTACATGTCGTAGTTCTCTCATAGTACATTCCCATAGTTCTCTCATAGTACATGTCGATAGCTCTCTCATTGTACATGTCGATAGTTCTCTCATAGTACATGTCGATAGTTCTCTCATAGTACATTCCCATAGTTCTCTCATAGTACATGTCGATAGTTCTCTCATAGTACATTCCCATAGTTCTCTCATAGTACATGTCGATAGTTCTCTCATAGTACATGTCGATAGTTCTCTCATAGCACATTCCCATAGTTCTCTCATAGTACATGTGGATAGTTCTCTCATAGTACATTCCCATAGTTCTCTCATAGTACATGTCGATAGTTCTCTCATAGTACATTCCCATAGTTCTCTCATAGTACATGTCGATAGCTCTCCCATAGTACATGTCGATAGTTCTCCCATAGTATATTCCCATAGTTCTCTCATAGCACATGTCGATAGTTCTCTCATAGTACATGTCGATAGTTCTCTCATAGTACATGTCGATAGTTCTCTCATAGTACATGCCGATAGTTCTCTCATAGTACATGTCGATAGTTCTCTCATAGTACATGTCGATGGTTCTCTCATAGTACATGTCGATAGTTCTCTCATAGTACATTCCCATAGTTCTCTCATAGTACATGTCGATAGCTCTCTCATAGTACATGTCGATAGTTCTCTCATAGTACATTCCCATAGTTCTCTCATAGTACATGTCGATAGTTCTCTCATAGTACATTCCCATAGTTCTCTCATAGTACATGTCGATAGTTCTCTCATAGTACATGTCGATAGTTCTCTCATAGTACATGTCGATAGTTCTCTCATAGTACATGTCGATGGTTCTCTCATAGTACATGTCGATAGTTCTCTCATAGTACATGTCGATATTTCTCTCATAGTACATTCCCATAGTTCTCTCATAGTACATGTCGATAGTTCTCTCATAGTACATGTCGATAGTTCTCTCATAGTACATTTCGATAGTTCTCTCATAGTACATTCCCATAGTTCTCTCATAGTGCATGTCGATAGTTCTCTCATAGTACATTCCCATAGTTCTCTTATAGTACATGTTAATAGATTTCTCATAGTGCATGTCGATGGTTCTCTCATAGTGCATGTCGATGGTTCTCTCATAGCGCATGTCGACAGATCTCTCTTAGCACATTTCAAAAGGTCTCGCATAGTTCATATTGATAATTCTCCCAAAGTACATGTCGATAGTTCTCTTATACTAAATGTCGATGTTTCTCTAATAATATGTGTTCTTGTGCTCTCAATCCGTATACACGTATTCAGTGTATAAGCCCACACCCACGCATGCCAAACGCTTTGTAGATCATTCGTAGTTGGCAGAAGTCTGGGATCTGATTATGCTAAAAATGCAAACAAATAAAATGCAACGTTCCGCTGCTGTTCTGGAAGCATGGCGTAAACTTCAGATGTTTGTTGTTGTTGTTGTTGTTGTTGTTGTTGTTGTTGTTGTTGTTGTTGTTGTTGTTGTTGTTGTTGTTGTTGTTGTTGTTGTGCGCCCGCTTTGAACTCAAGCGTAGTCCATTCCACGTGCTACTACTTCTAGTGCACTGGGTTGATTGTTGCGTATGGATTAGTTTTCCCTATTACCAGTGTCCTTCGCCATCAGGCAATCCCACTCCGACTTCTGGGGTAGTTGTAATTTAATTTACGTCGCCAAGTCAAGGACTACAAGTCAACATTTCAGTCCACTGACCGGTGTAGGGGTTGAACCCTCTACCTCGGCATCGGCGGACCGGATGTTGAAGAAGAGCTCTTATCCATTCGGCCATTCTCACCTCCGCAGGTAAGATCAGTTGCCCCGACACAAAAGAGACAAAGAGAGCCAGGGAGGGGGAGGGGCAGTGAAGTGGTTCTGCCTTTGCTGGAAATTGAACCTGGACAACTATCTTGGCAGGCGAGCACACTAAACAATGTGGTACTGTGGTTATATACTATTACTGAATGCAAAACAAAACAGTTGCTACAGAACAATTCTCAATAAACAACATGGAAGAACTCCAGACACTCTTGGAGGTGACAAAGATATTGGAGGAATTCAGACTCAAGACTCCTTAGAAAAGCAATCAGTGAATATCAAAGTTAGCTGCCAAAAACACGGTTATTTTAGTGGATTCCTTCACGTTGTAGTATTGCAGCAACAACAACAACAAAAATAAGAGATACACTGGCAACTGCATGTACGCATAAGAAACAATTTCGCCACATGATTTCACTTAGAGGCGAAGACACTGATTAAGAGAAAGTGCAACACGCGTAATCCCAAAGGAAGCAACCCACGAGATATAGACAAAACACAGCAAATCAAAGTAGACTACAAGAACATGTTTACACGCTGAAAGCGTCTAAACAGATCAGTGTACTTGCCCCAGACGTAGATCACATATAGCAAGTGTGCAATCTCGTGTCTGGTTCAGGACCTCTCATCTGTTACCTGCAGACGAAATTGTAAGACATGCTGTGGGATGACCCCTAAATTAATGCTGCCAAGTCCTCTCTTGGTTAAAACTGCTAAATATATGAAGAAGAAGAAGAAGAAGAAGAAGAAGAAGAAGAAGAAGAAGAAGAAGAAGAAGAAGAAGAAGAAGAAGCAGCAGAAGATTGGTGGGAAGAAAAATAAAAAGGAGGAGTAGCAGCAACTGTGGGAACATGAGCAGGGGAAATAAGAGGAGTAAGACCTGAAAGATGAAGAAGACAAGTAAGAAAAATAAAAAGAAGGATGGTGCGGAGGAAAGTAAAAAGAAGGTGGAGACCCGCAGAAGCAGTATCATGATTAGAGAAAAGAGAAGACGAGGAAGAAGAAAAGGAAGGATGGTGAGGAGGAAAATAAAAAAGGAGTAGAAGAGCAACAGCTGTAGCATCATGATTAGGGAAAATAAGAGGGATTGGACCTAGGAGTAGAGTAGGAGGAGGAAGATGAAATATGATACCTTACTGGCCATGAGGTCTGGCTCTCTATTAGGAACACGTCGAAATCCCCATCATAAATTACAGCCCCCTTTAAGCTGAAAGAGAAACCCCCGGATCATGTCATTCCATAGTTGCCTGTCATTTTAAGACAATTGCCAAAAATACCGTCCTTCCACCGTTTAAGAGTAATGACAGTTCTGCCTCAGTTAGGTTAACTCAATCTTTCTCCTGTGATCGCTACACGGCTGCTAATGGCCAATAACAGTTTTCTCCTGTAGCTGGTGGGAGTTTTCTCATGGGATGTCTGTTGCGTGTTTTCAGCAATCGCGTTAGTGCCTTCCAAGAACGTAGATTTTTAATGAAAATTTGGGTGTTTATATAAGGACGCCTGCTTGGTTTAATTGTCTCATTCTCACAATCTGTTTTATTTCGTTGGCTGTCTATCTGCTGACTCTGTATTCGATCAACTACTTAACTAGATAGCTGCATACTTAAATACCTACCAGCTTGACTGTGCACATGGATAAATAGCTGATTAGAGAAATTAGACGTAGACAGTCAACAATTGTTGGTCACGTTATGAGAAGATGTAAATTGGAGAACTTGATAACTGGCTGGATCGAGGGGAAGAGAACAAGAGGAAGGCAGAGAAGTAAATACCCGGAAAGCTTGACCACTTGGTATGGTTGAGACAATAACACTGAGCTGATCTACGACTCTGGTGATCAAGTGAGATGACGAATAATGACTCCCCCCCCCCCAACTCACGCTTATCGGCAGGCATGGCACATAATGAATGATGAATGAATCGACTATGTAGTTTTAACAGGACTTCACAGTTTGCACCAGCATTTCTGCCGCTGTGATCTCTTGGCAAGTTTACGTTCAGTAGTTTGCCATTGCCTTCTGAACGATTGGCACCGATACCAACGCAAAACCAACGCAGCTTGGTCTGCTGCCAAATCGCGCGCAGCTGTTTTAGGAACGCGGGTATACCGTATTAACAAACCGCGTCCGCAACCTCTTCGCCACGGAGGGCGGCATGTAGCTAATTGCATGCCTAGTTTTCTCATTTTGTGTCCATTGGTGTGATGTTGATCTTTCGGCTGCTTGGCTGATTCATTCGTTGGATGACTGTTTGGCTGGATCATTCATTGGTTGGTTGGTTTGGCTGACTGATTGGTTGGTTGGTTGGTTGTTTGATTGGTGAATCATCTGATAGGCTAAGTTTCACCTTTAAAGCCTGATGTATTTCCGTCCAGGACGTCTCAGCTCCGAAAACGACAGGCTGAGAGGTTAATATAAGATAGCCCTTTTGACCCTGTACCAATGTATCATCTTTACGGGGACTGTGTTGTAGAGCAGTCCTTCCCCTTTCCAAGCTCCAAAATCATCGGGGTGTGTTAGACTGGCACTGAAACTTCACATCTGGAAGCAGGTCATGTTTCAGCTCAGCACATCCAGACATAACTAGGAATCTGTCCGTGAATGTGACATGGTGGTAGTCAATCAATCAATCAATCATGTGCCATGCCGGAAAGCGTGGGGGGTCATAACTAGCCATTTCACACGATCACCAGAGTCGTGGATCAGCTCAGTGTTCCTGTCTCATCCATGCCATGTGGCCAAGCCATCCAGGTATTTTCCTCTCGGTCTTCCTCTTGGTCTGTTCCCCTCCAAAAAATGGTGGTAGTAGCAATTATAAAAGTGTTAAGAAGGCCAAGAACTTATGAACTTATGCCTAGCAAAGCGTTAGGAAATTTACATGATCCTATAAAAATCCCGGAGAAAATAGGAGGAAAGGGTCTAGTCACCGGCTTTGGAACTGTAATAACCGCTCCCCACGACGCCTAACGGCATTAATAGAAGACGACAACAACATACAAACCGAGTGGGAGTAGGTCGGGGCTGGTAAAGCTTCTCCCGTGGGTTTTAGTTACGTGGCTGTCACCAGACTTCCACCCGATGCAAGCTGGGTAAATGTTTGATAGTTAGCTTGTTTCCGTGTATATATGTTGATCGGTTTACCGTTCTGCCTGTATATCCAACCGTCTGTCAATTGCCATGAGCTTATCTCGACCTGAATGAATGCCTGTAATTATGTCTGTTTTATTTAGTACATACCCTTGCTCTTTTAACTAAAGGGGGCGGAACCAGATGAACTGTTTCGGTTCAGTTTAGTTTAGTTTATCGACGGATCAACATTACGGCACACGGGTGTATCCCGTTAGTGCTCCGTTCCACTCCTAACTCAACCTGAGTTCGGAGAATCTCAGCTCAGCGCACAAACTACGTAGCACCGGCGAGGATCCTGAAAATCTGTGGGTAGATTGTTAACTCGAAATTTTGCTCGGGCAGCGCCGTTAGGCTACTCTTTTTCGATTTCCAACTGCCAAGGGACTTTTTACGTGCGCAACAATACACACGGGCGTCTGATCTAACTACCCAGAATCCAGGGGAAATTTTGTTACTAGAAGTCCACGTGAAAAAGTCCCAGCCCTCACCGGTGCTTGAACCCGGGACCTCCAGCACTCGAGGCGGACAACGTTGGCTCAATTAAAATGTTGCATGTCCTTTACAGGAATTTGCGTTCAATCCCAGGTTGATTGTCTAGGTAATTTTACGTTTAGTAGTTTGCCATTGCTTTCTGAACGGGAAGTCA
The DNA here is from genome assembly GCA_963921405.1 of Cepaea hortensis. NCBI lineage: Eukaryota > Metazoa > Mollusca > Gastropoda > Stylommatophora > Helicidae > Cepaea > Cepaea hortensis. Next base: position 49,049,853 of record OY992895.1, on the reverse strand, counting down.
ACATTAAGTCCAACTGGCCAGTGTAGGAAATAAACCCCCTACCCCACTATCAACGCACAGAAAGTTTAAGAGCGAGTGTTTTTATCCTTTCTTCCCTGCTGCCCTCTTTAATCCATTTACTGGTAGTAATAAACGCTTGCATTCATAGGATATTGAGTTTGTTGTTCTGTGTGTCTGGTTTTGGTTGAAGCATCTTTGTCATGTTGAAAAGTGCGTGACTCAATACTAGAAAACAAATAGAAGTACACTTTTTTGAGAACTTGAAAACTATTTGTAATAACATACGTATGTGAATCTCTGGCCACATCACAATGGCCACAGAAGATCGTGAAGGATTTTGGACTTGAAAGGTACCCAAACATTTTTAGGATACTGTAGATCAAGAAGAGAGAAAATACTGGCTTTATGCAAGAACTCAACATCGAAGAAATCTGGTTTATAAATAGCATAATATTTCATAAACTGAAACGCTTTGTCCATAGGAAACATACAGTGGTTTAGAAAGAATCATCATGGAAAACACGGTTCCTGGCAGAAGCAGGAGAAAGGAGGAGGAGTAGGAAGACATCAAAAAGGGATAACTTCTGTATTCTAATTCTGATTCGTTTTGTTCTGGTTTCAAATGTTGAATGTCTTTTATTTGTATTTATAATGTCAGTACAGATTTTAAAACCGAGTCGTTAAGTAACTCTAAATCTTTAATATAAAATCACAATTTGGAGAGTAAAAGTCCCGCACCCAAACTGATTAAAGAAATTAGAGGTCAATCAATCATGTGCCATGCCGGAAAGCGTGGGCGGTCACGACTCGCCATTTAATTCAATCACCAGAGTCGTGGATCAGCTCAGTGTTCCTGTTTCGCCCATGCCATGTGGCCAAGCCATCCAGGTATTTTCCTCTCGGTCTTCCTCTTGGTCTGTTCCCTTCGATCTTGCCAGTTGTCACCAAGTTCTCCAATCCATTTCTTCTCATAACATGTCCAAAAAATTTTGACTGTCTACGTCTAATTTCTCTAACCAATTTACTATTTCCATTTGTCTCCTGTAGTACTTGGTCATTGGTTTTTCTGTCTGTCCATGGTATTCTTTGCATTGTCCTCAGAAACCACATTTCTGCAGCCATCAGATGTTTTTCATCTTCACTGCTCATTGTACAAGTTTCACATCCATTCAAAAGAACAGGCTCTATGTATCCCCGCAACACTCTTTTTCTCGTTTCAACTAACATTTTTTTTATTGGTCAGAATGGTTTTCATCTTGATAAAGGCTACTTTCGCCATGGCGATTCTTGTTCTAATCTCTTCAAAGCATCGCCCATCAGATGTTATGACTGTTCCGAGATAATTGTACCGATTCGTTTGTTGAAGAATATTCCCATTTACTTGTATATTACATTGTGGTACTTCGTTCTTCCTAGTGACGACCATAACCTGTGTCTTCTTACAATTTAATTCCAACCCCAGCTGCTCACTGTGTACAACAACTGTGTCTACTAATTGTTGTAGATCTTGTGCATTGTCTGCAATCAATACTGTATTATCTGCATTTCTAATGTTATTGATGTTTCGTCCTCAAATGCTGATTCCATTTATATCCTCTACATTCCTGAAAATATATTCACTGTATAGGGAAAAATTAGACAGACAGTCATAATTGTTTTGCCACGTTATGACAATAAATAAATTGAACAACTTGGTGACAACTGACAAGATCGAGGAGAAGAGAACTAGGGGAAGGTGGAGAGGTAAATACCCGGATGGCTTGGCCAGGTGGTATGGTCGAGACAAGAACACTGAGCTGATCCACGACTCTGGTGATCACGTGAAATAGCGAAATATGACCACCCATGCTTATCGGCATGGCACATGATGATGGTGGTGGTGACCAAAACATCGCTTTTTCTAAGAGTTAACGATGTTTTTGTTTTAAGTCTTGTAATGTGTCCATCGTCATGTAGCGGGTAATTTGCAGAACGTCGACGTCATTACAGCCCGTGGAAATGATTCTCGGTCCATTGCCAGTTGCCTGGCCTCACGCATGTCCGTGCTCTATATATCCTCAATGTCTCGCATCCATCTTCTTCCTGTTTGACCCCTGCATCTTCTTCTACCAATGTTCTTTACGAGCCACAGTTGAATTGATTCACGAACTTAATCACAACACTCGAGACATCCCCACACGTACTCCGTCCCATCTTCAACAGCCAGCCAAGAGCTCCAGCACCTAAGGGTACCAGTTGCACCGGTTTCAACCCCATTGTGGTGTTTATTAAGGACAATGTACGTCAGCTTTCGAGACACGATTCTTTTTAAAGGCCAGCATTCTTCGTTAATCAAATCTTGTACATGATGTAATTTTAATGACTGTGGGGTTTTTGAAAATATTGCCGTTCCAAGTTTTGTAATCAACTTCTGTGGAGTTCATGCAACATTGAAGGTAAATATAAAACTTGGAACGGAATCTCATCATGTGTCTCATCTCATCATGTTCCTCTTGTACTTGCGGTGTCGAGGTGAAGTATAAACATCGTGAGAGTGCCCGATTATGGGCTTCATATATCGATATTCCTATGGACTCTGCTATTCCCTCCGTCCAACGTTTACGTGGTCGGCCTATTCCTCTGTTTCCATCTGGTCTGTACATCATTGCTTGTTGTGGTATGCTGTTGACTGGTAATCTGCTTGCATGGCCAAACCATTTGACTTGCTGCTTTCTAATAAAATCTAGTGCTGCTTTAACCCCCACTTTAGTCCTGATTTCTTCATTTCTGATCTTATCTCTTCTTAATACGTTGAGTATTCTTCTCAGGAACCTCATTTCTGTTGTTGTGATTTTTCTTTTCTCTTTTTCTGTCATTGTCAAGGTTTGGCATTAATAGCATAGAGTTGGTAGGAAGATTGTGTTGTAAAGTGCTTTCTTAGTAGTTATTGATACATGTTTGTTCTTTAGTATTGGTGCCATTTGTCCAATGAGTTGATTTGCCTTATTGCACCTATTTTCGATCTCGTCTTCTGATCTGCCATTTGCTGATATTATACTTCCTAGGTACTTGAAACTCTTTACTTGTTTCAAGGGATGTTCGTTTAGGTGAATTGTTGTTGTTTGTTCTTCTTTAGTTATAGTCATTACCTCTGTTTTGGGTATGCTAATTTTCATGTTATGTTCCCTACACATTTCGTTTAGACTATTCATGTGGTCTTGTAATTCAGCTTCTGATTTTGCTATTAGTGCTTGGTCGTCCGTTTGGGTCAGTCCGTTTATACTTCTTAGTTTTTCTACGAGCAGTATGAAGATCCCCTGCCGGCTTGCTAGGCCAGTCGCAGGTTTAGGACACTAATCTGACCACAGGGAGTCCATCTTCTATGGCGAGCCATAGCCCCGTTAGCCCATGACCTCGTGGTCATGGTTGCTCGGTCTGCACCACGCGGAGGTGAGGGTTGCCTTGTGTAGTCTGCGGGTCATCGGTAGGCTACTAATTTTCACAGTTCACCCCTCCTGGGAGAGGCTAGCGGATCCTAACACTGCTGGCTGCAGGGCCAGGCGCATTCCACACCTTGCAGACCTTGGAATCGGCAATATTTAAAAGGAAAAAAAAGTCACAGTAGAATGACAATACTTGTCCTTTTTTTTTTTTTCGTCTACAGTATTCTATGAATGGGTCTATAACATTCAAGTCCAAACATCGTTGTTCAAATCTTATAGAATGTCAGTATTTTCCGTCTTCTTGGTCTATAGTATTCTTCTTCTGCGTTCATGATGAGTGGGTTTTTTTCTTTTCCAGACGTAATTGCGAGTGTCTCGTTATGCACCCTTCGGCCAAGACCCTTAGGCCCACACATCCGACTTTAGCGGGCGTATTTTAATCAGGTTAGCCGTCCTGGGCTATAGTATTCTATAATCGTTCTACAACATTTACGGTCACAAGCCCCAATATTCTCCTATAGTGATTGCCAAATTATCCATGACTCACATCCGTACTTTGCCACAGGAAAGATGCATGTCCTCGACATTTGTGTAACTTGTTTGCCAGTGATGTTCCATGGGTTCCTAAAACTGTCTTACCTCTGCTAGCTATGTCCCCATTCTACGACTGACTTCTGTGGAACAGTCAGTTTCCTTTCTTATTGATTATACAGACAAGATATTCAACTGTCGTGGCATTTTCAATTCCTTTATTGTTAAAGTTAGCTGCATATCCTTTACAGGACGTCGCAGTCAACCCTAGTTTTTGGTTGTTTGTGATTTCTTAGCAATTTTACGTTCAGTTGTTTGCCATTGCTTTCTGGACGACCGTGCGGCACTTATACCGTTGTATACAAAACATCGCTAGACGGTCTGCTTCCAAATCCATGGCAGGTGTATTTCAAACGCGGTATGCGGGATGGTGAAATGCGTTCGTAAATCCTTGGCCACTGCGCCGGCTTCCTTCACTGTACAGGGTGTATTTTAATGACTGTGCAGTGTCTGAAAATATTGCCGGCTCAAGTTTTGTATTTACCTATTATGTTGCCGGTCTCTGTGGCTAAGGGCTTGCGAACGCGGTTTGTGAGCCCGTATACCCGGGTTCGAAACATAGGGTGCTGGTTTTTTCTAAAAAGGTATAGGAGCCGGTCATTCAGAAAGCAATGGCAAACTACTGAAGGTAAAATTTGCCCAGGAATCACGAACATCGAAAATGCTGGGGTTGACTGCTACGTCATGTGAAGGACATGCAACTTAATAATTATGTTGCATGAACTCTACAGATAGTGAATACAAAACTTGGACCGGCAATATTTTCAAACATTGCACAGTCATTAAAAATACACCCTATAGATCGTGATTTTTGATTAATATATAATTTTATCAGAAAATGTGGGACGCAGAGGTGTTTCCAAGGCACCAGGGCCGGGTTATATACTGGCCAAGACCTATTGACGCGTCCTCGTCGAGCGTCCTGGGCAACAGGTCCCTTCGGGGTCCTGGCTAAAGTCAGTAGGATCGCCGATTCCTCCGAAGTCGGAGAGTGTCTGCCTGTACGGCGAGGAACCACCAGTCTGCACACCAATAAGCCAGACATGGGACAAGGATACTCACGCAAACCTCAGGTCATGTATGACATCACACTGATGTTGGACAACAGGATGTCTTCATCCGACACACAAGACTTCGCGTTGGAGCTCAAGCCAACGAACACAAGCAAGCAAGCAAGCAATCAGAAAATGTGCTTTTGGAACATAATTTTGATAACGATTGTGATCTTCTCTGCCTTGTTATGCGTCCAAAGTATTGTAATTATTTTACCTTGATCTCATTCCTTGTTGTTTACTGTTTTTACTTAGTTCCAGTTCGTGTGTAATAGTTCCCCTGTTCTAGTTACAGGTTTAGCTAGTCCTATCTCAGATAGTTATTATCTTAGCCACTTTGTCCTGTTCATTACTTTAACCCTGTCTGTCCTAGCGGATTGTTACATTAACTTACCTAGTGTTTGCTTTGGCTTTAACTCTTCACTATTTGCATATTACATAAAAAGTTAGTTGCATATCCCATACATGACGTTGCGGTCAACCCCAGCATTTATTGACTGTTTGTGATTTGATGCTGGCGATGTAGCGAAGGGCTTACGAACGCAATTCACAATTACGCATAACGCGTTCGAAACACAACTGCAGGCGATGTATACAGTTATATAAAAAGTCGCTTAAAAGTCGACAGGGTCGACTTCATTGCACCGGGTTTTATCCCATATGGCTCGGTCTCTTTCCGCAGCGCGGAAAGCGTCGCACAAAGCACGAACTCCGTAGCTTTTAGCGACGACCCACAGGAGTCTCCGAAACATTTAACTCGTAAACCGAAGGAAGCGGCCCGGAATCGAACCCACAACCTTCGGAGCACGAGTCAAACGGCTTGACCACTTCGCCACAGAGACTCATACAGTTATATGAGAACCGATAATTCAGAAAGCAATGGCAAACTACTGTATGTAAAGTTGTCAAGAAATCGCAAACTGTTAAACAATGTTGGGGTTTACATCAACGTCATGTAAAGGATATGCAGCTAACTTCTTTTCTAGTTTGTTATACAATTTTAGTTCAGTCGTTTACCTTTTGCTTTCTGAAAGACGCCTTATACCATCAAAAACAACGCAAAGCGACTTTTTCCAAAATTGCCATTGACTGATTTAAAAAGTCTTAAAAGTCGAGAGAGTCGACTTCATTGCATCGAGTTGAATCCCATATGGCTCGGTCTTATCCCGCAGGTCCGCCTGCTGAAAGCGTTGCACAAAGCACGAATTCCGTAGCTCTTGCCTCTATTCCCCCCCCCCCCCCCAGAGAGAGAGACACACACACACACACAGCCACACACACACACACACACACACACACACACACACCTACCTTCGTTTTCATACTTTTAAACTGATGAGATTGTAAGACAACAACAGCTGACAGACATTTAGGGAGTCAACGGCCACCTGACCATGCCATAAAATTGTTACTCTAGCGGCATATATTCAGACCAGTCGACTCTCGATGCCGGCTTCGTGGCTTAGAGGTTATGACTTTTCTCCGTAATCTCGTATACTCTCGTCAGGTAACGTGATGACGGTTCAAATCAGTGGTTCGAATCGCATCGGTAACTTACGGGGTATGTGAGCCGGCCGCTCAGAAAGCAATGGCAAACTACTGAGCGAAATCTTGCCAAGAGATCAACATACAGCTGAAAGATTTTGGTGTTGACAGCGATGTCCTGTAACTCTCGATAGCTGACGTAACCAGTCTCACAGCGGCCAGTACTAACTTCCCACACAATGTTACATGACCTATTTTGATGAGGCTGGATGAACCTCGGAGCCATCTATCCATCATGTGCCATGCCGATAAGCGTAGGCCATCTCACTCTATCATCAGAGTCGTGGATCAGCTCCGTGTTCCTGTCTCGACCATTCCACGTGGCCAAGCCATCCAGGTATTTACTTCTCGGTCTTCCCCTTGGTCTGTTCCCTTCGATCTTGCCAGTTGTCACCAAGTTTTCCAAGTCATTTCTTCTCATAACATGCCCATATGATCACTAAAAAAGTTACCGTCCCCAGAAGGATGTTGCACAAGACTACCAGAACAGCCAGCAAGTTTAAAGCCCACTATATCCTAGCGATCAGTTTATCTAAATTTAAACTCAGAAGCTATAAACCCGTGCATGCCATAACGTCAGGCAGAAGTTTATGGCTCGTGTGTTTCAATAAACTAAATCTTTCTGAAACATGTTTGAAAAGTAACTTTGCTCTTAGATGCTCTATGGCAATGGTTCTCAACCTTTTTTGGCCCATGTACCCCTTCACCATATGTTCAAAATGTCATTCCCCCCTTTTCTCTTTCCTCCCTATAAATTCCCCCCTGCCCCTACACAATACACGTAAAAATTTAAGCTAAATTTAATAACACATACTAGAGGATGTCTAGACGTCTACATGAAAATGTGATTTGCGGGTCTACTTACGTTATAAAACGAATTTCAGAAGGGCGAGAAGTACACAACTGTAAAGTATGGAGGGAAAACGATATTATGTAATCGGTTCTTGTATTAACGCGATCTTGAAATAATCTTAACCCCCCCCCCCTCTTCTCTCTCGCTTTCTCTCTCTCTCTCTCTCTCTCTCTCTCTCTGTCTCTCTCTCTCTCTCTCTGTCTCTCTCTCTCTCTCTCTCTCTCTCTCTCTCTCTCTCTCTCGACCCTAAAATCCCCCTCCTCCCTCTAGGGGGGAATTCCCCACCGGTGGAGAACCACTACTCTATGGAATGGGATGGTCACGAAAATTGGCATGTAGCTCAAGTGCTGAAATACTGGCTGATGTCGATGTTTGATATCTTCAAATGCTCAACGATGACAGCCATAACTTTCATTCCGTATGGGGAAACACGTGCGACATTTTAAAATCACAAACTCTGAGAATGAAGGAGTTAAAACAATTCCGATTCCGATTCCATTTCAAAAACAAAAATTCCAAATTCGTCCTCGTCTAACCTGCTTCATCAGCTGTGGTTATAATTGAGGATCGTGGTTTTTGTGGGTTTATTTACCCTAATTCTTGTCTTGTGAGTAGTTTCTCGGACTGGTTATGTATCGTTTGTGTCTGTGACGTCAGCAGTGGTCGGCGGCTATCCTTTGTGCTCTTCTGTTGTTGTGGTTTTCTTTGTTTGTGTAGGCTCCTTCCTCGTCTGGCTGCAGTCCTTATAAGGACTTTTCGTGATCCCCCTCCAGCTGGGGGATCGGTCCGTGGCTGTCCTTTGTGCTCTTCTGTTGTTGTGGTTTTCTTAGTTGGTGTAGGCTCCTGGCTCGTCTGGCTTTACTGGCTGCAGTCCTTATAAGGACTTTTTATTTGGTCTTTTTGTCTCCTTCGTTGTGTATTTTGTGTAGGAGCTTTTCGACGTTTCTATTTTCCTTCTTGAACTTTTTGTCATCTTCGAGTTTTAGCTTCGGCCATATCTTTCTTTCCTCCGCGGTCAGCCATGGTACTTTCTCTCCATCTTTTATGTAGTAATTGTAGTCGGTATTTTTTTCTATGATTTTTTGTGGCCATTCTACCGGTCGCCTGAGTTTTTTTGGTTTCTTCTTTTCTCTTTCAATCCAGCACCTTTCGAATTCCTGGTCTCTGATTGACTCCTTCCTTAGGAACTCTCGTAGCTCTTCCAAAGTCCTCCCCCCGGGCCGCTCCGTGTCTTCTACAGGGCGCTCGTCTTGGTTTGCTTCAACTGTCTGACGCGATATTGTCGTGGGTGGGTTGCTGGTTGTGTCTAGCGGATCCGGCTCGTCCTCTTGTTGGATGTCTTCTTGCGGTTTCTCCGTGTGTTTTTTTGTTTCTTGTGCTGATTTGCTTTGGGTTGGTTCCCTTTCGATTGTTAGAATTTCTCTGGCCGATTTGATGTCTCGCAGGATCTCTTCATTTATCTTTACCATCTGCCTCATATTCTCCACCTCTTGTTTGATGTCCCGCTGGATCTCCTTTATTTCGGCAAGTAGTTTCTCATTGTCGCTAGTTGGTGCCGTTGTTTGCAGTAGCTTGACTTGTTTCTTTAACTCGTCGATCTGCTTTTGAAGTTGATCTCTTTCGGTTTGTGCTATACCCGTGGCTGTCTCGCCCCTCTGCATTGCTTCCTTGAATGGAGTCTTTGTGATGATGGCGATTTTTAAGACGTCTCTCTGTCTCTGTAGGTACGGACAGCCCAAGTATCTTGCGCCATGCTTGCCCAGGCAGTTGGCGCACTTTCTTTTGTTGTTGGGTGCTCGGAAGTCCGTGTCCAGCTTGGCCAGCGGACATTCCTTGAAAGCGTGGTGATCGGCACAGTATCGGCAGATTTCCGTCTTACTGTGACACGTAGCTCTACTGTGGCCGGCCTTTTGACATCTGGAACATTGCGTGATTCTTGGTATGAATCTCTCTGGTTGCTGCATTCTCTTGTTGAATGCTACTGTGGTCGGCATCTCGCTGCATTCCGACGTCACTACTGCCAAGGTTGTAGGTATCTTGGAGTAAGTGAGAAGCCGCTCCGCCTTCAAGACTCGGATGTGAAGATTCTCTTCTCGTAGCTGCTTCAGGATTTCTTCGTCTGTCAGCTCCACAGAAATCCGCTTGACAACCCATCGGACTGTTTTTGAGTCGGTGTGTCCGACTCTGGTGTCTTTCTCCTCCTTCTTCTCTGCTGTCTTGATTCTTGACTGTGTTGGGCTGTCAATCTTCTCCCTCGTTGTAGCTTCAGATATAGCTGTAGTATCAGGCTCTTTGATGCAGCTAGCAGGTGGGCTCTCAAGGTTCTTCTTCTTCTTGTCGGCTCCCACGCTGCACATCTTGGCAACAGAGTGTTTCTTGTTGGATTTTCCACGTGACATTTTCCCGCTGATCAGGCTTCTTGACAGAATAATGCGACTTGACTTGTTAGCTTGTTAGCGGAGTTAAAACACGTAAGGGGTCAATTTAAACCCATAGGCGTATTTGGTACAGGGTGTATTTTTAATGACTGTGCGGTGTTTGAAAATATTGCCGATCCAAGTTTTGTAATTACCTATTATGTTGCCGCCGGTCTCCCTGGCCGAGAGGTTAACGTCTTTCTCCGTAATCCTGTATATTCTCTTGAGTAACGTAACCTGTGTGAGAATCGGTAGCGGTTCTCACCGCGTTGGTAACTTACGGGTTATGTGAGCCGATCGCTCAGAAAGCAATGGCAAACTACTGAGCGTAATCTTGCCAGTACATCAAAAGCAGCTGGAAAATGCTGATTTTGACTGCATCGTCCTATATGGGATTTGCAACAACAACAAAATTATGTTACCAGTCTCCGTGGCGATAGCGGTACGGATGCTTTTCGTAATGTCGCTTACCCGCGTTCGAAACACGGCGGTGACTGATTAGGCAGCAGACCTTGTCGCGCTAGTTTTAACATGTTGGTATGGGAGTCGATCGTTCAGAAAGCAATGGCAAACTACTGAACGTAAAACTTGCCAAGACATCAACAACGGCAGCAAAATGCTGGTGTTCATAGCAACTTCCTGTAAAGGATCTGCAACTTTAGAAAGAAAAAAAAATTATGCTGCATGAACTTTACAGAGGGTGAATACAAAACTTGGACCGGCAATATTTTCACACACTGCACAGTCATTAAAAATACACCCGATATAATGTGCTAGATCCATATGTGTATAGACCAATGGGCGCTCATTGAGTGATGTAGTCTATATCACAACGGCCGCCTTTACTTCCCAAAACATTTCCCGTGCCCATTCTGGGCTGGGTAGACCAGAGAGCCGAGGTCTATTTTATAAAAAAAAAAAACCGCATGCGGAATCGAACCTATGACCAAGAGTCCGGTAAGAGGGCGTCTAACCACCACGCTACCGCGGTCCCATGTGTATATAGTGCTAGCCACATATTCTGTAATACACTTTCTGAGTGCTGTGGTCTGTAGCACGCCGGCTATTTTCTCTTCCCATAACAATTCCTGGTAGACATTTTGTGTTGAGTCGACCCGCAGCCCAAGTCAGTTAAAATGAGACTCCGTTTGGATGGGGGTTCGATAAGTTGATCAACGGGCGGGCAGGAGGTAGACTAGCGTTCTAGCCTGTGGGAAATAATACAATCAACTGTTCTCAATTATAAAACGCGGGGGGGGGGGGGGGGAAGAGTGTGGGGCCACTGAGAGAAGTGTGGAGCGGTGAAGAGGGGAAGAGAAGTGTGGAGCAGTGAAGATGGGATGAGAAGTGTGGAGAGGCTGAGAGAAATGTGGAGCGGCTGAGAGAAGAGCAGAGCATCTGAGAGAAGTGTGGAGCGGTGAAAAGGGGAAGAGAAGTGTGGAGCGGCTGAGAGAAATGTGGGGCGGCAGAGAGGAGAAGAGAAGTGTGGAGTGGCTGAGAGAAGTGTGGAGCGGCGTAGAAAAGTGTGAGCGGCGGAGAGGAGAAAAGAAGTTTGGAGCGGCGGAGAGAAGCATGGAGCGGCGTAGCGGAGAAGAGACGTGTTGAGTGGCTGATGGAATGCCGTCAGGAATCACTATAAACAATCACGAAGACTGGTAGCGATAGATGAGATGTTGCAGGCGACATGTCGTTGTGGGCATCAATTGACACGAGCTTTCCTAGTTAAACACTCGAGAGCGATCAATATTGATGGAGATGGCAAGCTTAACAGGGTATTTATTACAACCAGGGAGGAGATGCGAACACCATGAGATGTGAAAGCAGGGTGTAGAAATTCATATTTTCTTCACCAGTCAGTTATTTCTGAGCTCTTTCGTACAGTAGCAATTGATAATTTAATTCGAGCAATTTTTATCTCCATATGGGGGGTATTAAGTGGTGGGTGGGTGGGTGGGTGGGTGGGTGGGTGAGTGAGTGAGTGAGTGAGTGAGTGAGTGAGTGAGTGAGTGAGTCAGTGAGTGAGTCAGTGAGTGAGTGAGTCAGTGAGTGAGTGAAAGAAATGGAATGGAATGGAAACGAAGTTTTCATAAGGTTACGCAATTTAAACTGTAGGTTATTTTCTCTTCTAATCAATTTTTTTTTCTTTGTACCTCTGCATGTTTTTATATTCAACGTCAGGATAAGGGACAAAAATAGATAAAGTAGTATTTAGGATTCAGTGAGTTAGAGAAACATCTGGGCTAGCAGATGAGTTAAGAAAAGTATGCCGTGTATTGCGAAATCAGCAAACTTCCCGTGTATTGGCTGGTACAAACATAGTTATAGAGAAAATAAAGACATGAAACTATAAAGATACACATGAACAGGTGTTGTTAATGGATTTATAACATTTAGTCACACAAGTCATTTAGTCACACGATTCATTTATTCACGCAAGTCATTTAGTCACACAAAACATTTAGTCAAACAAATCATTTAGTGACACAAATCATTTAGTGACGAAAGTCATGACATATATAAGAAAGACAGTATGATCGATTAAATGACATTCATTTTGACAAGATTAAAGTCTGGACACGCAGGTCTGCCTTATATTTTGGCAACCTCTCGTCTTATATATGTCGGTTATATATTGGACATAACTGCAGGATAATATGACACATGACAGATTTAAATGACTGTTGACGAAGTCGCTACTGAGACTCGAACTCACGACCCATAATCAATCAATCAGGTGCTGTCTCCACAATGACGGTTCAATGCAATGGATCTCTAGCACTGTCTCCTGCCCTGACTACATTCTGTCAGATTGCTGTTCATCCATTTCTTGATGTTATCTTGTTTCGTTGTCTACCTCTTGCTCGCTTGCCTTAAACCTTAGCCCCAGTATGGTTTTTATAAAAGTGTTATGTTATTTTAACGTGGCTGAAATATTTCACTTGCCTTTTTATTTCATTAACTTTCTTTTCACATCCTGTTTTTCTAGAACTTCTATATTTGATTATTTTTGTTCACACGCACGACGTACATTTATCTTGTATTCTTTACTGACGCGCTATCAAGAGAGAGAGAGAGAGAGAGAGAGAGAGAGAGAGAGAGAGAGAGAGAGAGAGAGAGAGAGAGAGAGAGAGAGAGGGATTTGAGAATACAGGCGATGTAATGCTAAAGAAGCAGAATGACATCTCATTAATGTGAAAACAAACTAACCAAATGCTATTATTGTTTTTATCAAGGAAATTTACCTTTTTTTTATGTTGTCAAGTCGGTAAACTAATTTGCTATATGCTTAACCTGCGCTTTAGCATGAGAATTAAAGATTAGATTGTATTCACTGATAAGGCCCCAGGTTCTGTGTTAGGTTAACTTTCAACTGAATTGTTACCGTTGAATAGATCTCTGTGAATTTAATGTGTTGCTTTTATCTGATTGTTAGTAACATAGATTTTGTTTTACTAATAATTATTTAGCCTGCACTGTTGCGAAGGTGTTATAAACGCCATTCTTAGTCCTGCATCACGCTTTCGACGATGTGTTTTGTTGGCTACTGCATGTTTTATGTGTAATAAACGTGATTTTATTAACGCCACGAGAGAGAGAGAGAGAGAGAGAGAGAGAGAGAGAGAGAGAGAGAGAGAGAGAGAGAGAGAGAGAGAGAGAGAGACAGACAGACAGACAGACAGACAGACAGACAGACAGACAGACACAGACAGACAGACAGACAGACAGACAGAAAGAGAGAGGTGGCTGCACCGACAAAGAGAAATAAAATAAGCCAAGCTGTATATAAAAACAAAACCCCACCGTGAAAAAAGCACATAGGAGAATCCATATTGACATGCCGTGAGGCCAAAATCTGGGATCGGCAGATCTTCAACTCCGAGCTCCTTTGTTGACATAATGGCTTATTTGGGGACACGCTGATCCATGAGACAGCAGTTTCCTGACATTGACTCCAGGCTGTGGAATGTGACCTCACCTGTCTGGCCTGGCTGTGGGATTGTTTTAAATAGCCTCGCCTGCTTGGCGTCTCCCGCCTTTCTTATGCCATAGTTTCCTTGTATGGTTGTTCAGCTGTCTCATTGGACTATACAGTCACCAGCGGTGTTGCCAGGTACCTCCCAAGCGGCACAACTCTATAGTACTTCAGGACTGAAAGAGGCCTACTACTATTGTTCAGCTGGTGAACGTATAAGAGTTAGTTGCATATCCTATTAGGACGTTGCAGTCAACCCCAGTCTGTGATTTCTTGGCAAGTTTATGTTCAATAGTTTACCATTGCTTTCTGAGCATCTGATACTTATACCGTTGTATGAAAACCAACTTAAGGCGGTGTGCTGCCAAATCACCCTAGCCGTCTTTTCAACGCGGTATGTATGCGTAACCTCTTCGCCACAGATCCGGTTGAAAGTATAGTTTTGGGGATGTAACTTTAAAGTCTAATCTGGGCTGTTCTGTTGCGAGATTCTGTATCCTCATACAATGTTTGTGTAATTCGGTTTGGCAAAGTTCAGAACTGAGAGAGAGAGAGAGAGAGAGAGAGAGAGAGAGAGAGAGAGAGAGAGAGAGAGAGAGAGGTGGGTGGAAAAAGAGAGAGAGAGACAGTCATAGACAGACAGAGACAGAGAGACAGACTAACAGAGAGACAGATAGAGAGAAACAGAGGAAACAGAGAGAGAGACAGAGACAAACATGGGCAGACAAACAGACATAGATAGAGAGAGAGGGAGAGAGAAACAGAGAGATAGAGACAGAGAGATAGATAGATAGAGACAGACACAAACATAGAGAGAGACAGAGAGAAACAGATAGAGACAGACAAACAGAGACATGGAGAGACAGAGGCAGAGAGAGACAGACAGCGAGAGACACAGGGAGAAATACACAGAAAAAGAGAGACAGACAGAGACAGACAGAGACACAGAGAGAGGCAGACAGACAGAGAAAGGGGGAGGGAGACAGATCTGTACAGATCACACCGGTTTCAACAAGGTTCTACTGTCATCTCACAGTGTTTGCTTGTGTGCTCAGGGCTGGTTCCCGTATTCAACCCCTCATACGTGGTTCCGTTTGCATAGACCTAAGTATAAATATTAATACTGCACTTGTTCCAGTCTTTAAAGTAGGTTATAGTAGTTATAGTTGCATTTTTGATTCAACGTAAAGTGTAATTTGATCGAGTTGTTTCCTTGTAAAAAATTTTTTTCTTTGCTAATTCATAATGATGTCAAATAATGCATGTCATATCATGCATGATGTCACATGATGTATGATGTCACATTCTGTATGATGTCATATCATGTGTGATGTTACATAATGTATAGTGTCGTATAATGTATTATGTCACACAATGTTTGATGTCACATAATGTATGATGTGGCATAATGTATGATATCACATGTATGTTATCATGATGTTTCTTAGCATTCCATATTGACTACATAAATTGAATCCCACAATACTTTTAAACCATCGCCACTTTACACCGTTGGCCCTACCCCCAAATCCTACATACATACACCGTAAGCCGTGTCCCCAACACCTACATACATACCCTTGTCCCTACCCCAGCACCCACGTACATACACCGTTGTCCCTACCCCAGCACCCACATACATACACCATAAGCCGTACCCAAGCACCCACATTCATACACCGTAAACCCTACCCCAGCATCCACGTACATACACCGTAAGCCCTACCCTAGCACCCACGTACACACACCATTGTCCCTACCCCATCACCCACACACATACACCATAAGCCGTACCCAAGCACCCACATTCATACACCGTAAACCCTACCCCAGCACCCACATACATACACCGTAAGCCCTACCCTAGCACCCACGTACACACACCATTGTCCCTACCCCAGCACCCACACACATACACCATAAGCCGTACCCAAGCACCCACATTCATACACCGTAAACCCTACCCCAGCATCCACGTACATACACCGTTGTCTCTACCCCAGCACCCACATACATACACCGTTGTCTCTACCCCAGCACCCACTTACGTACACAAACAAAAAAGTTGCTGTTGTTTGTTAATAAAACCCACTACACATTTAGAGTATCATTACCTGCTCGATCTGTCGGCAGCTCAGCGGGGCCCTTATCGCCCACTTTGAAAATCATTGGCTTAAATGAACTGTAGTGCACCTTCTGTCTGTGTTACAATGTCAGAATCTACAAGGATGTTCACCTCAAGCCTACAAGAGAAAGGACTAATCAGTTGATTGATTTATGTGCGTGCACCCAAATGTAACCCTCAGATCTAGCATCTGTCATACCTTTGAAGTAATTGTATGCAAAGCTGGAGTCACTTCACTGTTCGTGAGATATGCACTGACTTCAGTGGCTGTGACTCATACTAGGCTCACCCCAGTCGTGGCGAGGGGTCTTGGGTTCTTCTTCTTCTTCTTCTTCTTCTTCTTCTTCTTCTTCTTCTTCTTCTTCTTCTTCTTCTTCTTCTTCTTCTTCTTCTTCTTCTTCTCCTTCTTCTTCTTCTGCTGCTGCTGCTGCTGTTGCTGCTGCTGCTGTTGCTGCTGCGTTCATCCGGGGTGTTCGGGTTAATTGCGTTGCGCCTGTTTACAGCAGAGCTGCTATATTTGCGCCTTTCGGCCGACACATCCGTCTTCTGCAGGGTCTTGGGGTCGATCTGCATCGTGTCGATTTCGAATGTGTAAAATTGACCAAGGCTTCGGATTTTAAAAATTGACCTAGGCTTTGGATTTTTAACATTGACAACGGCATTGACAAAAGTACAAATAGTACTTGGCATATGGAACAACACAACAACACATGAGCACTCACATGCAATAGTATTTGGCATATGGAACAACACAGCAACCAATGAGCACTCACATGGAATAGTACTTGGCATATAGAACAACACAGCTTCTGATGAACACGCAAGACTACATGACATATAGAACAACACAGCAGCTGAGGAGCACTTGTAAGGACCGCTAAATTGGATATAGAACAACACAACAACTGATGAACAATTGTATGTAACACTACATTGTATACATAAAAACACAACAGCTGATGAACACTTGTGTGCATCGCTACATTGTATATAGAAAAACACAACAGTTGATGAAAATGTGTATGTATCGCTAAATGGTATACAGAACAACACAAATGCCGATGGACACTTGGTGCAAGCGCCCAGAAATCGCCTGTTTGCAAGTGTATTTTATGATTGCATTTGAAGCCATGATTGGCAAATTGGTGAATTTGAAGCTTAGAGTTTCGGGCCTCTTGTATTGGAAACTAGCACCATCTGTCAACACACAGATTACCAATGGTGACTTGTAGAAATAATCAAAAGGAATAGATGGCATATAAACACAGACGATATAAATTTTAAATTCACTAAGGTAATCCATAATGAAAGAAATCAAAAGACGAATATCTATCGTTCTTTAAAAAATAAATAATACATTGTGGAGTAGGACAAATAGAACTACAAATATTATATTTTTAAGAGTATGCATCTTTCCCATTGCAATATACGCCAGTGAGATCTGGACACTTACTAAACAAGCTGAACAGCGCATAAATACCTTTGAGTATAAATGTTATAGACGAGTTATAAGAATACCTTGCATACAGAAACGAACAAATGCATCCATACGACAAGATATGAATATCGAAGAAGGTTGGCTACTAAAGACGATAATATAAAGAAAATTGAAATATTTTTGTTACTTGAAACGTCATGAAAGTTTGGAGAGAAGAATAATGGAGGGGTATATGCCCGGGAAGAGAGGAAGAGGAAGGCCAATGAGAATATGGTTACAGGATCTGGCAGACGATCTCCAGATGGATGTATCGGATGCGGGACATCTTGCTTACGACCGAGAAGTTTTCCGGAAGGTTGTTATGGAAACGAGGTTCTGAAAAGGACATGATAATGAATACATTTTATTAAAAAGCTTTATAGTTTAATTAATGTGGACCTATACAGCCGGTCTCTGTGGCTGAAGGGCTTGCGAACGCGGTTTGTGAGCCCGTATACCCGGGTTCGAAACACGGCGGTGCTGGTTTTTTCGAAAAAGGTATAGAGGCCGGTCGTTCAGAAAGCAATGGCAAACTACTGAACGTAACACTTGCCTAGTACATCAACAGCAGCTGAAAATGCTGGTGTTGACTGCAACGTCCCGTAAGGGATACGCAACACAATTTTTTTTTATACAGTCTCAACCAACAACTGGAGCCAGTCTAAACGAACTCGGATCTATTTGGTTGTTTCGGGATTTGAGATTTGAATATTGAGCACAAAAGGCTGCCAGGCAGTGTGCAAATGATTATTGGATCAAGTTATGTGAGTCCATTCAAATCGCAAGTGATAAGGGAAACATAAGAAGCATGTATGAAGGAATAAAGAAAGCCTGTGGTCCAGTGATCAAAAGAAGTGCACCATTGAAAACCTTGACTGGAGAAGTCATCACTGATAAGAAACAGCAGATGGACAGATGGGTAGAGCACTATTTGGAGCTTTACTCAAGTGAGACCAAACTAGCGGATAATGCCCTCAACGCCATAGAGGCTCTACCAACTCTTGACCACCTGGACACACTTCCCACCATAACAGAAGTTAAGTGTGCTATAAATGAACTTGCATCTGGCAAGGCTCCAGGTAAGGATGGGATTCCAATAGAGGTTATCAGGAGTGGGCAAGACACACTCACTATACAGATCCACCAGCTAATAGAGCTATGCTGGCGTGAAGGACAAGTCCCACAGGATTTCAAAGATTCAAGCATCATAACACTGTACAAGAACAAGGGCGATCGGAGCGACTGCAACAACTATAGGGGTATCTCACTTCTGTGTATTGTTGGAAAAGTATTTGCCAGAATTGTTCTGCGCAGACTTCAAGTCCTAGGAGATCAAGTCTACCCTGAATCACAGTGTGGCTTTCGACAGAACCGGTCTACCACTGATATGATATTCTCATTGCGACAAATGCAAGAAAAATGCCGTGAACAGAATCAACCACTGTTTATTGCCTTCATCGACCTCACAAAGGCATTTGATTTGGTCAGTCGTGAGGGTCTGTTCAAGGCACTAAAGAAGATTGGCTGCCCACCAACTCTTCTGTCCATTGTGGAATCGTTCCACACAGGCATGAAGGGTATAATCAAGTTTGATGGTGCAACTTCTGAAGAATTTGAAATCAAGAGTGGAGTTAAGCAAGGTTGTGTACTAGCTCCCACCCTCTTTGGAATATACTTTTCACTTCTACTGAAATATGCATTTCGTGATCAGGATGGTGGTATATACATTCACTCACGCTCAGATGGCGGCCTCTACAATGCTCAGAGATTGAAGGCTAAGACCAAAATTAGGAGGGTACTGATCAGAGAGTTGCTTTTTGCAGATGATGCTGCAGTTACGACCCACTCTGAGGAAGAATTGCAATGTCTACTATCTGCATTCTCCAATGCTTGTTCTGAATTTGGTTTAACAATTAGCAAAAAGAAGACACAGATTATGTCACAAGGTGCACATGGGGTACCATCAATCTTTATTGACGACGCCGAACTAGAGATAGTAGACCATTTTACATATCTAGGATCAGTGGTAAATAGCAAATTATCCCTAGATCAGGAAATCAACATCCGGATTGGTAAGGCAGCAACAACAATGAACAGGTTAAGAAAAAGAGTCTGGGAGAACAGGAAGCTTACTGCCAAAACAAAAGTCCTTGTCTATCAAGCCTGTGTCCTTAGTACTCTTCTCTATGGCAGTGAAACCTGGACAACTTACTCACACCAAGAGAACAATTTAAACAGCTTTCATATGCGGTGTCTGCGAAGAATTCTTGGTATTAAGTGGCAAGACAAAATCACAAATACTGAAGTATTGGAAAGATCAGGTTGTGTGACAGTTTATTCCATGCTCAGTCTTCGTAGACTTAGATGGATAGGACATCTTAGGAGGATGGAATGATGGTAGAATACCAAAGGATATCTTTTTTGGTGAATTACAGATGGGTAAGAGATCTCAGGGTCGGCCTCTACTACGATACAAAGATGTGTGTAAGCGGGACATGATTGATACGGGCATTGATAATGCACATTGGGAGCAAGTCGCCGCTGAACGTGTTGCATGGAGGGCAAATATCAGAAATGGAATAAAGTCAAAGGAGAAAATTATTGCAGAAAAGTCACACACCAAGCGTTTGAGACGTAAGATGGTGCATGATGGTGGAAATGACCACGTGTTCACATGCACCCACTGTGAACGGACATTTACAGCGCAAATTGGCCTTATCAGTCACACTCGCTACCGCCATAGTTAAAAGTTATTATGCCTTTTTAAAGCACAAACTATCGTCTGTCAAGACGGCAAGGTGCCAATGATGAAAATTGAGCACAACCCCCTACTGGCAACGCTGATCGTATTCTGATATGAACCTAAGGCCTATCCACGTCAATGTGGTTCCATATTGACGTGGATAGGCCTTAGGTTCATACCAGAATACGATCAGCGTTGCCAGTAGTGGGTTGTGCTCAATATTTAGAACTCGGATCTGTTTAGGGCCATATCTGAGCCATCAAAATGACACCCGGTATACGAATAGTTGATCCTGGCTTGTAGAGTCCCAGCCCTGGATCCACTCTAAGATAGTAAGTAGACTAACCTTTAACACGCTTCACTAAGCACAATGTGCTCGACCCATGTGTCTATAGCCCAGTCGGCACTTCTTCTGTGGTGCGGTTAGTATCACAGGGGCCGCCTTCTCTTTCCAAGACAATTCATGGTACCTATTTTAAGCTGGGTTGACCATGTCAATTTTTAAAATCCATTTAGATACGGATGGACCACATCGGGCCGGCAAGCGAGCGCCTAGCCACAGCACTACAGCGACTCCCACTCTAAGACGAGTTCTGTACATTTAGGGCAGTTTTTGAGCAGGCAAATATCACTCAGAAAGCAATGGCAAACTACTGAGCGTAATCTTGCCAAGAAATCAACAATCAGCTGAAATATGCTGATGTTAAAACAGCGATGTCCTGTAACGGATATGTGGGGAAAAAAATACTTAATCTGCCGACTCCGTGGCTATGGCGTTACGGACGCAGTTCGTAATTCCACTTACCCGCGTTAGAAACACAGCTGCGCGCGATTTGGCAGCAGACCGCGTAGCACTGGGTTTTAAAGAATTTGTATGAAAGCAGGTCGTTCAGAAAGCAATGGCAAACTACTGAACGTAACCTTGCCAAGGCATCAACAACAGCGATGTCAAGTAAAAAAAAAAACAGGATATGGAATATATATATATATATATATATATATATATATATATATATATATATATATATATATATATATATATATATATATATATATATATATACTTATCTAGCTCTGCTCACAAAGACTGGAACATGTAACTATTTCGATAGAAAACGGGGTCCCTCCTCTCTTTCATTAGGTCAGTGATCCCTCACAAAGCAGCTCCAAAATCAACACCAAATCGCTAAAACATAATGCGCATTAATTCATTACCGCCGAACAACGCCGCCCGTGTCCTTGAGACGTCTATGTCACGCCGACCCAAAGACTTCGGTTCGACTTGATCACGTTGAAGTGATTTCCAAAGTGAATTATCCTCTTTCTGTCATCCTTGATTGCTGTGTCTTTTGCTACCCAATATCTTGGGCCTCGCTGTCAGTTTATGTTTGTATTTCTGAGTTAACGTGAAACAAATTGGCGGTGCTTCTTGCTGTCTTTATGTTTGCATTCCAACCGTTATTATAAACATGTTATAAATGTTCGGTTGATGCAATTGCAGTTATGTATTGTTATGTATTATTATTATTATTATTATTATTATTATTATTATTATTATTATTATTATTATTATTATTATTATTCAAGTTGTTGTCTCCTTGTATCTCCCCTTTAACTATTGTTCATGTTGCTGACTATCTATTACAAAACCACACTTGTTCAGATAATTATCGGCTGAGATTCAATGAAGAATTCTGTCTCGACAAATGATTCAGACTAAAACCTCCATCAAGAACTAAACCGGACACAGATGTGTCATGAAACTAGATCGCTATAACTCTATCCTACATTTTCCACGACCTGCAACTCTATGTTCCTGTCTTAATTAACCTTCTAGTTCAATGTTACAGTTTCCCTACGTTAATACGATAATGAATTAATGAACGCATAGTTCACGTTAAACCACACACACACACACGCACGCACGCACGCACTCACACACACACACACACGTATCGTTTTGAGCATATGGTGTTAAAACAACAACGATTCACCTAAACGAACATCCCTGGAAAAAAGTAAAGAGTTTCAGGTACCTATATATATATATCCTGAGAAGAATACTCAACGTATCAAGAAGAGATAAGATCAGAAATGAAGAAATCAGGACTAAAGTGGTGGTTATAGCAGCGCTAGATTTTATTAGAAAGCAGCAAGTCAAATGGTTTGGTCATGCAAGTAGGTTACCATTCAAAAGCATACCATAACAAGCAATGATGTACATACCAGATGGAAGCAGAGGAAGAGGCCGACCACGTAAACGTTGGACGGAGGGAATAGAATAGTCCATGGGAATATCGATATATGAAGCCCATAATCGGGGAATATCGATATATGAAGCCCATAATCGGGCACTCTCGCGATGTTTATACTTCACCTCGACACTCAAGGTACAAGAGGGACATGATGAGATGAGATGAGATGGTATTAAACCTATATTTGTATACACCAATCGGCTTTCGAAGTCTGATGTCGTGAATATCACGCCACCCATCTGCATTTTTCAAGACATTTCCCTGGCACCCATTTTAGGCAGGGTGGCGGGGAGCACGATAGCGTAACGGCTAAACACCTGCCTACCGACCCGGCGGTCATACGTTCGAACCCTCATCGGCGCAGATTCGAATGTTTAAAACTGACCTGAATTCCCAGGTCTACCCAGCCCGAAATGGAGAACCAAGACATGTCTTGGGAAGGAAAGGCGGCAGGTGGGTTTTTTTTTTTTAGTTTGCTCTGGCAAGCTTTGAACTCAAGTATAGTTCATACACACTACTTCTAGTAGCGCTGGACTGAATTTTGCTTGTGGATTAGCTTTCCCTATGCTTACTTGCTTGCGTTCGCTGGGTGTGAAGTCCTGTATGTCGGATGAAGGCATCCTGTTGTCCAACATCAGTGTGATATCATACCGGACTGAGGTTTGCGTGAGTATCCGTTGTCCCATGTCTGACTTATTGGTGTGCAGACTGGTGGTTCCTCGCCGTGCAGGCAGATACTCTCTGACTTCGGAAGAATCAGCGATCCTACTACGTTAGCTAGGACCCCGAAGGGACCTGTTGCCCAGGACGCACGACTGGGACGTGTTAGTAGGCCTTGGCCAGTATAAAACCTGGCCCTGGTGCCTTGGATACATCTCTGCGCCCTGCTTTCCATATTAATAGTGCGGCCGTCAGGCTTCAGAGTTAGGCAGCCGGTGTGATACTGACCACATGACCAGCCGTGTACCGATTAAAAATGTTTGCATATCCTTTACAGGACATCGCTGTCAACATCTGCATCTTTCAGCTGATTTTTGATTTCTGGGTAAGATCACGCTCAGTAGTTTGCCATTGCTTTCTGAGCGGCCGGCTCACAAACCCTGTAAGTTACAGACGCGATTCGAACCACTGCTGATTCTAACCGTCGTCACGTTACTTACGAGAGTATACGAGATTACGGAGAGAAGTTGCTAACCTCTAGGCTGGCTTCGGTCTGTACAAATCTGAGAGAGGCATATTGTGCCCCGTGCGCTTGAGGCGTAAAACATGGACTTTTACTTTACAAACCCTCGCCTTGGTTAAGGGATGGGTTACAGACCCAATTCGTGATCCCCTATACCGTCTTCCAAACACAGCTGCGAGAGATTTGACAGTAGACCGCCTTGCGTTGGTTTCCATACAACTGTATAAGTGCCGGTCGTTCTGAAAGCTATGGCAAATTACTGAATATAAACTTGACCCCCCAAAAAAATTGCAAACAGCAAGGAAATTGCAAACAGACAAAACTACTTTAGCTGACTGCAAAGTCCTGTAAAGGATATGCAACTAACCTTGTGTGAGTGAGTGTGTGTGTGTGTGTGTGTGTGTGTGTGTGTGTGTGCGTGCGTGCGTGTGTGTGTGTGTGTGTGTGTGTGTGTGTGTGTGTGTTCACGTGTACTTTGCTTCCCATCTAAGCCCAGGTCAATTTCCAAATTCCGTCTCGATTCGACTGTGAACCCATGACTACCGGGCCAGCCGGCTAGCGTCTAGCCACTGCTCTACCACGGCCCAGGTGTGTCTAGTACCTGCAAGCAATCAAACTGAGATTGTACGAGGAGCTTTCACATGAAAGCCTTACACGTGTGATAGAAATGGCGGTAACCACGCCATCGTCTTGTAACCTGTCAATGCTGTTGTTAAGAATGTCAAGAGCGTTAGGCACGTGACATCACGGTGCAGACTAACACGGTGACGTCATAATGACGGTTTAAAAATGGCTGACCAGTTTTGACATCACACCAAAGAGGAGCAGCGTTCTGTTATCCGTGTTTTTTTTTTTTTTTTTCATTAGTGAAGTGGTGAAACCTATAGAAATTCATCGGCGAATGAAGGTCCAGTATGGTGATGCATGTCTGTCAGTCCAGCAAGTGTATCAGTAGAGTAATAAGTTTCATAACGGCGTGACTTCTGTGAGAGACTGTTCACGACCGGGTCAGGCACATCGAGTAGTGACACCAGATAATGTATTTCTACGGGAATCCAAGCGCTTTATCCGTCGTTGGAGGATTTGCATTGAACGCAGTGGTGAAGACATCGAAAAATGATACATGTGTTCTGTACTTTTTCCGAATATATTCACAACAATAACAAACAAAAAACGTGTATGTTTTTCATGTGAAGATCCCTCGTACTTTACTGGCCATATCAGCCCACTAGTTTTTCACATCCCATGACTACTGGCCGGAAAAGGCTAGCTTCTAGCCGCTCTCTACCACGGCCCATGTGTTTATAGTACCTGTCCGCGATAAAAGCGAGATTGTATACACAAAACCACACTAGTTCAGATAATTATCTGCTGAGATTTATTTAAACAGCCTGTGCCGACCACTGAGTCGGTCTAAAACATCCATACGGGACTAAACCGGATACAGGTGTGTTAGTTAACAAACTAGATCACAATAACCCTATCCGACATTTTCCACGGCCATCTTGTATTTCTACGTTATGTCCCTCGCGTCTCCTAGCAACCGATTTTTTTTTTCTTTCCTATATAAAACTCTGACCGGAAATCGCTGGAGGGCTGTGTTCCGTTAATGGAAAAGCCGAGCGGCAGCAGCGGATATAAACTTAAGACTGGTAGAAAGAGAGAGGGCTAGTCGGTGCGTCTCAGTTCGCTGCCGTGGGAGGTACACGCTGAAATAATGCCTGGTGCCTCCTACTTTAATATTAATTCTTTAAATTTATGTGTGGGTTTACTCACTGCTGCTTCTGGGATGTTTATTCTGTTCTGTTAGAGATTATTTCGGGAGATATTGTGGTCTTAATTCCAGTGTGTGGGTTCTTGAGGAATATTATTTCTTTAACGTACTGGTTATCATTGTGATGTGTGTTTTCACTATTTCAATTTCTGACATGGAAAGATTTGTTGAGTATTTTTTGTTGTTGAAGATTTTGTTGACTTAATTCTTAATAGTTATAGTTATTGTAGAACAGACATCATACTTCAGATACGTTCACGGAGGATCCGTCTCCCCTATTACAGGTAGTTGCGTCTCCTTTGTAGAACGCCGCAGTCAGCCCGAGCATTTTTGAATGTTTGCGATATGCTAGGAAAGTTTAAGTTCACAAGTTTGCAGTTACTTTCTGAACGACGGACGCTCATACTACTGAAATCAAAGCAATGCGATCTGCTTCCAAATCGCCTTCTGCTGATTTAGGACCTTCGACTCGGTGTGTCGAAAGTGTTCACTGCTCTCAGTCCACAGCGCCGGTGTGTCTTATCTCTTCTCCATCCACCCCTTCTTCCCCCTCCACTCCCTCTCCTCCCCACCAGACCCCCAGCCCTCTCATAGCAGATGAAGCAAATTGTGTAAAGTTGCACGAATGCTTTTTTTAAAATTATTTTTATTTGATCACACTATCATTTAAGATGGCATGTTGTAACGCTGAAGCAATCGTTACGTGTTATTATTATTCATTTCAGTAAGCTGGCAATTACAACCAGGACTATACTTTGTGACTTGTGGAAAGTTATGGTGTAAATGACACCTTGTCAGCATGCAAGCTTAACTAGTCTAACTAGACAAAGAAAGTTTAGTTTAGTCGACGGATCAACATCACAGAACATTGGTGTAACCCATAAGTGCTCCGTTCTACTCCTAACTCAAACTTGAGTCTGGAGACTCTCAGCTCAGTGCACGAACTCCATAGCACCGGCGAGGATCCTGCAATACTTTGGGTAGATTTATAACTCGAAATTTTGCCCTGGCAGCGCCATTAGGTTACTCTTTTTCGATTTCCAACTGCCAAGGGATTTTTTACGTGCGCAACAAAACACACGGGCGTCCGATCTCACTACCCAGAGACCAGGGGAAATTTCGTTACTAGAAGTCCAGGTGAAAAAATCCCGGCCCTCAACGGGACTTGAACCTAGGATCTCTAGCAGTCGAGGCGGGCACCATACCTCAGAAAATTACCCTTTAGTGAAAAGTAATGTTAAAGGTACGCGGGTGGTAGACCCATATATATATACAGGCCCGGCCGGTGCTCGGTGGATGCTGTGGTCATTACAACAACAACCGCCTTTACTCTCCAAGACATGTATTTCCTGGTACTTATTTCATGCTGGGTCGACTCCTTTGGTTGTAGACTAGAGATGCTTTCTCTGATGCTGGCTGTAGAATAGATTCACTCTTTCTCTGCAATAGCTGAGTTAAGTCAAGAACCGACATCACTGCACTCGGGACGTTCCCACACGCGCTCAGACCTCAACTTCAACACATCACAAACGGATGTTGCCACGTGATTCAACACATCACATTCGTACTGGTTGGGATTAGGCTAGGTTGGTCATGTGATCTCTTTGGGGTTTATTTACGGTCCAGACACTTGTATAAGGCACTCAGCTGAGGGATATGGCTGAACGTCTCTAAGCCAAGTCCCTCGGATGTGAGGGCCTGGCCGCTACCCACTTCCTGCTCTTGGAGGTTTGATGCTGAGCCGCCAGCATCTACAGCCTACCTTGTTCCAGATGTACTGGTTATCCTTTCCTCTGGAGATAGCAAGGCTAGACCGAGAGAGGGATCATGCTGCATGGGCAACACGTGTTCTCTTTTTTAATGCCTAGTCATTGTGCTTTGGAATTTCTAACTGTAGTTCCAATTCACATACTTTCGTCTGCAAAGACGTCAAGGTGCCATTCACTCAATATAGATATAAAGGGAGACACTCAGAGAACATCTTGACAGTTTTGTGTCATGGCACAGAAACGAACCAACACATAAATTAATTCATATAGTCGGAGATCTGAATTTGTGGAGTAGCATGATCGCCCACGCCAGCTGGCAAGCCATTTGATAGTGATGAGAATCAAACCCCATGTCCAGCGAAGTCTAATTTGTGACATTGTGGTGTGCTGAGGGTGTATAGGGTGTTTGATAATATTGGCGGTCCAGATTTTGTATTCACCCTCTGTAAAGTTCATGAAACATAACAGGTAAATACAAAACTTGGACCGGCAATATTTTCGAACACTGCACAGTCATTAAAAATACACCCTATACTTATAGGCACACATTGTTCTGACCCAAAGGCAGTCTAGGAGTGTTGTGGTAAGTGTAATGCCGACCGCCTCGTCTCCCAGAACATCGTCTGGCACCAGTTATAAGAAGATTGGAAGACTTCAAAATCAAGTGACCAAGAAAACAGTCCCACCTCGAGGAGGATTTGAACTCACCCCTACGGAGATGACGGGTTAGACAACAAGCCACAATATCACAACTATTCCTGGGAGGTAGAAGTTGCCAAATGCAAAGTTAACCTTGTGAATTTCAGTGACACACGGTCGTATGATCCACCCATCACTAGTGGAAGATTTATGTGCATCGTGCACAAGCAGACATGCGCACACGTCACTGTTGCCATTTTCCCTTAACTCGTTCTCTGTCGAATACGTTACTATCTGTTGATTATTTCCTGCTGAATGATCAAAACCCTTTAAAAGTTACCGCCCGTTGATCAGTTACTGTATAGATCTTCCTTTCATCTTCTCTTCTTCTTTGACTTCCATTCTCCCCACCCTCTGCTCTATACTTCCAATATTCCTCCTCTGTCCTCCTACTCCCCCGCTTACTTTTCTTCTTATTCCTCAACATCCTCCTCCTTCTTCTGTGACTACTACTACAACTACTACTACTTCTACTGCTACTGATACTACTACTACTACTACTACTACTACTACTACTACTACTACTGCTGCTGCTGCTGCTGCTACTTCCTCCTCCTCCCCCTCCTCCTCCTCTGCTTCTGCTGCTACTGCTGCTGATGATTGTTCCTCTTCCTCGTATTGCTTTGTAATCACTCGTTTGATGATTATGTCAGAGTAGAGTTCTACAACCTAAATGTCTGTTGTCAGAATTCCCTCCATACTTACCTAAATATTCAATGTAGTTCACGACAGTATCATTTGTGGAACCCTTTGAGGGCGATAAGACAGCCAGTGAACAAATTCACAGTCAGTAATGGGTACTCACAGAAGTAGAAAGAAAACGTCGAGATTAATCTCTATTGCAGGGGACTCAACACCAGAAATATCATCTAGAATCGCACTGGCATCTGGTGCCTTCAATACACTGTCAAACATCTGGAAGTCAAAGACACTCAGTAAACACACGAAACTTAAAATCTTCAACTCTTGTGTGATTCCCGTGTTAACGTATGGATGTGAGAGTTGGAAATCAACGGTAGCTTTAGATTTTAAAAAAATTAGATAATTTTGTGAACAAATGTCTTAGAAGAATTCTAAACCTCCACTGGACAGACTTCAGAACCAATACGCAAATAAGACACGAGACTAAGCATGATATTGTATCCAATTTTACAAGAAAACGCCGTTGGAACTACATCGGCCATGTACTCAGAATGGACAAGACAAGACTCCCCTACCAAGCCCTCATATGGTCACCAGTAGGGAAAAGAAAACGGGGAAGACCAAGAGAGACCCTGCGTAGAACCATCATCGGAGAAGGCTCATTCTACGTCCAAGTGAACATCCAAGATCTACAACAGGCAGCAGCGAACCGCCAGGCGTGGAGAGCCATAACTTCTGCCCTATGCGCCGCCTTAGGTTCAAAAGGAAAGACTAACTAACTAACTAACTCCCAACTACTTCTATGAGCGTTAATCAATGTTTATGAATTTGTTTATGAGATGTCTCATGACAATGCTAAGCCATTAGATTGTTTTCCTATGACTTGATAGAAGACTGTCCTGTATAGTAGAGCAAGCTGAGATGTGTTCAATTCTGACGTGCATAGAAACGAAAGCAAACAGATCGGGCCTGTCTGTAAACATGCTTGTTTATTCCGCCAGTTACTTCCGTCTGGACGAGATGATACGTTATCTGTCCGGCCTGTCAAGGGGATTGTGGTCGTCAATGGGTGGGCTGTGTTTGCCTCTGACAACTTGGATAGCTCTCTTTTTCTGGAAGTATTTAATTTTAGTTATCTTCGTACTTGCTTTCTTCTACAGTTGTGGCAAGCTGTATTTTATCTTGCATTTTAAAGGCTTGTGTACTGCTGGTTTAATTTTATGTATGCCACGAGACCGAAGTTCTGCTGTTTTTATTTCCCGATATACCACAACGGGATGGTGCCCACTGAAGCATCCACTCCAATCCAATATTGAGAAAAGGTGTTTCTGCCCCGTTAAACCGTCATGTTTTCGGTAGGTTATAATTGGGACCCTTATGGTGTATCTACTTCTGCGTGTTAAGATGGGGCTGCGATTTTGCTTCCTAGAGTCAGTATTTTCTGTCTTTTACTGAGTTTCAACTTTGGTGGATTTTCATGTCAGGTAAGAGTCGTACACTTGTAAAGCCTGGTGTAGTTGTGTTCCCGCCCCGTCTCATGGTGATTTTTTTTCCTACATTGAGATTCCAACTATTTCCCCGTCTTGGTCTGTCTTCGAATCTTCTTGGTCTTCACTGATATCTTGTGTCGTAAACCGGTTGATAGCTTGATCGTGATGGCGAGTAATCTCTTCTCCTGGCTACCGTCTATTCTTGTTCGTTGCCGTTTTGATTTTCTGCCTCCTCTTCTACTTCCTGTTATGGCTCCTTGTCTGACTATATAATAATCTACATGATTTCAGCATTCAAGCCATTACCCAATTTGGATAAATCACCTTTAAACTAATATCCTATTTGTGGTGGTGACTCCCTCACAAGATTATTAATCTGAGCTAGGGATTGACCCTAATATAACTTATTTTCTGAGGCTGAACGGGGTAGAGGTAATGGTAAAATGGAGGGGGGGGGGAGATAGCGAGAGGAGGGGGAGCATTCCTAAATATCAATATAACCTGCATTACTTGCAATGACTCAGTTACTGAAAGCCACGGCACACGATTTTCCTTGGAAGGCTACTTATTCGATTTGAAGACACGTTTTCGGAACTTGTCAAACAGCCATTGTTGCTGCTGTTGTTTGTTTTGCTGTAGTTTTTGTCACTGTCGTTGTTGTTATAGCACAATATGCCCACTACACATTAAGGCGTGTAAACACGCACACACACGCACGCGCGAGCATAAACACACACACGAGCACACACACACACATCGTTGATTCGAGTTTTTCACTACATGACTTGAAGAACTGTGGACTGGTGAAGGTGTGGTTCCATGTGGGCATGCAAATAATACACACTTTCCGAATATGTTCCTGAGAACTCCAAAAGTTGAATGAAAAACTCGGGTGCATGGTGGGCGTTTGTTGTGACGCACTTGCAGTTTGGAAGTGTTCAAACCTTGAGATCTAAGCAGGCTGCATCACAGTGGAGACTTTGCTCGATCCTCCGCTCGTTAGTCAGACTTGAGTCTGCCCAGCATATCCCAAGTGGAGGTGACAAGAGGTATCCTTCTGTATGAACAACGACACTGGCACCTCGGGATCTTTGCATCCTTGTCCTATTACACAGAGCATAACTTCTACCACTTAGCCATACATCTGTCTTTGCAACTGCCCATAATTGTGTTCTTTAGAAATGCATGTGCTGATTTTCATTTGACTTCCACACACATGGGAGGTTGAAAACAAATGAACAAAACGTGATAGTAGGAAATTCAAAACACATTAAGACACATTGAAGACAACGACCTTTGTGATAAAAGTCATTATCAGCAACAACAAAACCGAAAGAATAATTTGCTCAGAAAACTGAAATAACTCAAACAAGCCATCTGTTTGAATAACAAAGACATAAAAAGTACATTGTGCGATTCATTGCCTGATATAGTTTTCATCCTTTCGCGGATTTATACTGCAGAAATCACACAACATCAAGTAATTAGATAAATTCCTCAAGCTGAAATATACAATACACATATTCACACATTCATTTGAATTGCCTACCACGGTCATTTTAAACTGACTATCACGTCTGTTTGTTTGTAAATGAATGGTAGTTGCTTCTGCCAGCTTTAACATGCGACAATTGTGTATATTAAACAATACACAAAACGTATGTTTCCTATGTCGAGATGCAGACAAATATGCCAGGCAATAAATCGTGTAAACTATTGTTCGTGTCTTTGTTATTCGTTATTTCACTACGGGGGAAACATTGTTTTGAAGTAATCAATTTGTGTGGAGGAAATAACAAAAACTGACAATACATTTAAAAAGTAATTTCCGGAAACGAAATAAGTCAGGAACGATTATGGTAAATACTAAATACAAAACTTCGGAAACAGACAGTAATTGTAAACATTGATAACGAAACTAAACATACTTGAGGTTTCTAGTTATATTTTGTGTTTATTCGTTTTCGGAAAGAGATCGACATCAATCTCCTCTAATGTTGAAACTCCACTGGAGTCTGGCATGTTATAAATTTTCTGTTGGCAGCGGCTTTGCTGATGTTGAGACCAGACTCAGGGTAGCAACACATTTAGGCAGACTGTTGACGGTGTGCAGCTGCAGGTGGAATTTCGACGTGCGTAGATTGCAAAAGTAAAAACAACAGTCTCTTACACCCATTAAGTCGCATTGGACATGTGGGTGCTAGATTCAGATTTGTACAACGTAATCGACACTCGGTGTATGATATATAATCAGCATCACGCCGGCCGCCGTTGCTTCCCAGTACATTTCCTGATAACCATTATAAGTTGTGTCGACCTCGGAACTTAGGTCACTTACATATATTAATAATCGGTTCCGATGCGGTTCGAATCCATGACCCCGAGTGGGCGGGCAAGCGTCTAGCCAGTACGCTACCGCACCTCCTGAAGATTGTGTAGGGGGGACTTATTTTGTGCGTTTTACGAGAAGACAAGGAATCGGATACAATTTCAAGAAAGTTGTGTGCTTGTCATGCCTAGACATGTAATCTTATATTTGGGTTATTTAGAATGACTTCAGAAAGTAAACCGCGTTGATCTTCGCTATGGTTTTCTTTTCTCTTTATCTGGCTGTTTTCTTTTCCTTGTCTCTCATTAAAACATCTCTGCTTTCATCTATCCCTCTCCTCTCTTTCTCATCTCTCTCTCTCTCTCTCTCTCTCTCTCTCTCTCTCTATCTATCTCTCTCTCTCTCTCTCTCTCTCTCTCTCTCTCTATCTCTCTCTCTCTCATGTTACTTCTTATATGTCACTCTCCAAAGTAGTAATGATGTATTCATTTACAAAATCAAAAACCAACCCCATTGTTAAACGAACCATCCATCGGTGTCCTTGTTTTCCCTTACACACATACACACGCACACACCGCCACTTTCCGCCCCCTCTCCCCCTGACGTGTTTAATGTAACCCCAGTTGGCGCTATCTGATCAGCAGCAGATGATCCAATATAGCCAATTATCACTTGACATCTGGACTATTCACGGACGCTGCCTGGTTGTATTTTGTGTTGATTCGGTGTCGGAATGAGGTCGTCAAGAGTCTGCCCTAGTGTTGACACTCCACTGAAGTCTGGCATGTTATAAATACTTGTTTGGCAGCTTTTCTGATTTCTGAAACTAGGCCCGGGTAGCAACACATTAAGGCATATAGTTGAAAGTGTGTAGCTGCCGGAAGAATTCTCAAGTGTGTAGATTGCATAAGTAAAAGTAGAGAATCCTGTTAGACTCCCTATGCGCATTGAATGTTTGATGCTAGGTCCATAATTTCATAGAATAATCAGTACTTGGTGGGTGATCTGGTCGGTATCACACCTGGCACTTTTACTTTCCAAGATATTTCCTGGTAACCATTACTGGCTGGATCGAACTGGAAGCTTAAGGTCCATTAACAATGCTAACATCGGCCGGCGGGTCAGCGTCTAGCCACTGCACCACCGCGGCGCACGCGGGGGTCCATATTGTGTGCGCTTGAACGAGAAGACAAAATATCGGATACAGTTTGGAGAAAACTTGTTTAAGTTATGGTGTTGTTGCCAGTAGCTTTAATGTGATCTTTGTGTTATTTACAATGACTTTAGAATGATTTTCTGCTATCTTTATTTGACCATAACTCATCCTTCTCTCGCCTTCAAACTTCTCTATTCTCTTCTATCTCCCTCTGCCTCCCTTCCCTTCCATCTCTCTCTCTCTCTCTCTCTCTCTCTCTCTCTCTCTCTCGCTCGCTCGCTCTCTGCTGTTTTTGTGTTAATTCTTATGTATCCCTCTTCAGTGTGTTAATGCAGAATGCAATTACAAAGACAAACACCAACTCCATAGTTAAAGAAACGGTCACTCGGTGTCTTTGTTCCCCCTTCACACACACACACACACACACACACACGCGCGCGCGCACACACACACACACACCCGACACATGCCCGCCCCCCCCCCCCCCCCAATTGTTTAAATTTCACCGCAGTTGGCGTTATTTGATCCTAAGTAGACGATCCAATTATCACCTGACATTCGGACAATCCACGGACGCTCGCTTTAGTTGCCACTCGCTAATCTGGCTTCTGCAGCCTTCCCGCTAACGTTCAATAAGATCGAAGTGTAATTAATCTAATTGTCGGAGCCTTCACTCGTTGTTGTGACAACATTTTAGAACCCTGCGTCGAAGCACACTCTGTGCTGTATGCAAGTGGCAGGTTTGAATCCTTCTGTGGGTATTTCCCAGTTTTAATGACACTTCTGTGACCCGTTATCCTAACCTAAATCACTAAAACACTTTTTTTTTTCGCTTTTCTTTTTCCCAGTCAGTCCGCCCCGTCCATCCGCCCAACCGATCGTTCGTCCGTCCGTCCGTCCGCCCGACTGAGTGCCTGTCTCCCTGTCCATCTGCCCCGTCTGTTCGTCCGTCCGTCTCGACCAAAAGCCCCCGACATGAGAGACATGCCTGTCCTTATTATTTTTTCCCTGTCTGCCTGTCTCTCTCACTCTCCCCTCCCCGTCTCTCCGTCTTTTGATGTCTCGTCTTGATGTATCTTGGCTTACCTCGTTCTGTCTTGTAATGACCGTCTGTAATGTTTGACTTATCTAACCCAGCAGTTCTGGGCCATATTCGACTTAATGCCACTTTCGCTTTAACTACTTACACTTCCAATGACCTGTAATCTTATATCGCTGAAACACTTTTTTTTTTTTTGCGCTTTCCTGTTTGCGAATCCCTTGCCAAGTTCCGCCAGTAAACGTCCTATTCAAGACACGCCAAATCCCAGCACTCTTTGATGTATGTTCCATCTTCTAGTGCCTGACGAAGACGCTCGGTAATTCATTGAAACACAAGTACACTTTGATTCTTTCGTTGAATTTAAATAGGCCATATTTATCCTATACATGTACAACATTGACAATTCATTGAAAACATCCTGTGATAAAAGCTCCGCCGTGAAGCAAGCACATCAGGGGCCTTCTGATTGCCAGAAGTGGTCCCACTGCCCCGAATGTTTCAGCCCTAGGGTCGGGCCCGTCCGGGTCATGACTTCGAGCGTTTTTCCCCTGCCGTGCGACACATTCGGTCGTTTGCGTTGTCCTTGTGTTGTTCCGTGTTTGTCCCAAACCTGCGAACATGTCTGCTCTCAAGTCTCCTCTCCCTCAGGGAGGAGAGCCTGTGCACCCGGTGCTTGGTGCCCTCACACCATCCTAGCACCTGTGGACGTGGGGACTAGCTTCTTCCCCAGCCAAAGCCTCTATCGCCTCCGTTCGTCTTCGTTGCCATGTTCCTTCTTCATGTCCCGTTCACAGCGCCGCACTCTGGGAATCCGGCTCTTCCTCTGTGTTCCTCGACCTCGACTGTTACCGAGTTGTGATTTTCCCTCACTGAACAGTCCCGTTCACAGATGCACTGCCCTCGCTCGAAGGGAAGGCTATAGGGGCGACATGAGACAGTAAAAGTTCTAGCTCTTAGTTGAGAGATTGGTTCAGATGTTACTTGCCCTGCAGCTACAGACAGAAACGTTAACCATATTACTGTAGAGACTTGCCCCACTCTATGTTCCGGTTGTTGCATAGCCAGCACGAGGCCTTTTAAACTGCCTCACCAAGTTGTTACTGTGCCCGCGTTCTTGCTTGTCCTTTGACGTCTAACTGTTTTAGCGCGTCATACACGGAGTGGAAGATTAGACCTTTTGAGCCTACCTCTACGACAATAGCTTGACAGTGAACCCTTCCTGTCTTAGGCCTGCGACCATGTCACTGCACTTCTCTATCTTGTACGTGTGCTATACCTCGATTCTCGGCTCATATGGAACGGTCAGCTCAATCAGCGCTAGTAGAAGTGAAGTACAATGTCAGACCGCAATCGAAATTGTTTGATCACTGCCGGGTACGCGTCTTTCCCTTCAGGTCAACAGTCAGTTTCCAGTCATCTGCGTCATCGAAGATGGACGGTAAGTCAGCAGCGAAGTCTTCCTAGTCTCTAAGCCGTTGCCCAGCTATGACGCAATAAATCCGCATCGGCCCCCCTCTGTTCGTCCGTATTCTGGCTTTATCCACTGTTTCTGCCAGCTCAGCAAGAACTTTATTGTGGCGACATGTGAATCGGCCTTGGCAATGGGCTACTTTGCATGCAGACAGCACGTGCTCTAATGTCTGGACTTTCTCTTTACAGAGGGGACAGGACGGGAGAGCAGCTTTACCCCACTTGACCAGCTTGGCAGCTGATGGCAGGACATCGCAGTGGGATCGGACGACGAAACTTAGGCGCAGTGGTGCCATATCTCATTCCATGTCAAGGACTTCTGTAGAACCCCCTCCCACGACATTCACTGACCCTGCTGCGTCTGCTTGACAGCCATTTGCACTCTTTTCGTCATCTCCCTCGCGGATCTCCTGAACCATCATGTCTCTGTGTTCCTTGGTCGTCGCCTGTGACTACATCTGAGTTCTGCCATGGTGCCCAAACCCCCTTCTATTCCGACTTGGTGTGCCCCATGACTGCCTTCAGTGTAAGTGATATCCTGGCAGCTTCGACTGCGTGGTTCACCTTCCACTTCCTTCCTGTTTTAAACGCGGCTTGTGAGGTGCTGACTGTTTCATCTGGAGACTCAAGCAGCAGCATCCTTAATATAGAGTAAATGTAGACACAAGGACATTGTAATCATTTGTTATTTGTTAGTTAACTCTTTCTTTCCAGGCGGTTGGTTTTTAACGCTATGCCAGCTGTCGGTAACTATGGTCTGGGGAAGGTGAATGTGTTTGACAATTCCTCGACACACCAAGTCGAGCGTTCGAAATCACACGTAGATGATTTGGAAGAAGTATAATTTGCGTTGATTTATATGGTATAAGCGGCGATCATTCGGAAAACAACGGCAAACTTCTGAACGAACGAAGAACGAACAAAAGAACTATATTTTCAAATGGTCACAAATTGGGAACTCAGGCCCATCTTACATTCGGCCCTTCCTGAAAGTAAAACATGCCTTGTAATTCACAAACAAGCAAAATTGTTAAGGTTGATTGCGACGTCATGCAAAGGATATGCAGCTAACGTTACGTCAGCAAATTGTAACTGGTTAATAATACACGTTTGTGCAAAACGGCGAATAGGCTTGGCGGTAGGCATATGCTTCAAGTCGTTCGTGAACAAATCAGTGTGTTCTTGTCTACAACAGTATGGGAACAAAGATGTCGCGTCCCTTCCTGATCCAGCGATGGTGTTTCAGATGTCTATCCTTCTCAGATGGGGACGAAAAACTAGGCGGAGCTGTGATCATGTAGAGCACGTTAACAATCCATCGATGATTTGGGAATTGAAGAGTAGTGCTAATAGACTCCTGCTCAGCATAAATTTCGAGATTTGAAAAATCGCCTCACAACAGAATATAACAGATATGAATCTGTTCATGATTCTGAATGTCTATTAAAGCGGATATCAAAGAAAAACAAAACAACAGGTATGGATCCATTCATGATACTGAATCTCCCTCCAAGTGGAGATCAGAGAAAAACAAAACAACAGGTATGCATCTGTTCATGATGTCGAATCTTCCACAAGGCGGAGATCAGAGAAAAACAAAGCAATTGAGATGGGTTCCCGGGTCAAACCCACACTAACTTGGCTACCAGGAAATATTGTCAGAAGTCAAGGTAGGCAGGCCAGCCTCCCTGGCCTAGTGG
Organism: Cepaea hortensis; assembly: GCA_963921405.1. Lineage (NCBI taxonomy): Eukaryota > Metazoa > Mollusca > Gastropoda > Stylommatophora > Helicidae > Cepaea > Cepaea hortensis. Next base: position 49,012,146 of record OY992895.1, on the reverse strand, counting down.
TTTAACGTCTTTCTCCGTAATCCCGTATTTTTTCGTGAGTAACGTTACGTGAGCGAGAATCGGTAGCGGCTTTCACCGGTCGGTAACTTACGGGGTATGTGAGCCGGTCGCTCAGAAAGCAATAGCAAACTACTGAGCGTATTCTTGCCAAGAAATCAACAATCAGCTGAAAGATGCTGATGTTGACAGCGATGTCCTGTAAAGGATATGCAAACAAACAAAAAACAAGGTAGGCCGAGGGATATTGACATCTTTCATACAGGTCTACAAGGTAGGTGGAGGGATATTGACCACATCTTTCATACAGGTCTACAAGGTAGGCCGAGGGATATTGACATCTTTCATACAGGTCTACAAGGTAGGTGGAGGGATATTGACCACATCTTTCATACAGGTCTACAAGGTAGGTGGAGGGATATTGAGCACAACTGTCATATAATTCTACAAGGTAGGCGGAGGGATATTGACCACATCTTTCATACAGGTCTACAAGGTAGGCGTAGGGATATTGAGTACATCTCTCATATAATTCTACAAGGTAGGCGGAGGGATATTCACCACATCTTTCATACAGGTCTACAAGGTAGGCGGAGGGATATTGAGTACATCTCTCATATAGTTCTACAAGGTAGACGGAGGGATGTTGAGCACATATCTCATATAGTTCTACAAGGTAGGCGGAGGGATTTTGAGCACATCTCTCAACGACTACACGGGACAGTTGGACTAAAATGTTGACTTCTCCTCCTTGACTTGGTGACGTAAAATTCAAGTACCTCAGAAGTCGGAGTGGGTTCGCCTGATGGCGAGGGACACTGTTAATAAGGAAAGCTAACCCACACGCAAAATTCAGTCCAATGGTATTAGCGGTAGTGTCTGTGGACTACGTTTGCGTTAAAAGCGAGCGAGCGTAAAATTGAAAATATACCCAATACCAGTTTGGCCAAGGGAATCCCATGGGAAAAAAGGCGGATTTTCTGAATAGTGAATTGATGGGATGGGACGGGATGGGACACTCATAAATTACCATTGGATGGGACAGACAAACATGTCCAATAGACAAGCCTGCCAGGCTTGGCCATGGGAATGTTATTCCCATGAGAATCCCATGGGAAAGTCCCATGGGACGGGATGGGATGGGACATGCATATATTACCACGCAATGTAAATTATGTCCCATGGACAACCCTGCCCATTACTCCTCAAGGCATGGAAAAATGACCTTTATTGGTTTACCCATATATCCACTTCGCGCGGGCATCTGTGGCTTGGGAGGCTAGTGAACGCAGTATCACAGTACATGCCACATTCGAAGTCAGTCATTTGGGCCATTTGGAGCAGGTCGCTTGATCCATTCGGAGCAGGTAGCTTGGGCCATTCGGAGCAGGTCGCTTCGCGTTATTGTACATAATAGTTTGAACGTCGGCGTTTCGGAAAGAAATGGTAAAACTGCTGGTCGTGAAATTGGCTAGAAAATCACAGTCTGTCAGAGGTCAGCGAGGGCGAATGGATAAGGGCGAATGGATAAGCGCGCTTGATCTTAAACTTCCGGTGTGCTGATGGCGAGTTAGCAGATTCAACCCCTACACCGGTCAGTTGGACTAAAATGTTGACCTTGTGTCCTTGACTTGGAGACGTGAATTACAAGTGCCTCAGAAGTTGGAGGGGGTTCGCCTGATGGAGAGGAACACTAGTAATTGGGAAAGCTAATTCACAAGCACAAAATCAGCCCAGTGTGGACTACGCTCGGGGTCAAAACGTTATAAAACAAATAAACAGGCAAAAACATGTTGGGTTTGATTACGACGTCCTGTACGGAATATGCAACTAAATTAACTCAAAACGTCTCTCGCGTGGAAACAGGGTCTTGTACATTCTACTTTCATGGATGGGTGGGTGGGTGGGTGGGTGGGTGGGTGGGTGGATGGATGGATGGATGGATGGACGGATGAGAGGGTAGGTGAATGGATGGATGATTAAACAGATGGATGGATGTATGGATGTATGGATGGATGGATGGATGGATGGATGGATGAGAGGGTGGGTGGATAGAAGGCTGGATGAATAAACGGATGCATAGATGGATGGATACACATTAGGACCGTCGCGTTTGCTACGGATCTCTCTTTTTGAATCGCGACCGCCTTATGCCATCTCTAGGTTTGGAAGAGAGCAGAGAGAAAAGAAAAGCAGAATGGCTTGTCGGACATCCGACTCTTTGATGAAGGTGATCATTTACAAAGCAAAAAGCTTGAGTTAGATGTTTAAATAAGAATTATACCATCCGATAACGAGTCTGAAGATCGATGTAGGCAAGTTGCAGGCCTCCCACTGCAACGGTTATGGTTCATCATCTGACTCCATCTATCTTTTGAGTTGAGCAATTTTATTTATTCTGTAGACCCCTGGGGGTCGTCGCTGTGGCTACAGTATTCGTGCTCAGTGTAGGGAGTGCTTCCGACACACAGCTCTGCGGAAAAAAGATTGTGTTAAAAGAGAACGAACCTAGGGCAATGAAGTCTTCTTTGCCGTTAACCCTTGTATTCCATGAGATAGGAAAATGTAAAATATAATGTGGATATAGTGAGTTATTGTAAGAAATAAACGTGTTCAAATCGGGTAACGTAATATTGTGAATTATCATCATGTGCCTTGCCGGCTGGAGTGAGCGATCACGCGTCTCCACAAATTGCGATCTTCGACGGCATAGATCAATTCGTATGTTCATTCCCTTCCTTGCCATGACACAAGACTCAATAATTTTCTCACACTGTTTTCTTTTATCTCTCTTTTAACAAATCTTTCCGATTGTCATATATTCCAGTTTTTGAATTCTCATATTGTGAAAAGATAGAATTTTTACAGCAAATAAATGTCCAGGTATTAAATTACCATCTCCACAAAGACTGACATTTCTCCCGACCAGGTACTAATGTACCATCTCCTTTGGACAAGGTGGAGTACCCGTTTAGCCCCTCCCCCCCCCCCCCTCCCGAATCAGGGTTACTTGAAGCCAGTTTGCAGGTGTTGGATGAAGTTGAAGAGCAGCCTACAGATAGTTATGGGTTATAGTCTCCGATTTCAGGACGGTAGGCAGGGGATCTCTTTTTGGAGACAATGGCTATGGTTATCGACCAACATGGTCACTGTTAAAAAAAGGAAAACTTGCCGCTACTTACCTACTGGGAGGAGAGCTACTTTCTAATAAAACTGATGTGGCGAAGGCTCTCTAGTATCGAGTGAAGAGAGGGAGGAATCCGTGTCTGGAAAGACTGACTCAGAAGAAGTGAGCAGGGGGTCTGAAGCGTTGAGGATAAGTCTGGCGATATTTTAATGACATTTTTGAAAAATAAAATGTTTTCCACTAGTGAAGTTGAATAACGAAGACACAAACAACATATATGTTCATTATTATATATAATTTATTGCCTGGCATATTACAATGCACCTCGTCGGGTACATACTGCAGAAATCATATAACAAACTAAAGATGAAAATTAAATCCCCAAAGCTTAAGTATACAACACACACTGCACACACAATATCATTTGTCTTACGCATTCGTTTTATTAGAAATCGGACTATGTCTTTTATGATTACACAAAGATGGCTTGATCTTTGAATAGCATTTGCCTTAGCTAATCTTATTGTAATCACATTGCTACTGAAATGTCAGCATAAGAAATCTTCGGTGGCTTTTGTACACTGAGGCGTGTTAGTTTCCGGGCATAGGGATGTGAATTTTTAAATTCGGCATTCAGTTACCCAATAAATTTCAGGCTTAGTTTAGTTTAGTCATTGGATCAACATCACGGCACACGGTTTAACCCATAAGTGCTCCGTTCTCCTCCTGACTCAAACCTGAGTCTGGAGAAACTCAGCTGAATGCACGAACTCCGTTGCATCGGCGAGGATCCTGAAATACTTTGGGTAGATTTTTAACTCGAAATTTTGCCCGGGCAGCGCCGTTAGGCTACTCTTGTTCGATTTCCAACTGCCGAGGGATTTGTTACGTGCGCAACAATACACACGGGGTCCGACCTCACTACCCAGAGACCAGGGGAAATTTTATTACTAGAAGTGCTGGTGGATTTTTTAAATATATCCCGGTCCTCACCGGGGCCTGAACCAGGGACCTCCAGCACTCGATGCGGACACCATACCTCGAGACCACTCAGCCCCCCTAAAAATTTCAGGTTATTTGCTTGGAATTGAATATGTAAATATAATCTGGGGCATTATGCCAAAACGTTTAAGAATCACTGATATTATTAGACAATAGTGCTCTTGTGTGTTTTATTATCTCCCAACTGCGAAAACGATGACCTCGGAGCTTTCAATGAGGACCTAATCAGCAAACATTCAGTCCTGGCACACTAGCATGTATTGTGTGAATGCAGACGGTGAGTGACCTTTCCTCCCTGCCAAAACGGCAGCTTAATGGAGGCCGACGATTGTGGGGAGGCAGTCAGATAAGATTGGGACCTGCCAGGAGGTGTCTGGCTGGTGGTGCTCACAGGAACTGTTATAGTGAGGTAGATTATTAGATAATCATGAAAACAGACAGACAGACAGACAGACAGACAGACAGACAGACAGACAGACAGACAGACATGCAGGCAAGCCTACAGACAGTCAAACAAACAGAGAGACAGACCAATAGTCAGACAAACAGGCTATTAGATAGTCAAGTAGACAGACAGACAGACAGACAGACAGACAGACAGACATACGGGAACGGGAGCTTATATGACTACTTATATGCATGGAGGTAGCACTGGGTGTACTCCTACTGAGTCTGAGGCGTAAACAGCTGACGTATAACTACTGGCTTAAGGTAGCCCAAGACAAAAACCACCCTGGATACCAAACGTTCAGCGACATCAAAAGCAAAGGGGAGGCATCCCAATAGTAAAACTGCAAAGACCGGCAGGATGGGAAGCAGCAGAGAAGATGAAGGAAAAAACTGAGCTAGCAGAGACCCTGAAACAGACAAGACGGTTCAAGCCAACAATCCCACCATGGGAACTAACAGTCCCATTCACTGACTGTAGTCTAGCAAAGTACATCACCAAGGACACGGAGGATACAGATGCAAGAGACACGGCCGAGGAATACATACAAGAATTCAGTAAGGACAACCTCATAATATACACAGACGGGTCCAAAAACGAACAGGGAGAGGTAGGAGCAGGGGTAGTGGTCCCAGACTGGAAGCTGAAGAGACAGTTCAAGCTAACAGACCAGACAGCAGTATGCACGGCCGAACTGGTTGCCATAATGAAAGGTCTAGAGATCGCAGCCGAAAATCCACCACTGAGACTGTGCATATTAACAAACTCCCTGTCTTCAGTACACACGCTCGGGAACTTCAATAGAGGCAACAGACCTGACATAAAAGAGGAGATACTAGCGACAGCCACTAACCTCAGGTACATGGGTTGCCAAGTCACCATCTCATAGATACCAGCACACAGGGGTATCCCGGGAAATGAACAGGCAGACAGAGCGGCGAAACGGGGATTAACCAGCACTAATCAAATCTGCACAGGCCTAGGTAAAGTAGAAGGGAAGAATATAGTCAAAAACTACATTCTCAAGGAATGGAGGCAACAGTGGCAAGACAGCGATAAAGGCCGTCATGCCTTCCAAGTATTGGGTGAACCAAGATTCAAGCCACAAGTCAAGACCAACATGAAAGCACCGGCAAACAGACAGCTGTGGAGAATCAGATTAGGCAATTGGAAAGACACAAGAGAGAACCCAAACTGCAGAGTATGCCGAGAAAACAACACCATCGAACACTACTTACTAGTATACGACAAGTACAATAGAGAGCGAAGGGACCTGAGAGATCACTTCGTCAAAACTGGGAACCCAATGACAATGACGGAGTGCCTGCACATAAACAGCAACCCGGAAACACAGCGACTGGTCAGACAGTTCCTATGCAGAACATTGAAGACCGTATAACCTCCGTACACTGTATATATGTATATGTGTGTTTGTCTGTATTTGTACATGTTTATATATGTTGTTTTAAAAAAAAAAAAATTGCATAAAAATATATACCAAAAAAAAAAAAAAAAACCTGGCGGGATGAATGGCAGGAAGGTGGGTTGGCTCTTCCGGTAGAGCACCTGAACTAGGAAGACAGGGAGACCTGGTCATCTTGTTGCCACGCCACACCCACACGCGATGAAGAAAACCGCCAAAACTCACAAGCGTAAAGGAGTTTGTAACGCTGACCGGGGGGGGACAACTTGAGACTTGCAATTAAATGCTCCGCCCTTGCCTACATCAAGTCCTTATGAGGACTGGACATGACCGGGACTAGCCCCGATGAGAATAACACAAGAAACTACAAGCAGTTAGCAGTGCTAACAGAGAAAAGAAGCCAAAAAACGAGAGAATGCGGGCCCAATAGGCCCAACCAAGGACCGGTCTTTAACTGGACCAGCACAAAACAAATCTATCCGACGAACAGAGCGGAACCAATAAAACCAGTAGCAATTAGGACTAACAATCCACATAACCACGGCTCTCAACAATAACCACAGCGATGAAGCAGGTTAGACGAGGCCGAATTTGGAATGTTTTTTGGGAAAATTGGCATTGGCATTGGGACCAGGGGGCTGGGCGAAGCCGGGTCGGGTCAGACAGACAGACAGACAGACAGACAGATAGATAGATAGATAGACAGACAGACAGACAGTAGATAGTCGGGAACGGGAACGGGAGCTTATATGACTACTTATATGAATTAAATGAGTTGCTCCCCATCAGGGTCTGGGCGAAGCCGGGCCGAATCAGACAGACAGACAGATAGACAGACAGACAGACAGATAGATAGTCGGGAACGGGAACGGGAGAGTATATGACTACTTATATGAATTAAATGAGATGCTCCCCACCAGGATCTGGGCAAAGCCGGGCCGGGTCAGCTAGTGATCTATAAGTGTTGCAGATTATTTTGTTATTCTAGTGGCTTATTTGACTAACTGTTGGAAGTTATATGACTCCATTATGTTTTCTCATGTTTTGTTTGATTTGTTAGTGTCTATGTTGAAGTCACCTAGCAGTATTATTTCTCTCGCATTAATAAAGACTGAATCCATCCTAGTGGTGAATTTTTCATACCAGATAGATAGACATGCAAAGGGGGGAGGGGGGGGGGGGCCTGGATGGATGTTAGAGAGACAGAGATGAAGATAGACAGAGATTTGGATGGACGCACTGATGGATGGATGGATGGATGGATGGATGGAAGGGTGGGTGGGTGGGTGGATGGATGGATGGATGTGTGGGTGGATGGATGGTAGAGATAAAGGCATGAAGATAGACAAGCTTGGATGGGTGGGTGGGTGGGTGGATGGGTGGATGTGTGGATGGATGGATGGTAGAGATAAAAGCATGAAGATAGACATACTTGGATGGATGGATGGTTGGGTGTGTGGGTGGTGGGTGGTGGGTGGGTGACTGGATGGGTGGATTTGTAGGTGGGTGGATGGCTTGGTGTGCGGATTGATTGGTAGAGATGTAGGAATGAAAGTAGCCAGGGATGTTGAAGGACGGATGGATGGATGGGTGACCAGATAGGTGAGTGGGTGGGTAGGCGAATGGTTGGATTGGTGAGTGGGTGAAGAGATGGATGGATGGGATTTGGATGGATGGATGGATATTGTAATATAATAAAAACGTCCCTACCCTTTCCTAAGCATTGACTCCCCTAAAAATAAACAAACCCTTACAATTACTGTTTAAGTAACTTACTTAATGTAGGAGAAAATAAAACAGCGATAGACTGACCGTGGCACAGCTAAATTTATTTTGGCTTATTTTCTCTCCCATACCTGGCCAATCCCGGCGAGGGGGAAAACAAAGACGGAAGCGGCCATTTCTAGTCAAGAGAGCAGACAAGAAAGTCGACCTTTCCCTTCGGGGAGAAGGTATTTTGCCTTAGAAATATATCAGTCTCTGCAACTATTGGTATGTTATATCTACATTATTAAAATGTATTCATGTATTTTTATAAAGTACATATACCAGTGTGTTAATTAAGAATTAATTAGAATGATCATTCAACAGTTCTTGTAAGCTAGAGTCTGATTTTATTTTTACCAATGAAGCACATGTTCTGCCACGCTGTAATTTTTCCTATGTTTTTCAATTTCTAATCCTTATGTTAATATCTTTTATAGGCATTATGAACTTATATCTAACTAGTAGTGTCTATAATCTACGAATATTATGTGTACTATAGAGTATCAACTCTCATGTCAGAAACTTTTCTCAATGTAGGAATAGACCCCTGATTCATACTTCATAGTAAAGAACTAGTGTCTGTCAATTTCATATTCCTATGTTAAAACTACTATGCACTGTGAACAATAGCTCACTATTTATGCTTAGAAATCTGCAAATAATCTATGTACTATAGAAAGGTGTTTTATCCATGCGGGGACATACAATTGATTACGCGTATTCCTGACTCTTAGTCAGGGGATAAAATACTTCGCCACATCATAATCTGTAACTTGGAACTATAGTGTTAAATTTTAGTACCATCCTTTTGTTAACAGATTAGTAACCACTCCATATGAGGGTGAACCTATAATCATTTCATAAAATAGTGTTAGGGACATGCCATGTTTGAATATAAATTCATGAACAATTAAAGTAAACGCGTGATGTAAATGCATGTTCGGATAGGATTCAATCCCCATCGCCTCACCGTAGTAGAAACAGAAGCGAAGATTGATGTGAATAAACTGCTTGCAATATTCAGAAGACTGGACCATGCAGCATAAGTTATTCTTATAAATACCCTCCGAATAATAGCAGTCATTGACAAAATATATCACAGCGATTACTATCCTCATGGGCTGTACGCAGTGGGGGAAACAATGTATGTTTTACTTATGGATTAACCCCTGAGAAAATCCAAAAACAAAGGCTCCCCACATCAGCATTATGATTAATTATTATATAGGATTATCATGTACTTGATATCAGAAAAATGGACATGTATCTTTTTTTTCTGGTATGAGAATTTTCCCTGTTCTGATTGTTACTTTTTACTGTGGGAATATACATTTTAATGTTGCACCTTGGGATTAGAGGATGTTGATGTAAGAATCCTTGTGCACGACAGTACTTAAAAAGCCAATGTTGAATAGCCTTGGGAAGACGCGGCATTAGAAACCACAGAGATCCTGTATAGGCTATTCTCTTCAAGAATGAGAGATACAATATCAACATGTTGGATGGACAGAATGACTTCACTCCTCTAATTGTCCCAGTAACAACAGAACATAAAATAAAGTGAGAAAATACCTGACTCACTATTAAGAGTCAGAATGGCTCTACTCAGCAATGAGGGACAGTGGAACGTGGACACCCACTCCTTTCCCCTTCTCCCCTTGTTGTTTTGTATTTTTTGTTTGTAATTGTCTTGTGAAAGTTAACACGTCACAGTAGGTTAATGCTCGTGTTGTATTCTTTGTCATCCCTTTTCTATAGAAGAGAAGCAGGTGGTAGTTGAATGTGGTGGGACTATATCACTGAATCTGGATCCTGGGTCAACAGCCAGAAAGTGAATGTCCTAACCATAGTCTGCATCTAGAAATACCCATGGACTGTTGCGCTCAATAGCTCCATAGCGAGCAACAGATAAATTAGAAGACAACTGACTGGGTGAGTGATTAAGTCCTATTTTAGTAGGAATATCCAGGATGGACTTCAAGATCTAATAATCTACAAAGATGAAGATCAACAGAGTAACTGACAATAGTGTATCGCCTGCTTTACGTCTGAGAAGTATCACCTATAAGCCTTATCACTCAGCAAAATCAGTGAAACTATGGGACAATCCTACAAGTTACTAAAACTAGCAACAGTGAAAGCCCTTCAACTGTTGGTTGGGTTACCAAGTTAATATCCAACAATGGATAAGTCTTCGAAAGAATGTCTCACAGCTGCAACAGTCAAACATGGAATTCAGCTATTCAACACTAAGTTCTGGCTCAACCAAATGGGGAGAAGACACTGAACCACATAAGCCAATACAACCAAGGTACAAACTGAATATCATCTGAAACATAACTACGAAACCAGATTACCTCAAGGTTCCAAACCCTGAACACCATCAGATAAAAGACCATATGAAAGCAGCTAAATGTCTCTATATCTGCAACAAGAGGAATCATCCAATTGTTTGCAAACCTGTTACTGTGCTGGATTTATTCATCTGTGGATATATGTAGGTATAGATCAAGTGTGGCCCTAGTCACAGATACTACCATGAGATGCCTCTCAGTCAAATAAAGTTCTACACTGGACTAGATAACGACTAACTCTTTGCTGGTCCAATGTCAACCTAAATGCCATGGGTTATAGACTCGCGACTTGGTGGGTGTAAAATCTTTGTTGAACTACTTGGGATTCTGATATTAAAAGCAGAGCAGCTGAATGGACGTCTACTTGGCACCATGTATGGTGAGATGGTAAAGTACCTTCTGCAGAGCTTAAGTGGAAATTCCGGAAAGTTAGACCACCCTGAGGCCCCAAATTTCAAAAAGACACCGAGCCTACTGCAACAGAGTACTCGAATATTCTAGCCCGCGGAGGGATATGTGATTGTGTGTAATTTCTATTATTGGATTAAAAGTATGCTTTGCACCAGCCAATTACCAGTGACTAAATAGTAAGAACCTAACTGAGTGCATTAATTCGGTACCCAGATAATGGGAAAAGGATCTAATCGACAGCAAAGGTGAACCCATAACCGCACACCAGGAGATAAGACTCGATTAATTAATGTAATTAGTACAAAATGCTGTTTATGTGTTGGTATTTTTTTCTGAAGGTAACAGGTCAGTAGTTTTTTTTTTCCAATGGTATATAGATGGTATAGTATTTTGACACCAACTCATTATTTTTAACAATGAGAGAATGGTAAAAGGTGTCAGAAACATGTTATGTTGGGTTCTATTTAATATCTTTATTTGCCTTAATTATGAGGGAAAATGAAAGTAGACCCAATTTGTGGTTGTTGTGTTGTTTGTAATAACATTGTTGTTTTGTTTTTTTTTTTTTTTTTTTTTTTTTTTTTTTTTTTTTGGGGGGGGGGGGGGGGGGTCACTGGGTACTATATTGTAATAATGCAATAATTCCCATGCCTGTCTGAAAATGCATAGTGTTTATTACACCTATATATATATATGTAACTACAGATCTTGAGTTAATACCTGAACTGTTTGTCCAAAAGTGTTGTGTACATCAAGTAAATGTGGTGTCCAACAAGTGGTTGTTTATATGTTGTGAGCAATCAATATCCTTCTAGCATGATAGTTAATTTAAAGGGTGATGAAGTGGGAAGGGAAACCTACACACAGATGCCATTGTTTCAAGGATTGAACTCTTTTCTCCTGGGATTTGTGGTAAATATCCCTGATCACCCTGCATTCTAACCAGTGACCAGAGAATCAATAATACCCCCTAGACATTTTAACGAAATATTCTTAGGAATTAAAATCCACATCCCACAGATATATAGATGGATGGATGGATGGATGGATAGATGGATGGGTGGATGGATGGATGGATGGGTGAGTGGGTGGGTGAGTGGGTGGGTTAGCGAATGGTTGGACTGGTGGGTGGGTGAATAGATGGATGGATTGGTGGGTGGATGGATGGATGGATGGATGGATGAATGGACAGACATGCAGATAGACAAACACGTATACATAGGAATGGATGTATCGATGAATGGATGGATATGCAGACAGGCAGTCGGCAGACATTTTGTTTAAACAAAGAGGTCCGATTAACGGATCGATAATTCGATGGAGTGATTGATTGATTTAGTATGGGTTGTTTGATGTATCTGTTGGGTGTTTGAAGGAACTCTGTCACGTAGCTGCGTAGATCAGCACATCTCAGAAAATGTTAATGGAGCAAGACTTCAAAGGAGAAACGTGAGGGACGCACACATCAAATTAAAGTCAACACTTGCCATCGTGAACACACTTCTTATCTTTTAGACCAGTGGTTCTCACCTTTTTTGGCCCGTGCCCCCCTTCACCATATGTTCAGAACGTCATTTCCCCCCCCCCTCCCCACCCCTTTTTTTCATATTTCCTACCTAAAAATTTGGCCCGTGCCCCCCTTCATCATATTTTCAGAACGTCATTCCCCCCCCCCCCCTTTCGTATTTTCTACCTAAAAATCCCCCCTCCTGCCCTACACAGTATATGTAATAATGGAAGCACATACTAAAACAAGAGTAGACGTCCACATAAAACGTTATTTGAGGGTCTACTTACTTTATAAAATGAATGTTAGAAGGATGAGACGTACAGAAGCGTTCAGTATGAAGGGAAAAACAAGATCAAGTAATCGGTTCTTGTATTAACGCGATCTTGAAATAATCTTCATCCCCCCCCCCCCCCCCCCCTGGAAACCCCAAAATTCCCCCCTGGGGAGAATTCCCCACCGGTTGAGAACCACTGTTTTAGACTGTAAAGAACTTGTACTGTGTGGAACTAGCCATGTATGTTGACGAATGGCTACAGGAACGATCAAATGTCCAATAACTTAGCCGTTTTCGACACCAGATCATTCAAATGTGGTCGGAGCACTGTATCGTGAAGTATTCGTCTGGTATTACTCAAGGTGGGAAATGGATTTTCAACCTATTTGTACTTAACTCTTCTTCTTCTTCTTCTCTTCTTCTTCTTCTTCTTCTTCTTCTTCTTCTTCTTCTTCTTCTTCTTCTTCTTCTTCTTCTTCTTCTTCTTCTTCTTCTTCTTCTTCTTCTTCTTCTTCTTCTTCTTCTTCTCTTCTTCTTCTTCTCCCCCTCCTCCTCCTCCTCTTCCTCCTCCTTCTTCCTCTTCCTCTTCTTCTATCTCCTACTTCTCTCCTCCTCCTCGTTCTCCTCCTCCCCCTCTTTCTTTTTCTTCGTCTTCTTTGTCTTCTTATTTCTTCTGTTATATCTTCCCTCTTTTTATTCGCCTTGTCTTTTTCTTCCTTCCTTCCTTTATTCTTATTATTTTTAGTATTCTTTCCTTACCTCTTTTTCATCACCGTCTTCTTGCTTCATGTTTTCTTCTTTCCTTCGTTTCTTCGTGGCTTTTTTTTTTTTTTTTTTTTTTTGGGGGGGGGGGGGGGGGGGGGGGGTGGGGGGTCTGTTTATTCTTTCTCTTCTTCTCTCGTTATCCTCCTTCTCTCTGTGTCTCTAGTTTCCTTCTGTATTTCTCTCTTCTTCTCTCTTCATCTATTTTAATCTTCTCTGGTATTACCTCTTCTTCTCCCTTCTGTTTCCGTCTTCTCCCCACTCCTTTTCCCTCTTCTTTTCTCGTTCTGTCTCTACTTATTCTGTTTGCTCTTGTTTTCCTGTCTTCCGTCCTCTTCTCTCGTCTCCTTTATACTTCTCTCTTCCCTGCTCTTCATCTCTATTCTTCTAGTCTTCCCCCTTCTCCTCATATCTTATACTTTTTCAGTCTTCTATTCCTCTCGTTTTCCCTATTCTTTTCTCGTACTCTGGTCTCTTCTCGCCTTGCTTCGTGTCTATCGCTTCTTCTCTCTTTTCTTCGTCTATCTATATCCTCTTCGTCAATAGTATTTCATTTTGTCTTCTGGCACTCCTACCTCTTGATGTCTTTGTCTCCCTGTCATGTGCTTATAGAGCTAGCGAAGGTAACCCATCCCACATCTCCACAACCTTATCTTTCTAATAAGTTAAGTTAGCTGCATACCCTTTACAGGACGTTGCAGTCAACACCAGTATTTTTTGCTGATGTAATAACTTGGCAAGTTTACGTTCAATAGTTTGCCGTTGCTTTCTGAATGACCGGCACGAGTACCATTTCGTGTAAAACCAAAGCAACGCGGTCTGCTGCCAAATCGCATGTAGTTGTGGTTAGAACGCAGGTATGCGGGATCACGAACTGCGTCCGTAAACCTTCGCCACGGAGCGGGCTATCTTCTTTAACACTATTTACTCATTCCACAAATAACATCTTTTCAAGCCACTTCACCGTTGCACAGAATGATATTAGAACAATGCTTACACAACTTACTCAATGTTGATTGCACTGTTCTGCAAAGAACATGACATTGTGTGTATGTACGCGGTTCGTGAGCTGCTTACCAGGCGTTCGAAACGCAGCTGCGACCGATGTGTGCAGCAGACCGTGTCGCATTGTGTTATAACGTGTTGGTATGGGAGCCGGTCGTTCAGAATGCAGTGGCAAACTACTGAATGTGAAAGCTTGCCTAGTACATCAACAGCAGCTGAAAAATGCTGGCGTTGACTGCAACGTCCTGCAAGGGATATGCAACTTTTAAAACAAATCATCATCATCAAGTGCCCTGCCAGCAGGCATAGGCGTTCACGGCTCTCCACAGATCTCGCTCTTTGGTGTTCTGGATCAACACTGTTTTTATCTCCTATTGGTATATACTGTCTTTCTGTCTGTCTGTCTGTCTGTCTGTCTGTCTGTCTGTCTGTCTGTCTGTACTGCTGCAGCCGTTGCTTCGTTTATCTAAAACTAGCTGACCCGGCCCGGCTTCGCCCAATTCCTGGCGGAAATCTGTCTGTCTGTCTGTCTGTCTGTCTGTCTGTCTGTCTGTCTGTCTGTCTGTCTGTCTGTCTGTCTGTCTGTCTGTCTGTCTGTCTGTCTGTCTGTCTGTCTGTCTGTCTGTCTGTCTGTCTGTCTGTCTGTCTGTCTGTGTTCGGCCCTTTCCCATTCCTGTTGCGGGAAAAATGGGTTCGAAAATTTTCACGTATCTAAAATACCTTCTGTAGAGGACCCAGCCCGGCTTCGCACGATCCCCTGGCGGGGATCAATCAATTTATCAATCTATCTATCTATCTATCTATCTATCTATCTATCTATCTATCTGTCTGTCTGTCTGTCTGTCTGTCTGTCTGTCTGTCTGTCTGTCTGTCCGTCCGTCCGTCCGTCCGTCCGTCCGTCCGTCCGTCCGTCCGTCCGTCCGTCCGCCCGCCCGCCTGCCTGCCTGCCTGCCTGCCCGCCTGCCCGCGGGAACTACATGGCACCGTAACTGTGGGTCATAGAATTTTACGAACATTTACAGAAGAGACATGATTGGTGGTTCCTCTTTGTTATACTTATCATACACAAGTATCGATTCGTAGCGAAATGTTGAGGTCATTGACACGATATGAGAAATATATTCACAGGTATTGATAAACACTCATAGAGGTAAAGATAAGAAGTAGAAATTAGTTAACCTATTAGGCAATGTAACAATAAGTATAGACAAAATAAAAATAAAAATAAATAAAAGGGTTTCGTGAACACATTGGGATCGAACCTATCTACTCTAAATCGTGCCATCAGGACAAGTGTACGTCGACGTACAACCATCTCACCATCATAAAGTGCTATGCCAGCTGGCGTAGGCGTTCATGTCTCTCCACATAACTCGGTCTTTGGTGTTCTGGATCAACTCTGCCGTTGATATTCCTCCATACCAACGTCTCTGTCCATCCCGCATCATTTCTCGTGGTCGGCCTGTGCCTTTCTTCCCCTCGACCTTTTGTAACAGGGCAGGCGATCTAAATAAAACCGGATCAGACAAGTGGTAGTACTTCACAGGACCGCATTCTCTCATAACACGATGAAGGCCGTACTCATTAACAAAGGCTCACGTTTATTGACTTGTACGAAAGGCAGCATACAGGTTGTCATGTCATTTACAACAGGTCGACTCAACACAATATACTACACGCCAGATGAGGCCTCATTCTATACATGCGACCTCACTCTATACATGCGACCTCACTCTATGCATGCGACCTCACTCTATACATGCGACCTTACTCTATACATGCGACCTCACTCTATACATGCGACCTCACTCTATACATGCGACCTCACTCTATACATGCGACCTCACTCTATACATGCGACCTCACTCTATACATGCGACCTCACTCTATACATGCGACCTCACTCTATACATGCGACCTCACTGGCTGGCCGTCAAGATCCCTCTGTTTTTGTTCTCATCTAACAACCCCCATGGCTACCCTTAGCTATGGTGCTCAAGCGTGTATTATTAGCTAATTCATCTTTAGATCTTTAGCTTGCGCACCATCCCCTTATAACAGGTACTCTGTTATACTTTCCAGTCGTCACGATGTTCTATAATGCCTCTATTCTCATCACATGCCCAAAGAAAGCTGTTTGTCTCTTTTTGGTTGTATATACTGTTCTAGTTGCATTAGCCTCTGTCAGGCAATCGTTGTTATTTACTCTGGCAGTCCAATGAATTCGCAATATTCGTCTCAAAAATCACATCTCTGTTGCTTCTTAGTTGCTCTGGCAACCCAAGGAATTCGTAACATTCGTCGTAGGAACCACATCTCTGTTACATCCAGGCTCTTCCTAATTTGTTCATTTACATTCCAAGATTCACAGCCATACAGCAAAACTGGTTCTATATAGCATCATTTACATTCCAAGATTCACAGCCATACAGCAAAACTGGTTCTATATAGCACTTCAGCCCCTCTATCTTGCATTCAATGATAGTTGAAGATGACACTTTTCATTATCTGAATTGCTGCTTTTGCTTGCCCTATTCTACTCTCAATCTCTGATTTGCACCTTCCGTCTTATGTTATAAATACCCCTTTTTATATTGCATATCCCTTACAGAACGTTGCAGCCAGCACAAGTATATTTTCAGCTGTTGTTGATGTACTAGACAAGTTTTTGTGTGTGTGTGTGTGTTTACATTCAATAGTTTGCCATTGCTTTCTGAACGACCGGCTCCCATACCAACACGTTTTAATGAAACGCGACACGGTCTGCTGCACAAATTGGACGCAGCTGAGTTTCGAACGCCTGGTAAGCTGCTCACGAATCGCGTTCGCAAGGCTTTGGCCACGGAGACCGGCAAAATACCCTTAGGTATTTAAAATTATTCACATGGTTAAGAATTGTTCTTTCCATTTTCATTTCACAATTTTGTGTCATATTTTTATGTGATGTCACCACTGCTACTGTTTTCGATACATCAATTTTAATTCACCGCAACAGACGTCACGAGGCTATATTTAGCTTTAGCAGCTATATACAGCGTAGTTAGCAGCTATATATGGCACTGGCGGGGGAACTCCGTTCAATTAAAGTTTTTTTCAGTGCGTGTCATGGCGCGACATGGCGCGAAAAAGGCGCGAAAAAGGAGCGACGAACGGTAACACAGTGTGTGTAGTACATTTTTACGTTGGCTTTCTGCAGTCATGAATTTTATTGAACTGACAGCAGCTGTCCACGACAAGCAGAGTAGTGTTGCCTTTCTGCAGCAACATGGCATAATACATTCTGAAAGACGTTGTTCTGGTCATCATGTCATGGTGCTATCGCTGAGTGAACGTCAGGACAGATGGAGATGCCATCAATCGGGATGTCGACAGGAGATCCAGGTGAGACAAGGCACATGGCTGCAAGGCTCGCGTCTGCCGTACAGACAAATCATTCTGTTTGTGTACTACTGGTCTCATGAGTTGACTAGCATTTCATTTTGCCAGCTGGAGTTGGGGATGTCGCAGACAGCTAGTATTGATTGGAGTAATTACCTACGGGAGGTTTGTGCCAACACACTTTTAGTCAATCCTGCAGTGATAGGAGGGCCAAATACCACTGTTGAGATTGATGAGAGCGCAAAGGCGCAAAAATCACGTGGGACGAGTTTTTCCACAACAGTGGGTTTTTGGTGCCATCTGTCGTGAAACAGGCGACTGCTTCATGTTCTGTGTTCCAGAGAGAACAGCAGCAACGCTCTTGCCACTTATCAGCACACACATTCGGCCTGGCACAACAGTAGTCTCCGACCTCTGGCGTGCATACGGGGAAATTAGAAATATTCCCGGTTTGACGCATCTCACCCTCAACCACTCTGAAAACTTTGTGGACCCCACCACCGGTGCACATACTCAATGCATCGAGCGCATGTGGAGAACGGCCAAGGAGAGAAACAAGAGGCAGAATGGAACACACAGGCATCTACTCGATTCCTACATGTGCGAATTCATGTGGCGTCTCCGCACTAAATGTGCTGGCCTAGATATGTTCAACACCATTCTAGCTGACATTGTTCGATTCTGGCCACCCCAACAATAGTCTGCAGTCTGGCCACTGCCGCAACACTAGTCTGCAGAATATGATTGTCAACTCATGCATACAGCAGTATCATCCAGCAATGGGCCCTTTTCAGGGCCACTAGAAGAATGCCATAACGGAACGGGCCCTTTTCAGGGTCACAAATTAGCACACAATAACAGCCCTAAGTGTGCACAAGAGTATACAACCAATGAAATATTCAGGTCAACTCACACACATAACTAAACCATTTGCTGCACACCGACAACGTTATTCCGGTTAAGGTCATGCACACCGAGATACAGCGCGAATAAGGGGACTCCAGGATATGACGTATGCCCTGGAATTCCCTTTGTTTGCGGTGAATTAAAATTGAAGTACCCTGTTTTCTTGATATTCAAGGAGAATCCTTTAGACAGCCATCTAGACACCCATTAAAAAGGATGTCTTCGTTAGACAGACCCATCACTCACTCAAACCTGTTTAACATAACTCCACCTGAAACGAGTTAAAATACATTTCTGAAGCCTATGGTGCTATTTCACGACTAACGCGGCGGCTTGCCCCCCGTACCCAAATAAAGAACATGAAGAAGAATGGGGAGTATGCTACATCTTTATGTAAAATCACTGGATGCTGTCTATTCCCTAAAACGACCCACCCTTCTTTGATTAGTAAAATCGCTCGTATAACTGTATGTGTTCTCGCTTTTTCAGTTCACCGTTTTTATGCCTGAAATCACCGCTTGACAAATGAAAATAATCATTCTGTTTTGCAAACTGACTACAATCATTCTGTTTTTGCAAAACTGACTGAAATCACCCAGCACTTAAATTATCCCCAGATTGAAGACGCTAAGCCAATCTACGCCTTCAGAAAATGAGATCAGGAAAGCTGACTGCCCTTTTGAATCGTCCCAGACACTTGCATGACACGCACTGAACTGCCCTCGCTAGTGTCATCAGATTTTCTGCAAACAAGTTCAGAAAACGTTGTCCTAGGTTCAGTTGTGTAGTACAGACTTGTCCGGTACTGGCGCGGTTTGTTGAATAGATAGATATGGCAGTGCGCGAGTGACTTTTTGTTGAATAGATAGATATAGCAATGAGCGAGTGATTTCTATTGTCTTGTGGCTGAATTTGGGTATCGGGGTAGGGGTATCCCCTATCAAAGGAGAAATAAGGCGCCTCCTTCCCTCTGCTAGCCTATGGGACACCCTTGGGCAAGGTGGAGTACCCGTTTATCCCCCACTCCCCCTATTAGGGTTACGTGAAGCCATGGGTGCAGGTGGTGGATGAAGATGGAGAGCAGCCGACAGATAGTTGTATGTTATGGTCTCCACCTTCACGACGGTAGGCAGAGGATCTATTTTTTGAGGAGACAATGGCTACGGTCACTGACCAGTATGGTCACTGCTAGGAAGGAAAGCAATGGCAAACTACCTTCTTTACAGATGCCAAGAAAACTTGTGTGGACTCATCGATAATCAAATGTGGTTTCTGAGGAAAATGCAAAGAATATCATGAACAGCCAGAAAGCCCAATGAACAAGTCCTTCAAGAAACAAATGAAGATCGTAAACTGATGAGATATTAGACGTAGACAGTCACAATTTTTTGGGCATGTTATGAGAAGAAATGATTTGGAGAACTTGGTGACAACTGGTAAGATCGAGGGGAACAGACCAAAGGGAAGACCTAGAAGCAAGTACCTGGATGGCTTGGCCTTGTGGCGTGGTCGAGACAGAAACACGGAGCTGATCCACGACTCTGGTGATCGAGTGAGATGGCAGAACATGACCGCCCACGCTTACCGGCATGGCACATGATGGATGGATGTGGCTGAATTGATAGATGTAGCAGTGGGCGAGTGATTTATGTTATTTTGTGGTTGAATTAATAGACGTAGCAGTGAGCGAGTAATTTATGTTGTCTCATGGTTGAATAGATAGATGTAGCAATGAACCAGTAATTTATGTTGTCTTGTGGTTGAGTATATAGCTATGATAGTTATCGAGTGACTTCTACTATCATATGGTTGAATTGATAAATGTAGCAGTGAGCGAGTGACTTCTGTTGTTTTGTGGTTGAGTATATAGATGTGGCAGTTAGCGAGTGACTTCTGCAGTCATATGGTTGAATAGATAGGTGTAGCAGTGAGCGAGTGATTTATGTTGTCTTTTGGTTTAATTAATAGATGTGGCAGTTAACAAGAGATTTCTATTGACTTGTGGTTGAATAGATAGATGTAGCAATGAGTGAGCGATGACTTGTGGTTGAACAGACTCATGTAGCAGTGAGCGAGTGATTTCTGTTGCCTTGTGGTTGAATAGATAGATGTAGCCGTGAGCGAGTGACTTATGCTGGCATATGGTTCAATACATAGATTTACACAGATATGTAAGAAATAAATACATCACACAGACATGCATGTAACATGCAAGGTCATTGGGGTTATCACTGAGACACGAAAAGACATGGGGTTCTCACACTAGCATGCTATGACATTGGGGTTCTGAGTTAAGGTCAGCGTAAGAGAACAGACGAGACGAGGAACATAAGAAAACAGACAAAAATAAGCGCAGTGGCATAACTTTATCAGACAACTTCAACATTAGTCTTCAGACTGACTAATCTGATGATGATGATGATGATGATCACGATGATGATTGATGATTGATGATTGATGAATGATGATTGATGATTGATGGATGATGGATGATGGATGATTGATGATGTTACTTGTTGTTATGATGATGTTGGTTTTGATAGTGATACTGATGATGTTGGTGGTGAAGATGATATTAATGAAGGGATTGGTGATTACGATGGTGCTGACGATGGTGATGACGATGGCGATGATGATGATGACGATGAGCATATCACTTAACCTCTCAAGTACCCCAGCTAACAGAAGCATCATCGTCCACGTAACCCTGAATCACGGTGACCAGACAATGTTACCGGAGATTGCTGTGAGAAAGCAATCACGCCCGGTCTTGTACTGACAATATTTGCCCTCGAGAACTTTCTCTCGCCGAAATATGCCTCTCGCGTCGTTATCCCACAAGTGTCCAGGATTTGATGTAAATTAATTCATAACTAGATACTCTTTCGTCGGGAACCCACAGGGTACAGGAAATAGCGGGCGACCTAGAAATGCATGGAGAAGATAATTACCAACACGAAGATGAATTATTTTGGGAGCTGGGGGGGGGGGGGGGGGAGCTGCAGGAGATAGAACGGCGTTGTCTGGATCGGTTGAGAGTGTATGCCTGAAAGGGGTATAAACAATATAATAATAATAATAATAATAATAATAATAATAATAATGATAATAATAATAATGATAATAATAAGAAGAAGAAGAAGAAGAAGAAGAAGAAGAAGGAGGAGGAGGAGGAGGAGGAGGAGGAGGAGGAAGAGGAGGAGGAGAGGAAGGAGAAGGAGAAGCAGGATAAGCAGAAGTCTAGCACTTGTGACTTACTATATCCAATGGCGGACTGGCCAGGATGCTACCTTGCCCCGTGGCAAGTGGAACCTGTATGCCCCCGATGTAGTGGACCCCTCAAAATTAGACACTGTCTTAAAACATGCTAATGCCCTTTCAGTCCTGGCGCTATGTATTTGTAGACGCACTTCTCTACTGACTTTATTCATTGTTTGCGTCATTATCTCTCACATACTGTACTATACTCAGCCAGTGGCTATACGTGTGTGTAACGTAGCCCCCTATTAGTCTTCCGAAATGTTTCTCTATCAGATGTCAGGTGTCATGTCTATGTTGATGTCATGTGTCACATCTGAAATGCATCTACGCTATGGTCTTCCTCTTCTCAGTTTTACATCCTGACACACAAATTACACGTAGGAGATGAAAATATCCATCTCCTACGCGAAAAGGGAACGGTCACAAAACACAACACAACCGTCCTTCGCCATCATCAACTGTTAATCTGTGATCAGAGACTGTGGAAAGAACGCAGGCAATGCAATACCTGGGGATACGTTTTGATCGAAGCCTTGCTTATAATGAGCACATAGACAAGGTGATAACAAAGGCCAAGCGGGGTTTGGCTGCGATGCGGATGATGGCGGTAGCAAACTGTGAGTAGCGCCATCTATGCCTCCTATATGAGGGGCTGGTTATGTCTGTTTTTGAGTATGCGATGGCGATCCTGACTCTCAGCCATAAGCAGATAGAAAGGATGGAAAGGATACAAAACGAAGCTATGCGCATTATTCTTGGATGTACAAGAGATACAGCATGCAGGGCGATGCGCTACCTTCTTGATTTTCCAACCATTGAAGACAGAATACAAATTTGCAGAGCACATGCCTACCTCAGAGTTAACGCAAACACACAACATCCACTGCATAGTGAAATTATGAAGGTGAAGGGCAGCAGGTTAAAAAGAGGAAGGTCGTGGATGGGACAAGCCGAAGACATCTTCAACAGGTGTGTTCATTGGAGGACTTAGAACCTGGCGGAGAGTGGGTACAAGTGCCAACAGATTTCTGTACGTCCTTTTCAGTTTGCATCCAACTAGACAGAAAATGCAGACCAAAAAAAAAATCCGGCTGCTGTGGGGGAGGAAGTACAAGCCTTAATTTTCGAGAATTCGTTAGACGGTGATGTTGTCATTTACACAGATAGGTCGGTCATCTGACACGTGAGAAGCTCATGGGCCTTCACGGCTCAGGCCGGAGGGAGAATTGAGAAGGACGACTCTGGTGCTTTTGTTGAGACCACAAGTAGCCTGACTATGGAAGTCATGGCAGTAAGTAAAGCAATAACATGGCTCGAGACAGCAATTCAATAGAGCATGTTGCCTTAGTGACTCATTGAGCATGCTCAAGAGGATAGAAACGGGGTACAGAATGGATGCTGTCTCTGGAGCGGTCTCGGCTGACAAAGATTAGTTTCATCTTCGTGCCAGAGCATGCAGGAGTACAAGGAAATGAGCCGGTTGACAAGCTCGCAGGTGAGGCTACTGTGGAGGGCAGACGCGCCATGGACCAGGCTGACATTCTGAATGCTCTACGAGAAGTAAGACTTTTGCGAGAACCAAGTGATGACTGCGAATCAATAACCATGGTCAGACTGCGAGAACAGCAAATTAAATGAGGTGTGGCCAAACAAGAACACTACGCAGGAAGCCAAAGAAGATTGATAAACCAACACAGAACTGGTGTCGTTAGCCGCTACACGCTGCGGGATTTGCTGAGGAGGGGATCCAAGCACTTATGAATTGAATGGTTCGATGTGCAATGAGGATGATCTGTCGACTAACTAACTAACTGACTGTCTTCCTCTTCTCCAGAACACCTCCCTCCTAAATTATCTTTCCGAAACATTCATGTGTTGTTACATGCCTCAACATATTTAATATGCCACAATTTATTTTGTATGAGTAGAGGGTCTGCTTCGGTATTGAATACTTGTTGGACAGATCTATTTGTTCTTTTTCGTCCATTGAATTTGTAATACTGAGATATAATTTGTTTCAAGTTCTTTATAGGAGGTGGCTTTCAGCCCCAGCATTGTTAAGTTTTGTTATTTTCTAAGCAATTTTACGTTTAGTAGGTTGCCATTGTTTTGTGGACGAACGATGCTCATACCATTGCGAAAATCAACGCGCATGACTTCGAACCCGTTATTTGGGATTATGAAACTGCATTCTCTGCACTTGAGCCACAGACGGCGGCCGTTCCCATAGTGTCCAGACAAATTTGGGATCTGATGCAGGTTGTCATTTTATTGGTCAAACTGCGCAACAGCATTCCTGTAGCCATGACTCCCAGACTAAACCGGCTTCCCTTCTTTCATAAAGTCAAGAAGAAATGGCCATTGACCGTTTGTCGAGTGACCTCATTTCTGCCCTGTTGTAGCTCCAAACAATCTAAGCCAGTAGTAACGTTCGGGACAACATTTCTCTTCAAATATAACACCCGCTTTCAGACAGCCGAATAGCAGCTGCATCATGTCCAGAGGGGTTTAAACTTAAGACCTTCTGGTGGGCGAGCGTGTGTACAAAGCGACACATCATCATGTGCGATGCCGGTAATCATGGGCGATCATGTTTGGTTATCTCACGTGATCACCAGAGTCATGGATAAGCTCTTGTGTTTTTGTTTCTATTAACGCTACCGCATTTTGTATTATTGAATACGGATGGAATTATTATTGTTAATTCGCAGTGTGAAAAGTTATCTGTGGCCAGTTATACTGAGAAACTGTTCCTATTGTTCACTCAGGTGAGTTCCTATCGTCTTTTAAAAGACGCCTAGTGGTGCTATCCGCATATACAGAGTATGGAAAGTCAGTTTAAATGTCAAATATAGTGCTTGTAAATCACCAGAGAGTAGCCATTGTCATGAAGCATGCTTTCACATTAGTTCATACTGACCACAGGATCCGGGGTAGTGCAGTGACCAGCAAACTTAGCCTGATGGTCTCTGCCTCTCTATCTCATAACATGGTAATATGCATTATTTATGTTTACAACATTCATTTGACAATATGTTTTTTCCTATGTGAATTTAACATGCACAATTGATAAACGAAAGATGAGTGATTAGAAGGACCGAACGCAAGACAGGCCTTAGTGCCTAATTTGTGACCAGCTGAATGTAAATTTCATTCGTTCGTTTTCGCGGTTCAAATTTCCCATGGAGGTGGGTTTTGTTTTCTTTTTTTTTTAAAATTGACTTTGGCTGTTAGGTTAATCCATTTTAAAATTGGTACCAGAAAATATGCGGATTCGAATTTTTTTAATTGACCTGACCTCCGGCGTCGACACAGCATAAAATGGGTACTTGGAAATGTCTTGGGGAATAAAGGCGGCTGGCTGGTACTGACCACTCCACATACCATTTGCCGATGGTGTGTAAAACATACGGGTCCAGCACCGTATGCCCAGTGCCACGTTAAGACTTGTATAGAGTGTATCTTTAATGACTGTGCAGTGTTTGAAAGTTTGCCAGTCCAAGTTTTGTATTCACCCTCTGTAAAGTTCATGCAACATAACAGACAAATACAAAACTTGGTCCGGCAATATTTTCAAACACTGCATGGTCATTAAAAATACACCCTGTATTTGATGGTCCTGTGCTTTACCTTTGACCCTGGAATATCATGGAAAGTAAATATTGACACTGACCTCGTCAGGTCTCGAGTGCACATTGGTCTGTCAATATAAAGGAGAGGCACCATATGCATATAAGCCCCAAGACTTATGAACAGGGTCCTCTACCTGACTTTTATGTTGACCAGGCGAAGGTGGAAAGCTGTAGGACGTGTACAAACTGCCATCTTTCTATACAATGGATCTATAGAAAGTACTTGCAATCTCGTGATTGAACAAGAGAACCATTCAGAAATCAACTACTAATAAACCAGTCGTTGTTTGATATCAACATCATTATCATAAGAAAGCGCTGCAGTTTATTTTCAGAAATCAATGGCAAACTACTCAACGTAAACTTGCTAAGAGATCACAACAGCAAAGAATGCTGGTGTTGTCTGCGATGTCCTGTATAGGATATGTAATTCTTTAGACAATTTATTTAAATTACCCGACAACGGAAACTACCATTATGAAAAGTTAGATGTATGTCCTTCAGCTCTACGTCGCAATCAGTCACCACATTGTTTGGCTGTTTGTGATTTTCTGCGTTCAGTAGTTTGCCATTGTTTTCTGAACGGCTGAAACTTCTACCATTGTGAAAATCAACAAAAGGCGATCAGTTTCCAAATCGTCTGCGCTTGACTTTGAACCCTGATATGTTGGGATTGTGAAACCGCGTTGACAATACAACCCCTAGTTCACAGACGCAGAAACCAATGCCATAACCAGGACACATATGCCATAACGAGGACAGCACCATGCGGAAGATTTGCTCAGTATGATGCAAGTCTTCGAAATACCACCCCTTACATGTCTTGTTCTTTAACATTGCCGCCCTCTTATGAAACCCCCTTACGTGCCTCCTGATGCGGCCGCCTTTCTGTATCATAGCACAGCATAGCACTGCCCTGAATCAGGACACACATGCCGCGACCTCCAGAGGGAGAGCCTTAGTGAATCCAAAGGCACAACCAGTCAGCAGTGGTCAGCCAAGCAAATGGCCGCAGTGGGTGGCCAACATGTCTGCCTCTCTCTATCGCATGGATTTTTTTAGCACTGCTTATCATTTTTATGTTATCTCGAACGACGTCATTGCACATTGGACAATCACACATGTGCCCAGTCCTCAGATGCAGCAACCATCCCTTAATATTTCTGCTCATTGTTCCCACGAGGAGAAGGTTCTTGACCTGGAAGACACCAATGACGTGCTTGGCCTGGCTTCACTCCCAATTCGTGTAATCGGCTAGTTTCGGTATTATCCGCCAGCCGTATCTGCATGCATCACCATCATGTACCTTGCTAGCTGGCGTCGACGACCATGTCTCTCCACAGACCTCGGTCTCTGGTGTTCTGGATGGACTGTAGTCCTATGTATTTGTTCTAATAAATGTCTGCGACATCTTGTCAATTACTAAACAGGCTAAAAGTTAATGTTACTGTAGATAAACTCTGCTTAATATATCTTTACACGTTGGAGTGGGTACGCCTTGTGGCGAGGGACACTGGTAGTAGGGAAAGCTAATACACACACAAAATTCAGTCCAGTGCTACTAGTAGTTGCGTGTATGGACTAATCTTGAGTTCAAAAGCGAGCGAACACCCCAAATAAAAATCTCTCCACGCCACCGCCTTAATCCATCCAGCACCACTTCTCTCGGTCTGCCCGTCTCTTCTCCCATTAATCTTTTCCGTTGTCACGATGTTTTCTAACAGCGCACTTCTCATTACATGACCGAAGAATGGTGTTTGTCTCTTTCTTATAGTTCTTCATAATGTTGTACTTTTACTCGCTTTTTCCAGGCAATGGTTGTTAGTTACTTTGGGAGTCCGAGATATTCGCAATATTTGTTTCAGGAACTAAATCTCCGTCGCTTCTAAGCTCTTCTTAATTTGAGTCCGTACTGTGTTGATTTAGTAAAGAGGCGAAAACATCCATGAAGTTTTGGAGATGTGTTTTATGGTAGAATGCCGGACATTCCCTGGACAGCCGAAATGAGAATTGTTTACATTTTGAAGGAGGTTAGATCGCAAAGACAGACTATTAGAAACATCAGAAAGAGACAGTCATCGTGTTTGGCCACGTTACGAGAAGGAAAAACACTGAAAAATGTGACAACTGGAAAGATTTCCGGTAGAGAAATAGAGCGAGATGAAATTTTGGACAGTTTTGTGTCATGGCAGGGAAGGGAGTCAACACTGGATTGATGCCTGCTGTTGGAGATCCCATGGTATAGAGGAACATGATCGGTGACTCCAGTCTGCAAGGCACTTAATTATAAGAATGATGACTGTATTGATTATATCAACACACTGCACAATATATACCGATACCGGAAAACGGCGATAACAAGTTGCCCATAAATACAGTGCTTCTTTTAATAGCCTCAAAAAACCCACAACTATCAGAAATAAAGGACAAGAAAAGCATGCATATTTTAACGCTAGCGCTTTATTTGCTACACTGCCTGGGGAGAACACTCAATGTAATGGCCACCCTTTTGTTGGCTCTAGCTGGAGATGGATGCCTGTATTGATCGCCTGTCATCGACACCTGACACCCGCTCTCAGCATGGCATAGGTCACTTGAATTAGGGCAGGAGTTTGCAAATTAAGTGACACAAAAACTGTCAGAATTAGGTCAAGTGCCATGAATGGCCATCTGTAATATGTCAGCCTCGAGCGAGACCTGATCTAGCTCGTAAATTTGTAGTCTGAGTTGATGAAATAAGAGAATCACATTTTTAAACGCATTAAGATGTATCGCGTATACGGTTTTGCAAGATGAAAAACATACTGACCAATAAAAAGATGTCATTTGCAACGACAAAACGAGTGTTGAGGTGGTACATAGAACCTGCACTTCTGTAAGGATGTGGAACGTGGACAAGCTGAAAAACATATGATGGCTGTGGAAATGTGGTTTCTAAGGAAAATGCAAAAAATACCATGGAGAGACAGAAAAACCAATGACCAAGTCCTACAAGAAACAAATGAAAATCGTACACTATTTAGAGAAATTAAGCGTAGACAGTCAAACATTTTTGGTCACGTTATGAGAAGAAATAAATTGTAGAACTTGGTGACAGCTAGCAAGATCGAGGGGACAAGAGCAAGGGAAAGCAGAGAAGTAAATACCTGGATGGCTTGGCCACGTGGTATAGTTGAGACAAGAACACGGAGCTGATCCACGACTCTGGTGATCGAGTGAGAT
>OY992895.1:48941167-48981167 GCA_963921405.1 Cepaea hortensis | reverse complement strand
CGCAGTGACACTATAACAATACGCATTCAGACTGCGGGTGTAATATCACACAGACAAGACATCCAGACAGACCGACCAACAAACAGAGAATGATCCAGTATGTTTTATCATAATGTTAGTGGAGGTGTGGATAATAACTAGCGACCCGCTGGCTGTCTGAGATTAGAGATTGGCTGGGTTCAATCACTCATTCACAGATTTGTGGATTCGTGCAGAGACCACATTCAGACACCAGGCGTTGCTTTTTGATGGGGGACTGCTGGGATAAATCACTTCATTATTTGGTTCTTGGTGTATTTCCCGTTGGTGTGTTATTTATTGTCCTGTGTCTGGCGGTTTCCCGGATGCTGTTGGTGATAGTAGACAGACAGACAGTAGATAGACAGTAGATAGTCAGACAGTAGATAGTCCAGCAGTAGATATTCAGACAGTAGGCAGCCAGGCAGAAGATGGTCAAGCAGTAGTCAGACAGTAGATAGACAGTAGATAGTCAAACAAATGATAGTCAGACAGCTGATATCAGACAGAAGACAGCCATATAGTAGATGGTCAAACAGTAGTCAGACAGTATATAGACTATAGATGGTCAGACAGGTGATATCAGATAGTGTAGACAGCCAAGCAGTAGATGGTCAAACAGTAGTCAGACAGTAGATAGACAGCATATAGTCAGACAATAAGTAGTCATGTAGTAGATAGTCAAACAGTAGTCAGACAATAGTCAAACAGTAGACAGCCAGGCAGAAGATGGTGTAGTAGATAGTCAGACAGTAGTCAGACAGTAGACAGCCAGGCAGAAAATGGTCAAACAGTAGTCAGACAGTAGATAGACAGTAGATAGTCAAGCTGTAGATAGTCAGACAGCTGATATCAGACAGTGGACAGCCAGGCAGTAAATGATCAAACAATCGATAGTCAGACAGTTCATAGTTAAACAGCTAATATTCAAAAGTAGATCATCAGACAGTTGATAGCTAGTTGATAGTCTGTCAGTAGATAGTCAGCTGATAATCAGACAGTAGATAACCAGGCAGGAGTTAGCCAGACAGTAGACAGTCAAAACTAATGACACTAATGTCAACATCGGCAGGTGAGTAGTTCAGTGGCCATAACGCTCGCCTTTGGCATGCAAAGGTATGGTTCGATCCATGGCGTGGACCGGATTTGTACACAAATAGAAAATGATCGTACACTCCCACATTCCCGATTCTGATGTAGGGGATCGAACGCGTAGCCTTCTCAGAGGAGGGCTAATACGCTACCTGTGTGCTGTTGCACTTACTCTTCTTCCTTCTTCTCCACCTCCTACTTTATCGTGTCCTTCTTCTTTCGCTGCTTCTACTCCCCCTCCTTCTTGGTCCTCTTTTTTCTCCTTTCTTCCTTCAATCCCTTTCTCCCTTCCTTTTCTTCTTCTTCTTCTTCTTCTTCTTCTTCTTCTTCTTCTTCTTCTTCTTCTTCTTCTTCTTCTTCTTCTTCTTCTTCTTCTTCTTCTTCTTCTTCTTCTTCTTCTTTTTTCTCTATATTTCTTCTTTAATTCTTTTCCTCTTCCTCTCACCACCTCCTTACCTCCATTCCCCTTCCTCTCCCCTTTTATTCCTCTCTCTCTCTCTCTCTCTCTCTCTCTCTCTCTCTCTCTCTCTGTGTGCGTGTGCGTGTGTGTGTGCTGTTGCACTTACTCTTCTTCCTTCTTCTCCGCCTCCTACTTTATCGTCTCCTTCTCCTTCTTCTTTCGTTGCCTCTACTCCCCCCTCTTTCTTTGTCCTTTTCTTTCTCCTTTATTCCTCTCTCTCTCTCTCTCTCTCTCTCTCTCTCTCTCTCTCTCTCTCTCTCTCTCTCTCTCTCTCTCTCTCTCTCTCTCTCTTATTTTCCCTTTCTGTATATTTCCTTCTCTCTTCCCCACTCTCCCCACCCCCACCTTCTTCAGCCCATTTCGTCTCCGCCATTTTTTATTTGGTCTTTAATCTTTCTTAATTCTTCCTCCTTCCATACTTCTTCTTCCTCCTCTTCTTTTTCTGCTGCGGCTGCTCCTTTCCTCCCCTCTAGCTACAGCTTCTGCGGCTCAGTCTCGTTCTTTCTTGTTCCGTCTTCTTGTCTCTTCTCATTTTACAGAGTGAAGTAGCAGTAATATCGTCTGGCGAAGGCTCTGTTTGTTTTCATCAAGGAGGCACACAGCAGCAACTGTAATTTCCTGTTGTGGCTACGCTACTAAATAGTATCATTTGCCATGTGTGTGTGTGTGTGTGTGTGTGTGTGTGTGTGTGTGTGTGCGTGCGCGCGCACGCGCGTGCGTGCGCTTTACTACCGAAAGTGCCCCCGTTGCCTTATTATCATTTTATCCCAACTCTGTCTCTTATAAATCTTCTTTCTTAACTACTCATATTTACTATCTACCGATTATTGTTAATCAAATTCATACTTCGTTCGTTTCTTGTTTCCTCTATTCCCACGCTGTAAACATCCATGTTTGACGTTAGCAACATAGAAGTGGAAGGGATGCCATGATTCAGATGTGATGTGAAACATGTCTGTTGTTGAGACTGATTACTTGTTATTCCATGTCGCTACGGTTATCGATTTTGGCCTACGTTTTCCCATTTATGTTATGATACTTCTCTGACTTTTAAATTACCGGGCTTTCCCAGAACAGGTACGATGGGGATAACAAAAATATCTGTTGCCTAGACTCTTTCTGGTCGGTCTACGTGGCCAAGGGTTTAGGGACGCAGTTCGTAATAGTAATACCGCTTACCCGCGCTCGAAACACAGCTGCCGGCGATTTGGCAGCAGATCGCGGTTGCGCTAGGTTTTAACGTATTGGTATGGGAGCCGGTCGTTCAGGAAGCAATAGCAAGCTACTGAATGTATAAACTTGCCAAGATATCACAACAGCAATAAAAAACTGGTGTTGACAGCGATGTCCTGTAAATGATATAACAACTCTTTCTGTCCCAGGGATTGGATCAACAAATGCCGAAATTAGGGAAATAACCACTACAAAAAATCACCAGGGCATTAAAGATGCCCCGAATCATTAATCTGATCATTGACTGTAACATGATAGGGTCGTCACATTTTCTAGGCCTGAATGCACGGGGAAATATGTGACCAGTGTTTTCTTTTGTTTGCGGAATGACGAATGCAGGGGTCACGTCCCATGGCGCTCATGAAATTATCAGCTCCTTATCGACTATGCTGCTGTCTCTCTGGCCGAGGAGTTAGCAGCTTTCTCCGTAACCCCGAATACTCTCGTGGTTGACGTGAGTGCACGAGAATTGGAAGCGGTTCGAGTCGCGCCAGTGATTTATGAGAGTATGGAGCCGGTCGTTCAGAAAGCAATGGCAAACTATTGAGCGTAATCTTGCCAAGAAATCAACAATCAGCTGAAAGATGCTGATGTTGTCAGCGATGTCCTGTAAAGGATATGCAAAACATTTTTATCGACTACTAGCTGACCCGGCCCGGCTTCGCCCAGTCCCTGGTGGGGAGCATCTCATTTAATTCATATAAGTAGTCATATAAGTTCCCGTTCCCGACTGTCTGTCTGTCTGTCTGTCTGTCTGTCTGTCTGTCTGTCTGTCTGTCTGTCTGTCTGTCTGTCTGTCTGTCTGTCTGTCTGTCTGTCTGTCTGTCTGTCTGTCTGTCTGTCTGTCTGTCTGTCTGTCTGTCTGTCTGTCTGTCTTTCTGTCCCTCCCTCTCTGTCTGTCTGTCTGTCTGTCTGTCTGTCTGTCCCTCCCTCTCTGTCTGTCTGTCTGTCTGTCTGTCTCCCTGTCTGTCTAATCATTTATTGGTTGCAGTTAGAACAACCTTAGATAAACGAAGACCAACTTACAAAAAGCATTAGAAAGAGCACTTGAAAGATCTTTACATCTACCCCCAACAATTAACTTGGGTAAATGGAGCGGCGGCAGCAGCAGCTGCAGAAGAAGAAGAAAAAGGAGGAGTAGGAGGAGGGAGGAGGAAGAGGGAGGTGGAGGAGGGAGGAGGAGGGAGGAAGAGATAGGCGGAGAGAGGAGGAGGAGGGAAGAGGAGGGAGGAGGAGGAGAGAGGAATAGGAGGGAGGAGGAGGGATTAGGAGGAGGAGGGATTAGGAGGAGGAGGGAGGAGTAGGAGGGAGGAGGAGGGAGGAAGATGGAGGAGGAGGAAGGAGGAGGAGGAAGGAGGAGGAGGGAGGAGGAGGAGGAAGAGGGAGGAGGAGGGAGGAGGGGAGGGGAAGAGGAAGAGGGTAGGAGGAGGAGGGGAGGGGAGAGGAGGAGGAGGATTATAACGCACATGCCTGTAGATAACTGCAGCGAAAAGGTGGGTCTGTCTATCTATCTGACCCAGCGTGGCTTCGTCCAGTTCCTGGCGGGGAGAGTCTCATTAAATTCATACAACAACAAAAGAAGTTACTTAAAAGAATGTCCTTCCACACACCATCCATTATTTTTAATGAAAACTGTTTTTAATCACCTACATGACTGTAGATAACTTCTTTAAGCATACAAAGATGAGTTACAATGTTATGCATTATGCATTATTTTTATAAAAACTTTGAAAATGCCTTAAAGATTATAACATTATTTATTATAACTCATATGCCTGTATATAACTATAGACAAAGAGTTTATAAATCTTTGAAAATGATGCAACAATATGACTATAAGGTATATAGCAATGTTATTAAAAGTTGTGCCCCTTGAAATAACTTTTCTAGAGTTAAGTCCCCTTGCTATATAGAAATTATAATGAAAAATGGAATATTAAATAATATTAAGTAAGTAGCCGATTTTACACTAAAAAAATATGAGAGTTGGCAGCGCGGGAATGAGAGGAAGACGTGTAGAAAATTTCATCTCAATCAGATGGACCGTTCGCGAACGCATAAAGGACATACATACAGACATACATACAGACGGAGATTGCCTTTTATATATAAGATGCTAAGGCGTCCGTTACCAGTGCATTAACTTCAAGATATCTAGTTCTCTACTGGCGAACGAAGCAATGTGTGGACAGAAATTACGACATGAAAATTAGCGCTCCACAAGAACTACGACAAATCAAATATAGGGTGTATTTTTAATACTGACTGTGGGGTGATTGAAAATATTGCCGTTTGAAGTTTTGTACTTACCCTCTGTGGAGTTCATGCAACAACAAGTAAATACAAAACTTGGAACGGCAATATTTCCAAAAACCACAGTCATTAAAAATACACTATGTATTTATGGACTCCGACCTCCGTGGCCACAGGCATGCGAACGCTGTTCATGAGCCGGGTACCAGGCGTTCGAAGCTCAGCTGCGACCGATTTGTGCAGCAGACCGTGTCTCGTTGAGTTATATCGTGCTGGTATGGGAGCCGGTCGTTCAGCAATCAATGGCAAACTACTGAACGTAACAATTGCCTAGTACATCAACAGCAGCTGAAAAATGTTGGTGTTGACTGCAACGTCCCGTAAGGGATACGCAACAATTTCTGTATTTATGGACTGGAATGCCGGCTTCCTGGCCTAGAGGTTAGCGACTTTTCTCCGTAATCTCGTATACTATCGTAAGTAACGTGACGACGGTGAAAATCAGTAGTGGTTAGAATCGTGTCGGTAACTTACGGGGTATATGAGGCGGCCGCTCAGAAAGCAATGGCAAACTACTGAGCGTAATCTTGCTAAGAAATCAACAATCAGCTGAAGGCTGCTGATGTTGACAGCGATGTCCTGTAAAGGATATGCAAACATTAAAAAAAAATGGACTGGCATAGATATAAGAAAATGAATATTTCCTACCGCAACATATGGGTGCAAAACTGAGATATTTAAGAGATCAGCTGACAAGCTTATCCACTTGTGAAAATACACATCACAGAAGAGTAGTGGACAGAAAACAGAATAAGTAGACCTATCCTGCAAAAATTCAGCTTCAAATGAGACTGATTGCCAAGGGAAGCGAGGATGAGGAAAATAACATATTTGGGACATATATTGTTATTGATTTTTTTTTTAAAGTCATCCTTTCCCTCCCACCACTTCTTCTCTGCTACCTTGTTCCTCCTCTATTCATCTCTCTCTCTCTCTCTCTCTCTCACTCTCTCTCTCTCTCTCTCTCTCTCTCTCTCTCTCTCTTTCTCTCTCTCTCACTTTCTCTCACTATCACTATCTCTCTCACTCTCACTCTCTCTTTCTCTCACCATCTTTTCTTCCTCCCCTCTTGCATTCCCCCCCCCCCCCCCCCCGCTTCATTCTTAAGTCTAGAATAGATAGTCATGGAGGGAAATAAAAAGTGAAGGCTAGAAAAGAATACTGCCATTTGGACAGATTCAAGACATCATAGGCAATGAACAAGTGACAGTGACAGAAACAGAACAGTGGCTTATATCAGAGATACATTCAGAAAACATCATGCTATGACAGAGAAGTTCTGCATGAACAGCCACTGGATGATTGAACCCCAATGGTTTCCACAGTAGATGACAACATGGGAAAATACAATCACCAGCGCATTGATTTCAAAGAGTGAGTTGTATGCAGCTTGTAGAAAACATTCATTCATTCAGCAGCATGTCCTTTGCAGAACCTCCCTTCCATAACAACCTTCTGGAAAACTTCTCGATCATAAGCAAGATGTCCCGCGTCCGATACACCCATCTGGAGATCATCCGCCACATCCTGCGCCCATCTTCTCTTTGGCTTTCCTCTTCCTCTCTTCCCTGGCATAAACCCCTCCATTATTGTTGTCTCCAAACTTTCATGACGTTTCAAGTGACCAAAATATTTCAATTGTCTTTGTTTTGTGGTCTTTAACAGCCAATCTTCTTCAATATTCAGGCTCTTGAAGTATGGATGCATTTGTTCTTTTCTTTATCCAAGATATTCTTAGAACCCGCCTATAACATTTATATTCAAAGGCATTTATTTATGCGCTGTTCAGCTTGCTTAATAAGTGTCCAGGTCTCACAGTCGTATAGTGCAATGGAAAAGATGCATACTCTAAAAAATTTAATTGGTGAAGCTCTATCTGCCCCACTCCATAATTTATTTAGTTGCTTTAGTCTTTCAAGAGCAATAGATATGCTTCGTTTAATTTCTTTCAACGTGTCACCATTGCTGGTAATCAATGACCCAAGATATTCGAAATTTTCCACCACCTCCAATTTTTCCTCATAAACATATATTTCTGTCTCCATAGTAGTTTTATCTGTATGCATTATCTTTGTTTCTGCCATGTTAAGAAATAAGTTGTGATTTTCACCATTCTTTTGGGTTGAGGTTATTAGGTGGTCTTCTAAGCCATTTTGTTATGTGGATAGCAATACTGTGTCATCAGCATATCGAATCTCAGATATTTCATGACCACCGATATTTAGGGCATCGTATAGCTCCCTGGCTATATCATCTCTGACATTTCTCATTATATTTTCGGCATACAAATAGGGAGACAGCACACAGCCCTGTCGGATTCCTTGCTTGATGTCAAACCAGTCTGATGTCTCGGCATCTATTCCAACCACTGCTTGTTAGTCTAGATTGAGCATTTTTGTGGGTTGTACTATATTTAACGGAAAGCCTATATTTGTCATGATTTCCCAAAGTTTCTGATGTTGTACATAGTCAAATACCTTTGAATAATCCACAAAACATGAGAATAGCTTTACATTAAATTCTCCGCTCTTCTCTATTATTAAACGCATGTCGAGTATGTGATCTCTTGTTCCTCTTCCTTGTCTAAATCCAGCTTGAACCATGTTAATCTCTTCTTCCATTTTCTATCGAAGTCTTCCCATTATGATTTTTAGTATAATTTTACTTGCATGACTGATCAGTGACACAATCTCTTTTGCAACAGAATGAGATTGGTCGTTGTCTAGATCCTAATGCTCCTTCTATATCACTGCAGAGTTGAAACTGAGCTAGCCACCTGTCTCACACCACAAGTCACCACTGCAGCACACATCCACCAATCAGTTAACAAGATTGAGTTTGCGCACATAATATCCCTTTAATGATGAATGAACACGGAAACACACAACATATATAAATCCAGTAACAGTACTTCCCGAATATATCCTCATCACAATCTAACATTCGAATAACACTGCCTTCTCAAGGCCTACTTAATCTCATCCACCACAACAGTTAACCAGCCACTCTCCCGGCCCGAACTCACTCGATCCAACCCACTCTGGGTCTAGGCCTCAACTAACTATCCGACCCCCTTTAGGTCTAAGCTTCAACTCACTATCACTGAAACAAATCACAGGGCGGAGGTCTCTCGTTAACTCCGCTATCATTCCATTTCCCAGACCGCTGACCTCTACTGTCGGGTCCCAAAACTCAACTGTCCCTCCAATCCCCTGACTCCACACAAACTACTCCACAGCTCAAACTGTCTGCCCCACAAATACACTAGCCGGCTAACGCCTCCTCAACTCCCCCTTAAATCACTGTCTCCAACCTTCCCCGTCTGTCCTCTCATTTGCCCCCTCCGGGGACCTACTACCCAGCCCCATTTTACCTCCGCTATTATTTCCCAAGGCCGGTAATGTTAATGAACCCAGGCATGTTACAATCAGAGAAACAATTTTTCCATAGTTGGTACATAATTTCAGGTTGCCCTTTTTGGTATTGGAATGAAGATAGTTCTCTTCCAATCTTTTGGCCATATACCATATTTCTTTATGTTTTTACATATATAATAGATAGATTTGTATGCTTTCTTCTCTCCCGCTTTAGTTAGTTCAACTGGTATCTCATCACATCCTGGTGATTTACCATTCTTCAGATATTTTATTGCCCATACAATTTCATCAAATGAGTGTTCTGGTTCTGTCTCTGCTGTCATTGGTTCATGAGTCTCATTCATATCCTCACAGTCATTCATATCATACATCCCACTGCAGTATTCCTGTCATTCTTTCTAAAATTTATCGAGAATCTGTTAAATAAAACATACTGGATAAAAATATGTATACAACTTGTGGAAAACATGCAGGATCAAAATATAAACAGCTTATAGAAAACATTCACGGAAGTGTTCAGTATAGTAATCAGATTTTCTATAATGTTTTGACGAAATGTAAAATGTAAGACCGTGTATAGTGTTTGGTACTCACGAGTAACAACCAATCACTCACCAACACGTTGTTTGAACCTGAAACATTTAATATAGCTCAATGTTATATTGTACTAGGATGTGTCTTGGGAAGTAAATCGACCGTTGTCATACTGGCTACAACATTCCTTCCTTCCCTGTCAAATGCTTTTCACAATAAAGTCGGTTCCTCATATAGTTCAGCATCAGCACACTGGAAGTTTTTAAGAGCGAGGGCTCTTATCAAATCGGCCATGCTGACAGCCTAAATAATGATATAAGGAAAGTGGTGAGTGGCACCTTGCAGTCATGACAGACCAAATTATGTGGATTGGAATTTGGCCAAAGTTCCATCTCACAATTAAAGTATCATGTCAGAAAAGGGGCAGGTTGTGTTAACCGAAAGTGTGAATATTCAGAGGCTAGTTAACTGAAAAAATGGCGCCAGCTTCATAAACCAGCGCACAGCAGATCGTTTACATTGGCGACACTTTCCAGCGGTGAGAGCCCTAGAAATAAATGATTGATCTGTGCATCCTGGCGCTGCTAGTGCAGTCTGGTCACGCGCTGTGAGTAAATATTTCCTTAGCGCGGTGATTCTCAAGTTTGTTTCACTAAGATCGCTTCCTTCCTCTCCTCCTCTACCTTCCTCCCCCTCCCACCTCCTTCTCCTGCCTCTTTGTCTTCTTCTTCTTCTTCTTCTTCTTCTTCTTCTTCTTCTTCTTCTTCTTCTTCTTCTTCTTCATCTCCTTCTTCTCCTTCTCCTTTCCTCTTCTACCTTGAATCTCACAAAACTACGAAGGAATAGCTCGGTGGATGTCCTTATAATGTACGAATGTGTGCTAGTAATGGGTTGGCCACAGTACGCAATAAACAATTAAGTGTGCACCTAAGTATGATTGTGAAAATATTGAGACACATTTTGTGTGCTCCTTAATATGTGTGTACTAAGGCAATGCTAAAGTCTGGGTGGATTAATGTGTGTGAGGCGAAGTACATTAAGTGACAACCGATATCTTTGTGTGTGTATTTGTGCCTGTGTGCGCGTATGTTCTTTGTGTTTGCAACCTTATTGTTAACTGATTCACTGCCGTGGGACAGTATATCGTCTGAATTGAACTACTCTACACTGCCGTGGGATCATCGTCTGAATGTTGACAGTGCGTTATTTATTTCATGTCCCGGATCTTCTGCATTTGTAGTACCCGGTAAATGAAAATTTACACTGGGTGATCTTTCTTTCGATATTATCGGAAACGAAGTGTGTTGTCTCACACAACTGAAAAGAATTCTTTGTTTAAATGTGGTTAATTTTCTGATGTTAGAAATGGCAACGCTTGCGAGTTCTCTACCTTGTCGATATACAGCAGATTAACCGATATTTCATCATTAACGTGCATATCGGTATAGCTGTTAGAGCGTCCGGATGACAATACGCGGTCTGACGAAGGTTCGATCCCAGCTCTCAGTGTTCGCTATGGAGCGAAAGACTGACCACCTATTCCTCCGTGTACTCAAGCCTGCAAAGTGATATGGTCCTAATATGTGTGATATGTATGTGTACTGTGTTTCCACCAGTCATTCTTCTAAAGAGATGACAAACAGACACAGTGAAACAGCATCTTTAATGAGACAACGAACAGACACCGTGAAATAACATATTTAATCCTATAATGAACAGACACCGTGAAATAACATTGTTAATGCGATGTCACGCCTTGAATGCGCTGAATTCTGTTTTCTCATTGATTATGAAGAGGCCGTTGCTGGATAAGCCGAATCACATTGCTGCACGGATTAATAATTTACAACCAGGCTTCAGTGTAATCTACATGTAATTTTGTTATGTGGTACTCACACTCCGCGAGCACAACTCTGGGAATATTTTATGTGATGAAAATTAAAACGCTCATCTCCTATGGGTTAAATATGAGTATTTTCGCCTGGGGTGTAGAATGAAACGGGCGTTATGTGACCTTGACCTGTGGTACAGAGAACACATGAGAAAGAGAAACAGCATGCCCGGGGCCATCCCCTGTAGCAGGTTTCATGATTACCAACCATTAAAACGTGAGTACTGTCGTCTGTCTGTCAGTTTCCATCTTATAGTTCAATTGTTTAAATATTTGTTAAAGAAAGTGTGCAGTACGGTCTTCCATCGATTGTGGATCTCTCTGTTTGTCGCATCAGTACGAGCGAACCAACGAACGAACAAACTTTATTTTCAAAGGGTTACAATTTGGACACGCAGGCCCGTCTTATATTCGGCCCTACCAACCATTCTTCTTTCGTACATCAATTATGTATTGTGCATGGTAGATTTACATAGAAATAAACATGGTCAAATGAATGCTGTGAACATAAGCGATGCATATGACCATGTTATGAGACAGGCTAGCAGGCAGACTGATATACACACACAGAGACACTTATTGTGGGGAGGTTGGAGCTCATATGGACATGCTAACTGGCACATCTAATTGGTTTATTGTGGGGAGATTGGAGCTCATATGGACATGCTGACTGGCACAATCTAATTGGTTTATTGTGGGGAGATTGGAGCTCATATGGACATGTTAATTGACACACTCTAATTGGTTTATTGTGGGGAGGTTGGAGCTCATATGGACATGCTAACTGGCACAATCTAATTGGTTTATTGTGGGGAGATTGGAGCTCATATGGACATGCTGACTGGCACAA
Source organism: Cepaea hortensis (assembly GCA_963921405.1). Taxonomy (NCBI): domain Eukaryota; kingdom Metazoa; phylum Mollusca; class Gastropoda; order Stylommatophora; family Helicidae; genus Cepaea; species Cepaea hortensis. The sequence goes on along the minus strand of OY992895.1, from coordinate 48,969,399 downwards.
TCTAATTGATTTATTGTGGGGAGACTGGAGTGCATATTGCCATGTTAACTGGCACACTCTAATTGGTTTATTGTGGGGAGAGTGGATCACAAACGGACATGTTCACTGGCACACACTAATTGGTTTATCACTAGGAGATTGTAACATCTATGGATATGTTGATGTCTTGTGTAATCAGTCACTTTCATTAAATGCTAAATAGAGTGTTCTGAAATGTTATATCGAGCCTGTTCCACTGCATGGCAGTGCATCATGGAACGTTAGCGAACAGACTAGGACAAGTTTGCAGGAATTTGACATGTGGTTTCTGAAGCGAATGTTGCCAATACTTTCGGTGGTCAGTGTAACTAACATCGATTGCCTGGTAGAGGTAGTTGAAATATAACTGTTTACGCAACAATACGACATAGACGACAGTGTTTTGGCCATTTAATGAGAAGCGAAGCATTGGAGAACAACAGGAAATATTAGTGATTTGAGAGGAAGCGGCAGACCGACATTAACAATGTCTAAGACAGTGGCATAGAGCAATACCACCCAGTAGAATTGGCCCCCGGGAAGGTTAACCCGGTCAACAAATGCCCGCAGAAGTCGGATGTGTCGGTCTAACGGCGCAAGAACGCAGCTCTGCTGTAAACAGGCACAACGCAATCACATCCGAAAAAAAAAACTCCGGATGAACGAAGAAGAAGCAGAAGAATTGGCCCATAAAACTAAGGACAGCGATCCGTGAAGGGATTTGAAACGCCTAAGTCATGTGGCAGGGCCCATGATAATGCTGATTGGTATGTACGGAGTGCAATAATTATATGTCGCAATCACCCGAACAAAGCAAGACGTCTTTGAAAAACACTTATTGCATTCATCCGCATCAACAAAAGCAGTAGCATATCCGTTACCACCTCTATCATCATTATCATTTCATCTTCAGTACACTGGTGTGGGTAAATGTGGGTAAATTCAATAGTTTGTTGTAAAGTGCATACAACGTAATAAAACTGTATGTTGTAGTTAATATTATAATTTTAATGTTTGTTAATAATATAATTTTATATTATATTGTCAAATATATGAGCAGTTTATAAACACATATACACACGATCAATTCGTCATTTTTTAAAGTTATGAATCAGTTTTCCTGCTAAGAATTTGTGATCTGATGCCTAAAATATTGTGTAGGCCTGAGAGCAAGCAGGAATAGGTGGCCAATCTTTGCCTCACTTTGACAGGCGACAAGCCCAGATGTCGAACCAGCGTCCGATCTTGCTCATGATATTACCGGCGCAGTTTACGGTCAACGTCACTAGCGTGCTAGCCGATGTCTCATGGATACACACACATGACTTTTAAATCTGAACAGAGTAAACACACATGGTGAATAGTGAATAGGAAAAGTCCGACTGAGCAGGCAGAACAGCGCAGAATTCGGCCCAGCTTCCGCACAACGTCGAATTCCGGGTTGCAATCGTCAATTATCTCAAATATGAATGCCCATCCATTGACCGTCAAGCTTTCAGGTGTCTACTGTAACTTGACACAAAACATTTATTAAGAGACGCTAGATAGTTCAATCTGTAGGTACACTTTAACCAGAGAAATGGCATATCTTGTCTCGGACAAAATATTTATGCAGTTAGACTATCGTAGTTTTAAAAAGAAGGGGTAGGGGGGACAGCATATTTAGCTGTTTGTGATTTGCCATTGCAACCGTTGATCTGGTCTCTACTTCCGCATACGATATACTTAAGCAGCTGGGGCTAAAAACCAAGCGACTAATGGTACAAATCGATGCAGTACTGTGACCCGTGGTTCTTGCCTTTAGGGCGCAGAACTGTCCGACTCTTGGAACCTAAACAATAAGAAAATAAACAATTTACTGTCTCATATTGGTCATCCTGTCATGTTGGAACGGTGTACTGTAACAGTACATTGCGTGGTGGAAGACACCAGACGAAGATGTGGAAACTGAGATAAAGAAAGGCATCCGGAGTCACATCACCACGGCCCAGCTACGATGTCACATCACCACGGCCCAGCTACGATGTCACATCACCACAGCCCAGCTACGATGTCACATCACCACGGCCCAGCTACTACAGCAGTCGCTGGTGGTAGGGCTAAAGCAATGGATCGCTTTTCTATAGCGGAAAGAAGGGCGGGGGACAGGAAGAACCTAGCTCACGAATCTGTATTATAATCAACTGCGCACAAGACTAGGCTACGGTACAAGACAAATAAGCAAAATAAATATTTTGAGAATATGCATCTTTCCTGTGGCAACACATGGCTATGAACCATGGACCACTTTGTTATCACTAAATCTGTACATGGGAGAAAACAGACACACAAGAGCATCATGTCTGGCAAACTAACATACTTTGGCCATATTAAGCGTCGCAATGACTTGAAAAGAACAGTTGTTTAAGGCATGGATCCTGAAAGTAGAGGTGGGGGTCAATTAGCACGAAGAGGGGCATTGCAGGCGCCTTGGGCTTGAGGGTGCAGAAGGTGGGAGAAATGGCAAGAGACGAGAACTTCTCGCTAGCCGTTATGAGCGCCACGTTCTGCAAATACCTGCTACACAATGACGAGGATGTACTGTCATTATTCTGACGGTGCGTTTCCGAGACCTAAATGGGAAGCAAAGAAAAGTAAAACTGTAAACTACCAAGCATGTCGTAAAAGTCGAAAAATTATGGTTGGCATGAAATTGGCTACCTCATACACTGGAAAAGTGGTTCTCAACCTTTTTTGGCCCATGCGCCCCCTTTACCATATGTTCTATGTTCAGAACGTCATTCCTCCCCCCTCCCTTTCGAATTTCCTCCCTATAAATCCCTGCCTCCCCCCACCCTTACACAATATACATAAAAATGGAAGCTAAATTTAATAACACATACTAGAACAAGTCTAGACATCTACATAAAACGTGATTTGCGGATCTACTTGCGTTATAAAACGAATTTCATTAAGGCGAGAAGTACAGAACCATAAAAATTAGAGGGAAAAACAATATCAAGTAACTGGTTATTGCATGAATGCGATCTTGAAATAATCTTCATTCCCCTCCCCCTCCCCCCGGAAACCCTAAAATCCCCCGGGAGGGGGGGAGGGATTCCCCACCTGTTGAGATCCACTGCACTAGAAGATGCCAGTTGCAAAATCAGTCAGGCGGTTGTCAACATGTCTGCAAACGACTTGGTGTGAGTTGTCCGATGACCTAAGTTGCGTTGTCCGATGAGCGGCAGAAGAGATAAGAGTAAATGTGCCATCATTGTATCACATGGCATTTTCATGAAAATCGTGTGCACAATTCTTAACTCTTTGAAAATAAAGTGTGTTCGTTAGTTCTGAATGCTTTTCTGTCAATCTGTCTGTCGGTCTTCGGTTAATGTACAAATGTGTATTTGCGTGTCGCCAGTCTGTATGTCTGTTTATCTGTTCGCCGTTCAGTTAACTTGTCCGCCCATCCGTCTTTCTGTTTATAGAGCAATCTCACAAACATGCTCTCTCTCTCTCTCTCTCTCTCTCTCTCTCTCTCTCTCTCTCTCTCTCTCTCTCTCTCTCTCTCTCTCTCTCAAATGCTGTGTAATCTCTCACCTCCGCCCTCCCATTCTAGCCTAACGACTCTCTAGCCTATTACTGGCCTTGTATTAGCATATACGCTCCATTGATAAGCGAAATAGATCCTGTTTTCTTTTCATTTCCCGAGCTATTGTCCCGCGTTCACAACTATCGCCGAGGTTCACAATAAAAGCCGATAAGAATATGTCAGAGAGATAAGAGGAATTAAAAATCTACATAAGGATAAATTAGGTGTCATTTACAAGAAGCACTTATTTTGTTTCATAATGGAAGGTACGGAAAGCCCAAATGTATGCGCACACACACGCACACGCACGCACACACACACACACACACACAAACACAAACACACTCACACACACAAACACACACACATACATACAGAGATACGGAGAAGAAAATTAGAGATAGAGATTAATACGAGGGAAGTCAATAAGTAAGTCACAAATGGCTGTAGAAAAATCGCAATTATGCTTATTGCTACTAATATATATAACTAGTTATATAACTACCTGCCTGTCTGCCTACCTTGCCACTAGTTTGTCTGTTTATCTGTCTTTTGGCCGGCCTGTCCGCCTGTCCTTCGTGATACAAAATGGATAGTGTATTCCCATTAAACCATCCACCCATCCATAAATCCACGCATCCATCCATCCACCCAACCATACATCCACCCATCCACCCATCCATCCATCCATTTACCCATCCATCAATCCGTCCATCCATCAATCAATCCACCCATCTATCAATCCATCCATCCATCCATTTACCCACCCATCAATCCATTCATCCATCAATCAATCCACCCATCTATCAATCCATCCATCCATCCATTTACCCACCCATCAATCCATTCATCCATCAATCAATCCACCCATCCATCAATCCATCCATTCACTCGTCCATTCATCCATCCACCCATACACCCATCCATCTACCCATCTACCCAAAAATCCATCAATCCATCCATCCATCCATCCATTTTTCCAAGATTACTGACACATTATCATCTACTTTTCACGTTATCTGTGCGTCATTGCGTGATCCCATGAAACCATCCATCTATGTATGCATCCATCCATCCACCCATCCATCAACCCATCCATCCACCCATCCATCAACCCATCCATCCACCCATCCATCAACCCATCCATCCACCCATCCATCAACCCATCCATCAACCCATCCATCCACCCATATATCCATCCATCCACCCATCCATCAACCCATCCATCCACCCATATATCCATCCATCCACCCAAGATTCATCATCAAGTGCCGTGCCGGCTGGCGTAGGCGTTCATGGCTCTCCACAGATCTCGGTCATTGGTGTTCTGGATCAACTCTGCTGCTGATATTCCTCCATGCCACCATCTCAATCCATCCAGCATCATTTATTTTATTTTTTTTTTTGGTCTGCCTCTGCCTCTCTTCCCCTCGATCTTTCCAGTAGTCACGATGTTCTCCAATGCCTCTCTTCTCATCACATGACCGAAGAAAGCTGTTTGTCTCTTTCTTATTGTTGTATATAATGTTCTAGTTTCATTAGCCTGTTTCAGGCAATCGTTGTTAGTTACTCTGGCAGTCCAAGGAATTCGCAACATTCTCTGTTGCATCTAAGTTCTTATAAATGTGTTCATTTACATTCAAAAATTCACTGCCATACAGCAAAACTGGTTCTACATAGCATTTTAGCACTCTCTTTCTTACATTCATTGATAGCGACTTATTGCATAAGATACTCTTCATTTTCTAAAATGCGGCTTTTGCCTGCCCTATTCTGCTCTTAATCCCTGTTGTACATCTTCCATCTGATGTTATAAGTGCCCCTAGGTATTTAAAATTATCCACTTGGTTGAGAATTTCCCCTTCTATTTCTATGTCACATTTTGGTGTCCCCATTTTCTTTGATATCACAATTGTTACTGTTTTCTTGATATTCAAGGAGAGTCCTTTCTGTGCACTCTCTGATACTACAATGTCCAATAATTGTTGTATGTCTGTTGCATTATCCGCCACCAATACTGTGTCATCTGCATAGCGTATATTGTTTATATTATATCTTCCGATTAGTATTCCTGGCTTCTCTTTGAACTCTCTCATTCTCTCTTCGCTATATAGGGAGAAGAGATCGGGTGACAAGACACACCCCTGTCGTACTCCTAGCTTTATCTGTTCGCAACTACCCTCTTTATTTCCCATTTTAATTGCTGCTACTTTGTTCCAGTATATATTCTTTATTATTCTTAAATCTTTCCCATCAATGTTGATATCTTCCAACATTTTAATCAGCTCATCATGTTTTACTTTATCAAATGCCTTAGTATAATCTATGAAGCATAAATATTTGTCCCTCTGTTTCTCAATTGACCTTTCTATTAGTGTTCGTAATATATATATATATATATATATATATATATATATATATATATATATATATATATATATATATATTGCATTGTTTGTACTCTTTCTTTCAATAAAACCATACAGTTCTTCACTAATTTCCATTTTTATTTTCTTTCTTGTTCTTCTCATTATAATTCTGAGTAGAAGCTTAGTGACGTGGTTTATAAGGTTAATTGTACGAAAATCTTCACATTCAATTGCTCCTGGTCTCTTTGGTATAGCTATAAGTACAGATTTTAGCATATCGCTCCATAAATATCTACTGTTGTAAATATCATTCAGGATTTTGGTTAATATATCTACCCCAAATTCTCCCAGTACTTCTAATTCTTCTACTGTGATTTCATCTGGCCCAGCTGTTTTTCCTTTCTTCATATGTTTCATAGCGTCAGCGACTTCTTCTTTTAGAATAGGTGGGCCTTCTAAGTTACTTTCTTCTGTTAATTCTTCCCTTTCTCCATTATATAATTCTCTTATATACTCATTCCACCTCTTCATTATAGCACCTTCCTCCAATAATATCTTTCCTGTTTTTGATTTCAAACACCCTGTATTTATTCTTATTTTTCTTCCCGTGAGCTCACTGATTTGTCTGTGCATACATTGTTGATCTTTAATGGAATTTAATTCAATGTTTTTGCATTGCTCGTTTAACCACCTTTCTTTTGCCTTCACACATTTATCTCTTATTTCTTTACTTATCTTACCATACTCTTGTTTGTCATTTTTATTATGTTTCCTTTTGTCTATCAGCATTAAGATGTCTTCATTCATCCATTTCTTCTTAGCCTTTTGGCTTCTCTCCGGTAATATTTCTTTTCTAGTTTGATGAATGGAGTCCCTTAACATTTCCCATTGCTTATTTATACTCTGTATTTTAGCTATTGCATTGTACCTATTTTTCACAGTCACTCTGTATTGTTCTTGAATTTCTTTATCTACTTTCAGAACCTCTTTATTAAGTCTCAAGTTCTTAACCATTTTTCCCCTCTCTTTAATCTTACTTTTATTTGTCCACATTGTATTTACATGATCACTACTACCGTCAGCACCAGACATTGTCTTTACATTAAATAATGCATTTCTAAATCTTTTATTAATAAGTATGTAGTCAGTTTGATTGCGTATTTCATATCAGGGCTTTTCAATGTGTATAGTCGTCTTTTATGGTGTTTAAACCATGTGTTTCCAATTATCATATCATTAATATTTGTCCATTCTATTAGTTTCTCTCCTCTTTCATTTCTTGTACCCAAACCATAATTACCCACTATATCCTCTATTTTTCTCTTTCCTACTTTTGCATTAAAATCTCCCAGTATTATTTTTATTTCTTGTGATCCAACTTGAACTATTGCCATTTCTATTTCATCGTAAAAGTGTTATATTTCTTCATCACTACTGCTTGTTGTTGGTGCATATACTTATATAATATTTATATCTATTGGTTTGCCTTTGATTTTGACCATTATAACTCTATCTGAAATACACCAGTATCCATTCATAGATTTTTTCATAAAATATTATTTCTACACATTTTTTCATGTGTGTCCCCTCCAGAATAAATTATTGTGTGATTGTCGGTTATAATTTTGCCAGATCTCTTTCATCTCATCTCACTTATGCATAGTATATTCATTTAAATTTTTTCAATTTCTCTTAGAACATTGTTTAACTTTCCTATCTCAATTAATTTCCATGTTCCTGCATTATGTACCTTTCACTGTATCTTTCCGTCATTCCGTGATCCCATTAAGACATCCATTCACCCCGGCTTCCTTCTATCTGTCTCTAACTGTGCTCCCCTAAGCTTGCCCTCCCCTCCCAACCTTCTAATTCCCCTAGCATTTTCCTAACCCACTACTCTATCCGTACTTCCCGTTCCGCCTACAATCTTCTTGTTTATCAAGTCCCGGTAAAATTGTTTGTCCCGCATCTTCCCTTTCGAGGCCGCTATTGACAGATGAACGTCTAACGTCGCCTGACGTCTGGGACCATTCTCATCACGTTTACAAGTAAATTGGGAATATTCTTGCAGCGTTTCGCTTTTATTTCAGGCAGGGCTATTTCTGTGTGCCCTTTTCAGCTGTCAGCATGGTTATAAATGTATATAATAGGGCTATCTATGCTGGTGAGAAGGATAGGCCCCAGAGGTTTTCAAAGATTCAAGAATTATAATAGGTACAAGAACAAGGGGGATTGAGTGACTAACAACTATAAGGGTATCTCACTTCTATGTATCGTTGGGAAAATATTTGCCAGAATTGTTCTGTGCAGACGTCAAGTTCTGGAAGATCAAGCAAGTCTACCCCGAATCACAGTGTGGCTTTCGACGGAACCGGTCTACTATTGCTATTATATTCTCATTGCCAGAAATGCAAGAATAATGCTGTCAAGAGAATTAGCCACTGTTTATTGCTTTCATCGTTCTCACAAAGGCATTTGATTTGGCAAGTCGTGACGGTCTGCTCAAGGCGCTAAAGAAGATCAGCTATCCGCCAACTCTACCGCCCCATTGTGGAATCAGTCCACAGAATTTGAAATGAAGAGTGGTAGTAAGCAAGGTTACGTATTTTCCCTCCATCGTCTTTGGACTATACGTTTCACTTCTGTTGAAATATGCTTTTCGTGATCAGGATGGTGGTATAAATGTTAATTCACGCTCAGAGGGCGGCATCTACAATGCTCAGAGGTTGAAGTCCAAGACCAAAATTAGGAGGGTACTGATCAGAAAGTTGCTTTTTTGCAGATGAAGCTGCAAATATGACCCACTATGAGGAAGAATAACAACGTCTGCTATCTGCATTCTCCAATGCGTGGTCTGAAGTTGGTTTAACAATTAGCAAAAAGAAAGCACATATTATGACACAATGTGCAAATAGGATGTTACCAATCTTTATTGACGGCAGAGAGCTGGAGATAGTTGACCATCTCACATATATAGGATCTGAGGTCAACAATAAAGTATCCCTAGGTCAGGAAACCAACACCAAGGTTGGTAAGGCAGCAACAACAATGAACAGGTTAACCAACAGAGTCTGGGAGAACAGGAAGTATACTGCCGTAACAAAAGTCTATCAAGCCTGTGTCCTTAGTACACTTCTTTATGGTAGTGAAGCCCGGTCAACTTACTCACACGAAGAGAAACGTTTAAACAGCTTTTATATGCGGTGTCTGTGAAGAATACTTGGCATTAAGTGGTAAGATAGGATCAGAAATTCCGAAGAATTTGAAAGATCGAGTTGTGTGACGGTTTCTTCCATGCTCAGTCTTTGTAAACTTAGATGGATAGGACACATTAGGAGGATGGATGATGGTATAATACCAAAGGACATCTATTTTGGGGAATTACAAGATGGGTAAATCATCTCAAGGTCGGTCTATACTACGGTATAAAGATGTGTGTAAGCGGGGCATGATTAAAACAGGCATTGAGACTGCGTCTTGGGAGCAAGTCGTCACTGATCATATTGCATGGAGGGAAACGATGAGGAATGGAATAAAGACAAAGGAGTAAACGATTGCAGATAAGCCGCACACTCAGCGTATGAGCCGTCGAATGGTGCGTGCTAGTGGTATTACCATGTATTCACATGCATTGTGAACGAACATTTACCGAGTAAATTGGCCTGATCAGTCATATATTCACTACCGCCATGAGTCGTAGGTAATGTGCTTTTTTTGAAAGCCGAATGCAACAAACTATCGTTTGTCAAGATGACAAGGTGCTGGTGAGCACACAACACGCGCACGCACGCGACTGTCTGTATGTAAGCTACGGGACAGGAAAAGAAGGCAAAGGAAAGTGCTCTTTTAACGCCTTCAGGAGCAATGGGTATATGGTGGTAAACCCATATTTTTACAGAGCAGTCGACACTTCTTGGCTGATGTAGTCAACATCTGTTTTAGGTCGAATCCACGTCGGAGTCCAGGCCTATTTTAATCATCCGACGGGATGCGAATTCGAACTAATGACCACTAGGCCAGCATGAGAGCGTCCTGCAACATACAACTGTGGCTCACTCTCTTATAGCAAGCGATGAGTCTAAGCGTCGAATCTGTGTCCTCCCGTGCTCATGCATTACCGCCGCAGTTGGCTAAGAACCTCGCTGGCGCGCCTGCCTATATAATTATATATCTTGAATACATGTAATTAACTGCCCATGTTTTACTTTTATAAAAGCACCTTGTAGTCTATACAACAGCAGCTGAAAAATGCTTGTGTTGACTGCAACGTCCTTTAAGGGATATGCAATTTTTTTTTTAAAGTCTATACAACGAACTTAACTATGTTATTTAAACCACGTGTCTTCATTTTTGTTAAGGCACATTATGAGAAGGCAAAACTAGAACATGATTGAACAACTGGAACGATTTTGTAGAAAGAAATATTGAACAATATTGTATCATGCCATATGGCTCAGTCACTTTCCTCAGAAAACGGAAAGCACCGCATTAAGCACGAACTCCGCAGCTCCAGCGATGACCCTCAGGAGTCTCCGCAAAAATGCACTCGTGAACCGAAATACGCGGCCCGCAATCGAACCCACAACCTTCAGAGCCCGAGTCAGATGGCTTGACCACTTCACCACGAAGAATCCCTTCTTCCATTCCATTTTATTTTGAGTTCCTTGTTATATGATCGTGAGGAGTTTATTTGTATAGCTCATTAAGCTAATAGTTAAGTATTTTTCACATCAGCAGTCTTTAATTACGTCGTCAGTGTGATGAAAATGGATGTTAAGTATGTCAGAAATGACAACATTACAGAAATGCATTTGATGTTGCAAGTGTGCTTGTATATATAAAGGTACATAGGTGAGGTGAGTTAGGTCAAGAACCGACATCACTGCACACGGGGCACACCCATGAGCTAAAGGTCTTCATCTTCAACAGCCAGCAAAGAGTTCGAATACTAATGGTGTCCGCTGCAATTGAGTATACGTCCGCATTGCTTTACCTCTGAAAGAAGGGACATAATCAAATGTTAAATGAAACATTACAATTCCCTTAGATTACTTCCCCTGACTGTTTGAATTTACTTTCATTGACTGTTTTAAGTATTACAGCCAAAGATTTAATTCATTTACTCACTTCACAAGAAATATAACCCCGCAGTATGCACTTAACGAGATGCAGTAGGATATGCCAGACAACAAATCGTGCAACATATGTGTAGCTTTGTGATCACATTCACAAAAGGAATACGTTGTTTGAATATACTTCTGTTAACCAAATATATGCGAATGAATAGAAGCCGCTGTACTGTAGTGGCCAGGCAGTCGCCTACCCGCCTCATTGGTCCTGGGTTCAAATCCACAAGCGATGGATTATTTTTTTTGTTTTCAATTGACCCATGCTTTCAGGCTGACCCAGCCTAAAATACTGAGTATGACATTAATCCAATGACTTTAAGCGTATATTTAAACATGATCCGGTTTTGCTTTTGTTTTCAAATATCTGTATTGCTTCTGTCTACCTAATTGGGTTTTTTCCCCACCCTGACTTGTTGTTATTAAGACGTTATCGCCAGCTTAATTTAAATTGTTTATATTATAACCAGACTAAAACGTCCTCATTCCCTACACGGGTGGGCTGGACTTCAATGTCGACTTCACGTTTATAAAGCAACTAGCTGACCCTGCCCGGCTTCGCCCAGACCCTGGTGGGGAGCATCTCATTTAATTCATATAAGTAGTCATATAAGTTCCCGTTCCCGTTACCGACTATCTGTCTGTCTGACTGTCTGTCTGTCTGTCTGTCTGACCCAGCCCGTCTTCGCCCAGACCCTGATGGGGAGCATGTCATTTAATTCATATAAGTAGTCATATAAGTTCCCGTTCCCGACTGTCTGTCTGTCTGTCTATCTATCTATCTGTCTGTCTGTCTGACCCAGTCCAGCCCATGGTGGAGAGCATCTCATTTAAATCATATAAGTAGTCATATAAGATCCCGTTCCCGACTATCTGTCTGACTGTCTGTCTGTCTTGATTAAATGGAGGAGGGAGGAGGAAGAGGGAGGTGGAGGAGGGAGGAGGAGGGCGGAGACAGGAGGAGTAGGGAGGAATAGGAGGGAGGAGGAGGGATTAGGAGGGGGAGGAGGAGGGAGGAGGAGGAGGGAGGAGAAGGAGGGAGGATGAGGGAGGAGGAGGGAGCAGGAGGAGGAGAGGGAGGAGGAGAAAGAGGGAGGAGGAGGAATGTGAAGGGAGGAGGAGGTAGAGGGAGGAGGAGGGAGGAGGAGGAGGGAGGAGGAGGGGGAGGAGGAGGAGGCAGGAGGAGGTAGAGGGAGGAGGAGGGAAGAGGGAGGAGGAGGAAGGAGGAGGAAGAGGGAGGAGGAGGGAGGAGGAGGAGTGAGGAGGTAGAGGGAGGAGGAGGAGGGAGGAAAAGGGAGGAGGAGGGAGGAGAAGGAAGAAGGAGGAGGAGGGAGGAGGCAGAGGGAGAAGGAGGAAGGAGGAGGAGGGAGGAGGAGGATGGAAGAAGGAGGAGGAAGAGGGAGGAGGAGGAGGTAGAGGGAGGAGGAGGGAAGAGGGAGGAGGAGGAAGGAGGAGGAAGAGGGAGGAGGAGGGAGGAGGAGGAGTGAGGAGGTAGAGGGAGGAGGAGGGAGGAGGAGGAGTGAGGAGGTAGAGGGAGGAGGAGGGAGGAAAAGGGAGGAGGAGGGAGGAGAAGGAAGAAGGAGGAGGAGGAGTGAGGAGGTAGAGGGAGGAGGAGGAGGGAGGAAAAGGGAGGAGGAGGGAGGAGAAGGAAGAAGGAGGAGGAAGAGGGAGGAGGAGGATGGAAGAAGGAGGAGGAAGAGGGAGGAGGAGGATGGAGGAGGGAGAGGGAGGAAGAGGGAGGAGGAGGAAGGAGGAGGAAGAGGGAGGAGGAGGATGGAGGAGGGAGAGGGAGGAGGGGAAGAGGAAGAGGGTAGGAGGAGGAGGAGGGGGAGGAGGAGAAGAATGGAGAAGGAGGGAGGAGGAGGGAGGAAGAGGAAGAGGGAGGAGGAGGAAGGAGGAGGGGGAGGGAAGAGGAGGAGAGAGGAGGAGGGAGAGGGAGGAGGAGGGAGGAGGAAGAAGGAGGAGGAGGGAGGATGAGATCGCAGGAGGAGGAGGAGGAGGGAGGATGAGATCACAGGAGGAGGAGGAGGAGGGAGGAAGAGGGAGGAGGAGGAAGGAGGAGGGGAGGGAAGAGGAGGAGAGAGGAGGAGGGAGGGGGAGGAGGAGGGAGGAGGAAGAAGTAGAAGGAGGAGGGAGGATGAGAACGCAGGAGGAGGGAGAGGGAGGAGGATGAGGAGGAGAGAGGAGGTGGAGAGAGGAAGAGGTAGAAGGAGGAGGGAGAAGGAGGAGGGAGGAGAAGGAGGGGGAGGAGGAGGAGGAGGAATGATGAGGAGGGAGGAGGAGGAAGAGGGAAGAGGAGGGATGTGGAGGACGGAGGAGGAGGGAGGAGGTAGAGGGAGGAGTAGGAGAAAGGAAAAGGGAGGAGGAGAGAGGAGGAGAAGTGAGTAGGTAGGAGGAGGAGGAAGAGGGAGGAAGAGGAAGAGGAAGAGGGAGGAGGAGGATGGAAGAAGGAGGAGGTAGAGGGAGGAGGGAGAGGGGAAGAGGAAGAGGGTAGGAGGAGGAGGGGAGAGGAGGAGGAGGGAGGAGGTAGAGGGAGGATGAGGAGGGAGGAAAAGGGAGGAGGAGGGAGGAGAAGGAAGAAGGAGGAGGAGGGAGGAGGTAGAGGGAGGAGGAAGAGGGAGAAGGGAGGAGGAGGGAGGAGGTAGTAGGATGATTGATTGCCATCCCACCAGGTTAATATGTTATCGCGGACCTCAGAGAGAAGTGTCTATGTAGAAGACCATTTCCTGGACGTACGTATTTTGGGAGGGGGAGGAGGGAGGAGGGAGGAGGAGGAAGAAAAAAAAAAAACTACGACAGTTGGCATCTTTGGAATGAAAGGAAGGCGTGTAGAAAATTTCATCTCAATCGGATGGGCCGTTCGCGAGCGCATAAAGGACATACGGACAGAGATACATAAATACATACAGAGATACACACATCCTAATTTATATATAAGATGACAAAATACTGAATTATAATACCTGATAAATCAACCCAGTGTTGAGGTCGATCGCAACGTCCTGCAAATGACATGCAACAATTTTGTGTTACCACCATCTACAGAGATCCCTGGCTGATTGTCTATAGATGTCATTATGTTACCACTATCTACAGAGATTCTAAATGATAACAAACATAACCAGTTAGTTCAAAAGACTTCTATGAATCTATCAGGCTGATTCTCTATAGATGTTATTATGTTACCACCATCTACAGAGAATCCTGGCTGATTGTCTATAGATGTTATTATGTTACCACGACCTACAGATATCTCTGGCTGATTGTCTACAGATCTCACTATGTGGCCACTGTATGACGAATACACATACCTTTGCTAAAATTAAATGCTGCGTGTCCTTAGTAGGACGTTGTATGCAACTCGAGGTTGATACGTTAGATAGTTTTACGTTCAGTGGTTTGCCATTAATTTCCGAACCAGATTTCAATATTTAAGTCTAGTCTGACCAGTACGTGAAATAAACCCACTACCCCTCCATCACCATCGCCGGCTCCGTGGGGAAGGGGTTACGGAATCAGTTCGTAATCCCGCATTCTGCGTTCGAAACACACCTGCAGGCGACTTGGCAGCAGACTGCCTAGCGTGTTATTTTTTTTAAATGAACATTGTATGAGTTCCGGTCGTTCAGAAAGCAATGGCAAACTACTGAACATGAACTTGCCAAGAAATCACGAACAGCCAAACAATGCCGGGGTTGACTGCAACGTCCTGTAAAGGATATGCAACTAAATTTTTTTTAACCCCGCCATCAGAGAGCTGCAAGTTTCAGCGCCAGCGTCTAAACCTTTCGGCCACGCGTTATGCTTTTATTAACGTAGTTAAAGCGCCAACGACCTTTTACACGTATTGTGGCTTACTTGGTATATGGTACTTGCCTCATATTGTTATAGACCAACTGACACATGTTGGGTCATTATGCTGGGTTGGCCTGGAAGCCCAGGTACATTTGTAAACATCGGCCCCGTTGGGGATTTGACAACATGACCACCAGACCGTCAGGCTAGCGTGCTAGTCATTGCGATACCGCTGTCCCATCTACCCTTGCGGTGACACATAATGTCTTCAGTAGCGTGGTGTTGTTGTCTGCAGTGAAGGTCTCCAGACGCCCAGCTTTCAGATGTTTAAGGGTGTCTGGTGAATCCACGTCTTCTTGAATGCACTTCTTGAATCCACTTTTTCTTGAATCCATTTCTTAAATTAACTTCTTGAATCTATTTCTTTTTGAATCCACTTCTTGAATCAACTTCTCCTTGAATCCACTTCTTCTTGAATCCACTTCTTCTTGGACCGACTTCTTGAGTGCACATTTTTATGCGTTCATTATTTCTTGAATTCATTTATTGAATTTACTTCTTGAATACACTTATTGAATCCACTTCTTCTTGAATCCACTTCTTGAATCAACTTCTTCTTGAATCCACTTCTTCTTCGACTGACTTCTTGAGTGCACATTTTGATGCGTTCATTATTTCTTGAATTCATTTATTGAATTCACTTCTTGAATACACTTATTGAATCCACTTCTTCTTGAATCCACTTCTTCTTGAATCTACTTCCTCTTGAATCCATTTCTTGAATTCAATTCTTGAATCCATTTCTTGAATCCATTTCTTGAACCCACTTCTTAAATTCACTTCTTGAATCCACTTCTTCTTGAATCCACTTCTTCAATCCACTTTTTTTTTTTTAAATCCATGTCTTGAATTCACTTCTTCTTGATTCCACTTCTTGAATACAGTTCTTCTGCCTCGCTGTGACGTGTCAATCTTATTTCCATTTTATAACAAATTTTAAATATGAAATACGAATTTAACAATCACCATCGTTGCACTCCGGACACTCTTGGACATTCTCAAGTAGCCAGTGAAGAGCCCCAATCCAAATGGTTCCATTGGCAGTTTAAATGATAAAAAACATAACCAGTTAGTTCAACAGATGTCTGTGAATCTAACAGGACGTATTCTCATCCTCAGGTGATATAGAAGACTCCGGGGAGCCTGCAGACATGTACATCCAGAATGTGCCCACCGTTACCATCGAAACCATCGCCACGCCATTGTTAAAGCAGCGGAAGAGCCTGCAAGAAAGTGAGTACTTGTTTATGTATTATAATATCGACAGTGTAGAGTAGCTCTGTACTGAAATAACCGTTGAACACATTATTCTGTTACCAAATACATCTTCTTCTTCTCTTCCTTCATTTTTCTCAGTGAGATGGCTGGGGGAGGGGAGAGAAGGAAGATGTAAATGTTTTTTTATACACTATTTAAATTGCTGATTGGTCAGTTGTATGGATAAAGCGGCTGTTGATTGGTCAGTTGCTAGTATAAAGCGGCTGCTGATTGGTCTGGATTATATACACTCTTTCCCCTATCCATTACCCCATGTGGACAACAATCACCTTCGGATTGATAGGACTGTGATGGTAAAACCATATTCAGCTGCTTTGGTGGCTGTCTAGTCCCAGGACTATCATTCTGAGCCGGTGATTGACCCTACTATAACTTCTCTTTGAGGTTGAATAGGGTAGGGGTAATGGTGAAATCGAATCGAGTTAGTTGCCCTCATAAAACAGTTACTTACTGGGCTTCATGCATACACTATTGACTGAAGTCATTAATTGTTTTATGGCAAATCGAGTGCAGTAAACGGTACCTACGCAAATCACTGGAAGCAAAATAAACAAAAAATAGATATCCGCCAGCACAAGCTCAAACCAAACAAACACCATACAGGCACGTCGACAAACAGACCGTTGAATTAGGCCTGGATATCTTCCTTGGACGATTGGACAGGATTGTACCTATGCGGAGTTAAATGTCGTTTCAAATCTTGCCTCTTGTGATGATGCTGGCAGATCGCAATCATCAATTTCCTATGGGATGAGTTGTTTGTCTTTAGAGTTATATTCATTACCAAGAAATGAACCATACGTTAGTGGGTTATTTCATAGTCACACACATAGATGAACTGTTTCTGACCCAGATAGTTGACACTTTGTTGGCATAATTGCTGTTTGACGCGGAACCAGGGTCGATAACAATCGCCAAGGACAAAGACGTTCACGTAATGCATAGAACAGAGTGGGTTAATAAGGCATGTGCATGAGTCAAGAGTTTGATAACCTCCGCGATCGAGCCTGGTCGCAGACTGTTTATTTACCGAAGACATAATATGATGTTTACCCTTCGCGCTGGCTAGAACCATTGTTCATTCGTATTTACAGCCTTTCAGTGTTGTCTTTTGTTACTTGTAACCTGAATGTGTTTCTGTTTAAGGTCGTCCTTTATTATTTCTGTATTTAGATTTATTACTTTAATCTCTGCCGGCTCCGTGGCGAAGGTGTTACGGAGGCAATTCGTGATACCGCAAACCCGCGTTCGAAACACAGCTGCGCGAGATTTGGCAGCATACTGCGTTGCGTTGGGGTTGTTTTACGAAATATTTTGGGTGCCGGTCGTTCAGAAAGCAAAGGCAAACTACTGAACGTAAACTCGCGAATTGATCACAAGAGCAAAAAATGCTAGTGTTAACTGCAACGTCCTTTAAAGGATATGCAACTTTTTTGAAATTTTAATCTCTAGAAACGTGTCTTTAATAAACTTTCGTTCTTCTTCTTCCTATGTGGTTTTCATTGCTTGTTTCTTCACCTGTGCCTTTCATATTTCCTTTCTTACCGTGTGGATTCCATATCTTGTTTCTGCACTTGTGGGTTTCAAAACTTACATTTGTTTCCACCTTGTGGCTTTTATAGCTGAAATTGTTACTAGTGGCTTTAATATGTTGTTTCTGCACTTGTGGCTTTCATTACTTGATTCTCAACCTGTAGCGTATATAGCTGGTGTCTTTAATTGTAGTTACTTAAGTTCTTCATTCACGTGTGACTTTCATAGATGGTGTTTTGTGTGGCTTTCATAAATGGTGTGTTGTGTGACTTTCATTGTTTGTTCCCTTACCTGTGATCTCTTTATCGTTAATGTTCCACTCTTGATCTTCAGCCCTTCGTTTTGTTGTAAGTACAGCTTACGATTTTGTTTACAGTTGTGTGCGCTGGTGTACACATCTCAGCACACGCGAATTTAGCGAGATAGTCAGACAGACAGACAGACAGACAGACAGGCAGGCAGGCAGGCAGGCAGGCAGACAGACAGGCAGAAGGATGTACAGACAGACAGCTGGCTAGCAGACAAACAGTAGGATGTACAGACAGCTGGTAGACAGGCAGACGGTAGGGCGTACAGACAGGCAGCTGGCTGACAGACAGACAGAATAATATACCATCACTGCGTTAGCTGGCTGTTTAGACGCATGTCTTGATAGTTACGTGGGCATATAGACAGGTAGAGAAGCAATCACGTATTCAGACAAACAGTCGCAGCAGAAAGACATGTTAGACAGACAAAGTAGACATTCAGGCAGACAAACAGACGCAGCAGAAAGACATGTTAGACAGAAAAATAGACATTCAGGCACACAAACAGACGCAGTAGGAAGACATTTTAGACAGAAACATAAACATTCAGGCAGACAAACATCAAGATCTGTGGCGGCCAGGCGAGGGCGTCTGCTTGCCCGATAGGAGGTGTGGCCCGTGGGACCCGATGAAGTGGGCCCTCTTAAACACTACTAGACAATGTGTTTAAAATGTTAATGTCCTTTTTGTAGCTTTATCTCTTGGCAACCAATATTTTTAGACCCAATCCGCTACTGATTGAGACGGACAGACATTGAGTCAAACAAACAAACCGACCCTGTTCGACTTTCTTCCGAGCAACATCTGTGCACCAAACAGCTGATGAACACCCAATAAGAAGAGTACATCAAAAGCAACCCTGTGAGCTACAAAGTCAATTTATTGGCTAATTTTTCTCAAGCAGCTGTGCAATCACAGCCGTACAGTGCAATCACAGCCGTGCAGTGCAATCACAGCCGTGCAGTGCAATCACAGCCGTGCAGTGCAATCCACTTTGCTGCAACTAAATCCCACTTGTGTCCTAGAAAATTGATCAGTTCATGTGTGTTTAGCTCTACCAGATCAGACACGTTTATTAGGAACTCAAGGTTAGAGGGGATTATACATGCCAGGTGTTTGCTTGCTGAAATCGTAAATAAAACAGTGGCATGTGAACGGAATTGAAGAAGCTAGTTGTGGGGCTGTTGTACTTTTACGTAATAATGCGTAGCTTAGCGGGTAGAGTTCTTGCCCTCTGGCACAAGTACCCGGGGTTTTCATGGCCAGTATAGCTCCTTGATCGGTCTAGTCTTGTAGTATGGGAAGGTTTATCGTCACCATCATTAGTTGTGATTATCATTAGTGGGAATCGCAACAATCATCGTTGTGATCATCATCTTGGGGAATCATCACAATCATCGTGGTGATCACCATCTTTGGGAATCATCACAATCATCGTTGTGATCATCATCTTGGGGAATCATCACAATCATCGTTGTGATCATCATCTTGGGGAATCATCACAATCATCGAGGTGATCATTATCTTGGGGAATCATCACAATCATCGGTGTGATCATGATGTTGGGGAATCATCACAATCATCGTGGTGATCACCATCTTTGGGAATCATCACAATCATCGTTGTGATCATCATCTTGGGGAATCATCACAATCACCGTTGTGATCATTATCTTTGGGAATAGTCATCATCATCATTGTGACCACCATCTTTGGAAATCATCACAATCATCGTCGTGATCACCATCTTTGGGAATCGTCACCATCATCATTGTGATCACCATCTTTGGGAATTGTCACAATCATCGTCGTGATAATGATCATCAGCATCATCGTCGTGATTGTTGTTATCGAATGAACGAACTTCATTTTCACAGGGTTAAGAATTCAATTGACATTCTGCTCTTGTTATCTGTCTGCTCTCATACATTATTTCCTTCATACACCACTTATCAAGCTAATCATAACAACAACGACAACAACAGAAAGAATATACGCATTATAGACGCATGGAAAATCTGTAATAATTAATAATACATAACTCAATAAAGATACTTTTTCATATGGCAATTATAATTAGCTAAGGTGGATGTATCGTACTATAGCAGTACTATACAGTAGTTTTCCCTATTCAACTCCCTTTAATTTGATATATAATACAACATGTCTGCTGCCATATTAATAACTTGTAAGCCATAATTGTGACACACCCCTACTTCCCATTTTCCGCCATCCATTCTTACTCTTTCCAAACCTACTGTTTGTTGGTACTGTCTGGTAAACTTTCTGTCATCTACTGCCTATAGTACCTTGCGATGTAAGACATTGGGCTCTTGAATCTGAGGAATTAAGACCGTCTTGCTAGTGCAGTCGCCGCAAACTGTGCAGGTTAGGATTGTCTTTTTGCTACCGACAGAAAAAAAAATTCCACACCTCACCGAGGATTGAAATCCATGTCTTCTGAAGGAGAAACTGGTAATCTTAGCCACCCGGCCAGCCACATACTGAATCTGTTAAATAGACGCATGGTTGGATGAAAAAACACAGTCAGGTGAAACTGATGATTATGATAACTAAAAAGATAACAACAATAGTAATGCTGATGGTAGAGTAACGGCAGTAGTTGTGGCGGGAGCGGCGGCGGTGATGATGGTGGTGGCGGTGGTGGTGATGGTGGTGGCAGCGGCGGCAGTGGTGATGTTGGTTGCGACAACAACAATAAATAGCCCCTTCAAGAAGTCAAAAAATAAGCTGTACTTCAGTATAGAGTGGTTAACTGGCGTGCATCACCACGAAACCAAACAGCAACAAATCGAATCGATTAGAAGCCATGTCAATGATGTGCTCACCTTGACAATAAAGCCCGCCCTTTTACCGTGAGCAAATCAACAAAAACGGAAATTGGAATTGATCAACTTTTTGAGAACACAATCAGAATTGACAGAATTGATGTTGGGGAAACATTATTCAGCACACACCGACAATGTCATTTCTACAAGCCCTGGTTGGGTAGTTGTTGGCATTATCAATTCACTTGCCCGGAACTCGTAGTCAAAGTGGTGATATCAATGATATCATTACGTAAGGTTTCGAGATATGTATTTTCTTCGTCTTCTTCGCGCCTTATTCCAGGGAAGTGCGTCACATTTGGTGGTCCACCTTATAGTTTAGTGTCTCCGACTGTATCATCTGTGTGAGGTTTGCTTCCTCCAGACTGATTTCATCCAAGATAATGGGCTTTAGCTACCCGTGGGAATGTTTTATTTTCTAACAATTTTACCAGGGTTGCGTCCTTGCAACCTGCTCCTTGCGATGTCCAATTGCCCTGGTTTTTCCTAACATGCATTGCCTGCATTCGGGATCTCCTGTCTTGTGTCCTTATCCAAGAATGTTAGGTATTCGGTCTGACTATCCAATAGATCAACATAGTACGTTAGTTCTAGCAGTCCAACATCAACACTTATAAACGAATAGTTCTACTCTAAATACAGCATCAACTGTATAATTCAGGGAACAAACCAGCTTCAAACCTCGGATGTGGCTCCACCTTGCAGAGGTAAAGCGGCTTGCTTGTTCTAATGACCCAAAGAACTATATCGACGCTAGCGCATCTACTGAGAGGGCCTCCAATGTCGGACATTTGAAGGGGCAAGAACCTTCTTCTTCTGCTTCTTCTTCTTCTTCTTCTTCTTCTTCTTCTTCTTCTTCTTCTTCTTCTTCTTCTTCTTCTTCTTCTTCTTCTTCTTCTTCTTCTTCTTCTTCTTCTTCTTCTTCTTTCTGCTACTGCTGCTGTTGTCTCCTTTCTTCCTACCTTTCTTCCTTCTTCCTTTCTTCCTTCCTCCCTCCCTTCCTTCCTTCCTCCCTTTCTTTCTGTCTTTCTTTCTTGATGAGAAAGAGAAGGCGAAGGGCGATAAAGAAGAGGATTTGGAGGTCCAGGAAGTAGCGGATGCAGAAGACGAGGAGAAAGAGGTTGTATAGTAGAGTGGGGAAATGAGGCGGGGCACGGGAAGTTGAGGAAGAGTTAGAGGTAGAAATAGAAGAGAAGAAGACAAAGAAGAAAGCGAAGAATAGTAATTAAGGGGGTGGAAGAGGGAGAGAAAGAAGAAGCGGCATATGAAAAATGGAAAAGGATAAAGACAAAGAATGGAACTGTGAAATGTAAAGGTAGAGGAGAACAAAACATAGGACTGTGCTAGAAAAACAATGGGATTACAATATTATCATCATCATCATGTGCCCTGCTAGCTGGCGTATGCGTTCATGTCTCTCCACAGATCCGGTCCTTAGTGTTATGGACTAACTGCTGATGATATTCCTCCATGCCACTGTCTCAGTCCACCCAGCATCATTTCCCAATGTCTGCCTCTGCCTCTCTTCCCCTTGGTCTTTCCAGTCGTCACGATGTTCTCCAATGCCTCGCATCTCATCACATGACCGAAAGAAAGCTGTTTATCTCTTTCGCATTGTTGTATATACTGTTCTAGTTTCATTAGCCTCTTTCCGGCAATCTTTGTTAGTTTTTCTGGCAGTCGAAGGAATTCGCAACATTCGTCTCAAGAACCACATCCCAGTTGCTTCTAAGGCAGTGGTTCTCAACCTTTTTTTTACCAACCCCCCCCCCCCCCCCTTCACCATATTTTCAGAACGTCATTCTCTCCCCCCCCCCCCCTTTCGTATTTCCTACCTAAAAATTTGGCCCGTGCCCCCCGTCACCATATTATCAGAACGCCATTCCCCCCTTTCGTATTTCCTACCTAAAAATCCCGCCCGCCCCTACACAGTAACTATACGTAATAATGGAAGCTATATTTAATAGCACATACTAAAACAAGTCTAGACGTCCGCATAAAACATGATTTGTGGGTCTACTTACTTTATAAAATGAATTTTAGAAAGGTGAGACGTACAGAACCGTACAGTATGAAGGGAAAAACAATATCAAGTAATCGGTTCTTGTATTAACGCGATCTTGAAATAATCTTAATCCCCCCCCCCCCTCCGGAAACCCTAAAATTCCCCCCTGGGGGGGGGGGGGAATTCCCCACCGGTTGAGAACCACTGTTCTAAGGTCTTTCTACTTTGTTCATTTAATTCCAAGATTTACTATCATAAAACAAAACAGGCTCTATATATGATGTCCTTAAACAGTCATTGACGTCGTTCACTCTAAAACTGTGATATTCATGAAATCTTGGGAAGGTATTGTAGTGATTTTCCCTTGTCTTCCACGTCCACGTGGGATCTTTTATTTCTGCCTTCTTACGTCCTCCAAATGCAACAGGGCTTCGCTGTAAGTGAACGGACCGGTTCAATTCTGCATCTGTTGATCCTTACGGTCTTAACTGGGTGGTCTAAGTCATAGGTAACTTGTTATTCCGGGAGACATTTTTGTTATTTGGAGGTAGCAGATTCAAATATCGGTATGATTCTACTTGCACATGATCTAGTAGGCCTGTTCATTGATATGTCTTTCTAGTGTCTTCTATGAATGACAATAAATATGTGGATATTTATCTCTCAACATATTCCCGACATCACGATTGTAGTTAGTTAGTTAGTTAGTTAGTTAGTTAGTTAGTTAGTTAGTTAGTTAGTTAGTTAGTTCGTTCGTTCGTTCGTTCGTTCGTTCGTTAGTTAGTTAGTTAGTTAGTTAGTTAGTTAGCTAATTAGCTAGTTAGCTAGTTAGTTAGTTAGTTAGTTAGTTAGGTAGGTAGGTAGGTAGGTAGGTAGTTAGTTAGTTAGTCAGTCAGTCAGTCAGTCAGTCAGTCAGTCAGCTAGTTAGTTAGTTAGTTAGTTAGTTAGTTAGTTAGTTAGTCAGTCAGTCAGTCAGTCAGTCAGTCAGTCAGTCACTCAGACAGTCAGTTAGTTAGTCAATCAGTCAGTCAATCAGTCAGTCAGTCAGTTAGTTAGTTAGTCAGTTAGTCAGTCAGTCAGTCAGTCAACTAGTTAGTTAGGTAGTCAGTCAGTCAGTCAGTCAGTCAGTTAGTCAGTCAGTCAGTCAGTCAGTTAGTCAGTCAATCAATCAGTCAGTAAGTCAGTTAGTCAGTTAGTGAGTCAGTCAGTCAGTCAGTCAGTCAGTGAGTTAGTGAGTTAGTCAGTCAGTCAGTCAGTTAGTCAGTCAGTCAATCAGTCAGTCAGTCAGTCAGTCAGTTAGTCAGTTAGTGAGTCAGTCAGTCAGTGAGTTAGTGAGTTAGTCAGTCAGTCAGTCAGTCAGTTAGTCAGTCAGTTAGTGAGTTAGTGAGTTAGTTCGTCAGTCAGTTAGTCAGTCAGTTAGAGAGTTAGTCAGTCAGTCAGCCAGTCATTCAGTCAGTCAGTCAGTTGGTTAGTTAGTTAGTTATCTGTTGGGGTATCATCATTGCACTCTGGACAAGTGCATCAGTGCTGAGATCCTCCAGGAACATATGCAATAGCCTCCGACGGTTAATTGTGCCAGCTCTGTGTCGGTTGACTAGGTCTCTCGGTGCCGTGGTCTTGTGTTCGAACCCCCTGATTGCATTAAAAAGAAAACATTATAATAAACCTTGTCAACCGAATCTACAAGGAGTAATAGGAAATGTCCTCGCAAGAAGAGGCGAGCACATCAGCCATCAAATGCTGAATTATCAATAAAAGTATAGCCCTAGCATCGTACCCCAAATTTCTCCTCAAGGCCTCCATTAGCGTCCTTTACTTACAGTAGCGGACTGGCTTGCCCAATGACAAGTCGGACCTGTGAGTCCCTAATGAATTGGGCTTCCTTAAAAATTAGACAATATTTTGGCAATGTTAATAACCGCTTAATGCTGGCAACCAATATTTTCAGACCCAGTTTGCCACTGCTTATTTTGCCTTTTTTTTTTGGGGGGGGGGGGGGGGGGCAATCTCGCTGAAGTGGCTTTCGGTGTTGTTTTTGGTCCTAAACACGTTCCTCCACAAGACACTCGCGGTATGCTAGGATCTAATTGAACATCTTGGCAAGTCAATTTATTGGTGAAGTCGGCTGCATCCGACGTGTCAATATTCTGCAGACGAGATAATAAATTGGCGATAAGATAAAACTACTGACGTCTTATCTGAAGCATGGTTGTTAGCGCTAATGCTGCCTTCAGTTGTAGAATTATTGCAGTTTAGTGTGTTATTGTTATCTTGCCGCTCATTGTTACTGTGGTTTCTGTGTTCTTCTTTACATTGTTGTCGCTGTTGTTGTTGTTGTTGTTTCTTCTTCTTCTTCTTCTTCTTCTTCTTCTTCTTCTTCTTCTTCTTCTTCTTCTTCTTCTTCTTCCTTTTCCCAACTTCTTCTTTCCAACTTCTTCTTCTTTTTCTTCTTCTTCTTCTTCTTCTTCTTCTTCTTCTTCTTCTTCTTCTTCTTCTTCTTCTTCTTCTTCTTCTTCTTCTTCTTCTTCTTCTTCTTCTTCTTCTTATTCTTCTTCTTCTTCTTCCTTTTCCCAACTTCTTCTTTCCAACTTCTTCTTCTTTTTCTTGTTCTTCTTCTTCTTGTTCTTCGTGTTCTTCTTCTTCTTCTTCTTCTTCTTCTTCTTCTTCTTCTTCTTCTTCTTCTTCTTCTTCTTCTTCTTCTTCTTCTTCTTCTTCCTCTTCTTCTTCTTCTATTATTTTATCTGCGCCGTCTTTCTTTTACTCATTGTACCGTTTACCTGGTCCTGGAAAGGCACAGCCAGATGTGAACCATACGTCTCTGTAACCACAACAAACACAGATAACTTTACTCAACTAATTTTCACCTTTTTATATAGTCACCCAACTTTGGCATATTTTCACATACTGAGCCTTCACAATTCTCTATTATGTTGTCCACTGTTGACATCTTCGTGCCTTACTATCTGGAACATTGGTGCCTTTAAGTACCTTTGATGTTTATCCCCTAACTCTGAACTCCAAAAGTGCCGACATCGAATCTACGGTGAGGGAAATGTTATCAGGGCGATTGTTTTATCACACTATTACTAAAACTTAGAAGATTTAAATCAAAACTGCTGCACGAATCAGAAACATTGAGAATAACCAAAACAATTACCAGTGAACTAACTTCAAACATTCATTAAGTGTTGCCTGCGTAAAATATGATATATTAATCAGGTCTTAGTCAGATATGACTGCGCTACCGTATAACAGTAGACGGTACTACCTGCTTTCTGTTAGCGCCGAATGTTGGGCGGCGTTCACTGAACCCGACACCCCACATTGTGCCAACAGCTTCGGGCGGAGGAGTGCAATTGACAGGGTACAAGCCTTATCCTGGTGCGAGTAAATGCAACCTAAAAACAAAATGTCATGGCAGGGCAGACCAGGCTCTAAGCCTTGGTTGCAAGTTGGTCTATGATCGAAACTCCGACAGGCGGACAGTTATAGCATTGCTTTGCTGATCCGGCAGTTTTTGTAGCTTGTCGTGTTCCAGATGTATTGGTTTTACCTTTCCTCTGGAGTGAACTAGGCAGACAGAGAGACATGGTCTCTATATTTCAGCCCAGGCTTTGTGCTATGGACCATCCCTGGTCTTACAAACTATTGTCCGCCAAGACGGCAAGGTGCCTGTGGAATGGCGTAAAATAGAGGGAATAACATGGTATGACAACATCACTAATGCGGCTCTTATGGGAAGGACCCATCAGATTCCATTGAATCAAGAGACGGGGAAAGACGCTAGGACAGGATAAGACATGCATTGCGAAAACCTGAGAATAGTATAATTAGAAAGTTCTTCCTCTGGAACGCACAGAGCAAACGAAACAGAGAGCGACCTAAAAACACACGAAGAAGAGAATTAGAGACAAATAAATCATACAGAGTGGACGTATAGGGAGATGCAGGAGATAGCAAAAAATAGGACGGCTTGGTGTGAGTTGGTTGTCTATGCTCCAATGGAGAATACAGGACAGAAGACATGTGTTGATTTAAAGGAAACTGGTATTGCTCTGTTTGGCTGGCTGCAAATTCTTTGGAAGCTTTAGCTGTAGCTCTTAAATCTGATGCAGGGTCACGCAGGTCGTGTTAGCCCTGAAAATGACCTCCATCTATCGAATGAGGTTGGTGTGGAGACTTCGTTTTTCAACATTGTCCTGTTTTAAACGGTGCTGTGTTGCTGAGTGTTCCCACCCTTCTCCAAGCTTAGAAATCTTAGAGATTAGAGAAAGCTTAGAGGCGTGGGCAGAGCGGACACTGGAATTAATAGCTGCGGAGATTCGTAGACATTGGAAAATAAGTGTCACTGCTGATGAATATGTTTTTCTCGAGGAAACATTACAAGATGGCATTCTCCACGTGATTGCAACCACTCTGCCCTCAAAGATACAGCTTCGCGAACTTTCCCCGGCATACTTTGCAGAAACCTGCAATCAATTATTCGTTGTTGTTATTTTTATGTCGAACACACAATGAGTGTATATTTCTTTGTGATCATCTAATTAGCTCATTCGCTGGCAAGAGGCTTTGTGTCGTTATATGATCCTTGTAGCTGGTTTGTATCCAGGACAAGCTTTTTTTGTGAGGTAATGAGTGGCACAAATGCCTTCTCACTTACTAGTTAATTGGGTGGTTGGTGAATCCCATGGATACTTGGTTTCAACTGTTAAGTCCGATATATTGACGTCTGGGTCGTTTGAGCAGTGACAAGTGTCCTGGTTGATGGAGTTATTAGAGATGTTATTATGTATATATATATTAAATACTACTAATTTCGTAGGCGGACAGTTAGAGCATTGTTCTGCTGATCCGGCAGCTTCTCCGTCTTGTCTTGTTTCAGATATATTGGTGTTACCTTTCATCTGGAGTAAACTAGGCAGGCTGAGAGAGGGATCATGTTGCAAGGACAACAAATGGTCGCTACAATTCAGCCCAAGCTTTGTGCAATGAAGATGTTACCATGTCTTTTTTTTTAAAAACACAATGTAACAAACTATCGTCTGTGAAGGCGGCAAGGTGCCAACACAGTACTAACTTAGTATAATCAACGACAAATGGGAGTCTCCGTGGCAAAGTGGCCAAGCTGTTTGACTCGGGCTCCGAAGATTATGGGATCGATTCTGAGCCGCGTCCTTCGGTTCACGAATGCATTTTTTTCGGAGACTCCTATAGGTCATCGCTGGAGCTACGGAGTTCGTGCTTCGTGCGACGCTTTCTGCCCTGCGGAAAGAGACCCAGCCATATGGGATAAAACCCGGTGCAATGAAGTCGACCAT
>OY992895.1:48888667-48936167 GCA_963921405.1 Cepaea hortensis | reverse complement strand
TCGTCAGCACACAAACAACAAACACTCATCATTACAACTATATGAGGAACTCTATATAAGTAATGTATACAAAATCATGTCTTTCTGTTTGCACAAGACAGGCCACTGTGGATTAATGGTGATGGCTTCACCTTGTGGTGGACTTGACACGTGTATATATAGTTGACTACCGCGTGTACGGTTAATTCTATTTTATACATTGAACTTTGTAAATGTCTGCTCTCTTAGTGTATATCTCATCATCATAATATAGCATGTCCTTTGCAAAAGGTCGCCCTCATCACAACCTGCCGGAACGACTCCATTTCTGACTAGTTCCCCTGCTTTGTGCATGCCCAGGGTGTCTTTAATGTCCCGCGCCCACCTTCCTGCTGGTTGACCCATGCCTCTTCTCGCTGGAAACGTGTCTTCTATTACTTTAATATAGCCAGAGTATTTCTGTTTCCAATACGTGATACTGTTATTGAGTCTGCTTTCTTTGATATTCAAATCTTGTAGAATGTCGGTATTTTCTTTCTCCTTCATGCACAATATTCTAAGAATTGTTCTGTAACATTTTAGTTCAAAAGCCTGGATTGTATTCTTTGGCGATTATGAAATGATCCATGATTCACATCCACATGATGCAACAGAAAAGACATATGTTCTCAAAATGTATACTTTAATCTGTTTGAAGGTGGTATGTCATACACACTTAATGCTGCTTAACTTCTGCATTTCTATCGCCCAGCTCCCACAGATTTCTTTTACACGTCTGTGAATTACGTAGCCAAGTGTCAAACTTTGTCACAATTTCTTCATTATTTACTGTAATATTTGGTTGAAATGCAATTCTATGTCTGGACATTATTTTCCTGTTTTATTATTATTATTATTATTATTATTATTATTATTATTATTATTATTATTATTATTATTATTATTATTATTATTATTGTGTTTTGATAGACAGGTACATTTGTCTATGTGCGTTATTATCTCAAAACATTAAATGTCTTTTATGTCTACAAACACTAAATACAGTATGCTAATAAATTTACCTCCTTGTATGTTACATTTTAAATCGGCTGCGTGGTCTCGAGGAATGGTGTCCGCCTGGAGTGCTGGAGGTCCCTGGTTCAGGCCCCGGTGAGGACCGGGATTTATTTCACGTGGACTTCTAGTAATAAAATTTCCCCTGGTCTCTGGGTAGTGAGATCGGACGCCCGTGTGTATTGTTGCGCACGTAAAACATCCCTCGGCAGTTGGAAATCGAAAAAGAGTAGCCTAACGGCGCTGCCCGGGCAAAATTTCGAGTTAAAAATCTACCCAAAGTATTTCATGATCCTCGCCGGTGCCACGGAGTTCGTGCACTGAGCTGAGTTATCCAGACTCTGGTTTGAGTTAGGAGGAGAGCGGAGCACTTATGGGTTACATACGTGTGCCGTGATGTTGATCCATCGACTAAATAGACAGACATGAACTATCAACGTAATAAGTAAGGACTGAAAATTAGATTGAGCCAATGTGTTGTTTATTTTGCTATGAAAGAATTTGAAAACATAGTTTGATCGTTACCTAAAAGCAAAGCGTGATATTTCTCGGCCAAATAAGTTACGGTGGTTTAAAATAGCTACTGGTAATTTAATTTATACATGCATACGCAATAGAAATGAGATCTTCCAAGTGCAATGTACACTCTGTGTTACTGATGTGAGAAAATGGGATTTGAGCGAGCAACTGGGAGGACGGTTTACTGACATGTGGATATATAGAAAAATGGAACGGATCTTAAAGGCTGTCATAACAATATGTACAGAGAAGTAGAACGGATATCATGCGATGTCACAACAGCGTATAGAGAAACTTGGACCGGATATCATTCATCATTGGTACCTTTACCGTCTTGACAGATGATAGTTTGTTACATTGTGCTTGAAAAAGGTATAATAACTACAACCCTTGGCGGTAGCGAGTGTGACTGATTAGATCAATTCGCGATGTAAATGTTCGTCCACAATGGATGCATGTGAACACATGGTCATTTTCACCACCACACACTATCTTACGTCTCACGCGCACATTGTGTGACTGTCATATATTTTTGAAGGGAGTGGGAGATCACTGCAGTGCATGCCCCATTTCTAACAAAAGAAGTAAAGCCCCATCCTCTTCTATCTTCAATAACCCCAGAATATGAACCTTGAGTTATCTGCAGGCCTCGTTCTATTAAGTAGTCTAGGAGATATAGATTATGGCCCTGGTGAGAATAATGATTACTAACTGGGATTCTGCCCCTACTCCAAGGATTCTTTAGCTCTGGAGCCCCCTTTTAGTTTATCAAATCTGAGGAAAGTCTGGAGAATTTTCTCAGCCTGATTTAGATGAAGAAAACATGGATGTTGAGCAGTTGATAGATCTAGAGTCTTCTCTCCCCCATTTTAGTAAGTCATTATGAGTGGATTTATTTTTAAACAATCAAACACATAATCAATCACATTAGATTCTGACAACATGATGTACAAAGAAGCTGGTGACTCACAGATAGGTTTGAACTGATAAATTAACAGAAGGTCAATTCATGTTAATCATTTATTGACTGGGCCTGAGCCTTCTGGCCAGTACACACATCTCTATTGTGATTTACACAAAATATTAGAAAAGTTGCACATTGGACCATTGTCCCAGACAATCAATCAAGCATCAATATATGAGATGTCAACAAGTGTGAAACATAGTAAACATTTTGATGTTGTACATATTAAGTGTGAAGATGATGAATCAACAATTAACTATCAGTTTCCTGAAATTGGGTGTGGTGTGTACCAAGGAAAAATGTAACCTGGTGACTGGAAGATTTGGTAAGCCAGGGTCCATTGACTGATGGATCCACTTCAGGTATGCCCGTATAGTTCCTCTGAAGGCCTCCCCATACTTTGCTCATGGCCAAGTCATCTTCCCTCTCACTTGTGGTTCATCTTTTTCTCTCGGCCTCCCTCTTTCAGGTCTGATTTAGGTGGTTAGTTTGCTGATGTGTTGGGTGGTTGTTGGTATGTAGCCACCAAGAATCACTGATGAATATTCAGATATATATGTACATTCCTACCAATACAATCTTTTAAAAGTAGGTAAAAGAACCTAAATTCCTGAAGTAGGAACTAGTTCCCCTCCCCCTCTTTTTTTCTCTAAGCTAGTGTTGGGTTAATTTGGGGTGGTCAGAGTTTATCACACTGTGTACGCCTTGTATCAACTGGTTCCTGCTGTATGTAAGTTCTCATTTGACCTGGGGTCAGTGAACGTGTACAGTAAGACAGTGACAAGAGTGAGAATATGTCAAGATGCATGTAAATTAATGACATACATTTATAACATTTCTTCCACTAAATGGTGTTTATAGTGTGTATAAATAATTATCTGTGTTTTCCCAATTAACCAACTTCTTCTTCTTCTGTGTCTAATAACTCTCTCCCATTATCTGTTGTTGTTGTGATGTTGAGTGTTGGGTTGTGTGGTGATGAGTGGTGTTGAGTGGTGTTGTGTTTTAAGTTATGTTGAGTAATGAGTTAAGTTCACTTCGTGTGATGGAGTTCCGCGAAGCTCAACTCTTCTGATGTAATGCAGTTCATAAGTGCTCTTATCTAATTAAAATTTGACAAAAATATAAATATTTATTCCGTCAAACCCTATTGATTCAATAGATGAAGGAGAAAGGAAAGATTGATTTATCTTTCAGCTTTCTAGATTGTAAATAGGCATAGATAAGTCTGTTTTAAAACAAGGCACTTATTCTAGTACACGAACTGTCATTTTAGCTGTAGATAGTGATAGCATCTTTAACAGTGTTTCTGACAAAATGCACAAGATTGCTTTCGAATCATCACTTCGTACAGTTGTTCAGAATAGAATGGAGTAGTATAATGCACTTCTTAAAGTTAATAATTATCTTTAAGAATATCAGAGATTGCAGTTTCATCGAAGAGAGTATTGGAGTGTCAGTTTGCCCGGGAACGGCTCTGCGTCGTTAGAATCTACAGTCGATAATTTTTACATTTCAGAGGTTTTAATTAATAATAATACATTTCAATTGACATTACAAACACTGGAGACCATTTCTGGATACCTGATACATCGGGTTCTTAGTCTAATCTCGGGAATTACAAGCTTACCTCAGATCTAGACACCCCGCAATTCCATGTTTGAAAATTTGGTCACACCAGCTTCTCACGTCTATTCATCAGGCTGGTTGCAGGAAAAGTGCGGGCTTACCATATTCTGATGAAATATTAACATATGCAAATTCGGCGTTGGCGCGAAAGCGGTGTCACATGTCTCTCCTAACCAATAGTTTTTTAAGCCTTGGCTGACGAAATCTTTCCAAGAATCCACGTCATCTGTCACTTATGCAGTTCCAGTTTCGATGTTAAGTTTTAAGTCCTAGTCTCCGGTTGCGGTTGTGAAGTCAATTGATTTTTATGTTGTTTCCTCTTCTTGCGTGCATGTTTTGGTAAATGAATAATGGTGGTTAGCAATTATGCTACAGTGACCTATCGGCAATGTGGGGCTTCGGGTTTGGTAAGCGCTACCCAACATTCGGCGCTAACAGAACTCAGGTAGTGCTGTCTACTGTCATACGGTAGCTCAGTCATATCTGACTGAGATAGGATATCATGCGATGTCGTAACAACATGTAGAGAAACATGGACCGGATATCATGCGATGTCATAACAACATGTAGAGAAACATGGACCGGATATTAGGCGATGTCATAACAACATGGAGAGAAACATGGACCGGATATCATTCGATGACATAACAACATGTAGAGAAACATGGACTGGATATTATGCGATGTCATAACAACAAGTAGAGAAACATGGACTGGATATCATTCCATGACATAACAACATGTAGAGAAACATGGACTGGATATCATTCGATGACATAACAAGATGTAGAGAAACATGGACTGGATATCATGCGATGTCATAACAACATGTAGAGAAACACTAAAGCCGTATGGGTTCTGTTCATGCATTCAACAGCTAACACACATTTGGGTTCCCGAAATTAAATGCATCGAGGTGTACGAGTGGGCTTCAAATGAAACCAGTAAAAATGTGATAAGACATAACAATAACCATGCCATTGTCTTGTAACATGTCAATATTTTTGTTAAGGGTGTCAAGAGTGTTAAGCACGTGATATTACAGTGCAGACAGACACTGTGACATAAAGATAGTTAATGATGGGCGCCCCTCTTTTGACATGCACCAAAGAGGAGCAGCGTTCTGTTATCTGTTGTTGTTGTTTTTTTTTTTAATCTGTGAAAGGGTGGAACCTACTTAATAAATTCATCAGCGAATGAAGGTCCAGTGTAGCGATGCTGCCTGTCAGTCCAGCAAGTGTATGAATGGAGTAGGAATGTTTCAAAACAGTGTGACTTCTGTGTCAGACTGTTCACAACCGGGTCAGGCACACTGTGTAGTGACCCCAGAGAATTTTCTTCTACAGGAATCCAAGCACTTTATCGGCTCTGCAGGACTTGCATTGAACGCAGTGGTGACTAAATCAAAAAATGATCAATTTGTTCTGTACTTTTTTTTTCATAACGTAATCACACATACAAACAACATTTACAGTTTTCATTTGAAACCCCTTCGTATTTTAAAACCGATACAATTGTCGAGTCACATTAAAGACGTGTGGCTAAAGTGTTTGTTGCCTCGTTTCCCCTAACGCCATTACTTTAAAAACAAATGTTCCTAAGCAGTTTCATGCTATAGGTCTTTGATTTTATAACGCCATGACATGCCATGACATAACGCCATGACATGACATGACTTTTTTAAGCGACGCCATGACATGGTGTATGCCTGATTGCGAGGTGGATTCATTGGCTAGTCTTTCTCTCACTTAGCGGGACGACAAATGCAGCCGTTGAATCATCGTCAGATCGCCCTCATGACATCATCAGAGCAACTTCTATCAACTATGCTAACACGACAGCTACACTAGTGCTAATAGGCATAATGAGGAATATGGGTATTACGTATCAGTAAAGGAGATGTTACCCTTGGGTAAGAAGTTAGCTATTTGCATATCTTTTACTGGACGTCGCAGTCAATCCCCTCATTTTTGGGATGTTTGTGATTTCTTGACAAGTTTACGTTCAGGAGTTTTGCCGTTGCCTTCTGAACGACCGGCACTCATGCCATTATATAAAAATCAGTATTCTGCTTCCAAATCGCACGTAGATGTGTTTCGAACGCGATATGCGGGATTATGAACTACGTTCGCAACCCCTTCACCAGAGCGTCGGTTAGATCCCCACAGAGGGTAATATGAAACCAAGAGAACGTGTAGGAGATTGTGCTCGAGAGCAGCCGGCAGGTAGTTGTTGGTTATAATCTCAATTTTGCGAGTTTAGGCAGAATATCTTTTATAGAGACAATGGCTACAGTCACCGACCAGCATGGCCACCACTAAGAAGGAAAGCAATGGCAAACTACCTTTATTGCTTTTGTTTTTCATAAACGCCTAGAAAACTATTGCAGTCAGAGAAATTATGGGGAGCATAGACATAGACAAAAGATTCCTTGGTGAGACCCCATGGCCAGCGGATATCATTTGCTTGTACACACCAGGGATGAGTGTGTCACGGGGATGGTACTAGCAGATGCCATGCCGGAATATTTCTCCACTGTCCTGCCAAAGAAGAATTCGGTGTTATTAGGACACTAACAATAGAAATATGGAATGTGGGAACTATGAATGAAGAAATGTAGGAACTATGAATGAAGGAATTAGAGAACTATGAATACAGGAATATGGGAGTTATGAAAGAGGAATGTGGGAGCTATGAATGAAGGGATACGGGAGTTATGAATGAAAAAAATATGGGAACTGTGAATAAAGGTATTTGGGAACTATGGATGAAGGAATATTGAAGTAAGAAATGTGAGCAAAGAGAAGACATTTAAATGTAAAATACTGAGCCTCTTTGAATATAGACGGAGTGTAGGACATTTTAAAATACAGAATGGAGGAATTTTTATATATTCTGTTGGAGAAGATCAAGGAAGAAAATGAGAACAATTTAACATCACCCACACTACTTTGCTGTAACACCATCAGCGATAGAATCACCAGTGTAAGGCTGCAAGCAAACCCAAGAATATCACATTACTGCACTTATACCAACCGGTGCTGTGGCTTCTGGAATAATGAGACGCGCAGTTTCATAATTCTCAGACACTGAGTCGATAGCGTTTTGGATGCAGGTCATTTTGTGTTGATTTCGTTGGTTTGAGGCGTCGGTCGTTCAGGAAGCAATTGCAAACTACTGAACTAATATTGCTTCGTAAATCACGAACAGCCATTAAATTATGAGGTTGATTACGACGTCATGTAAAGGACGTGCACATAACTATTATTACACCTATGCATACAACAATGGCGGGAGAGAAAGAAATTTTTGTGGAAATTTAAAATATTCTTCAAAATACAATAATAAGAAAAAAAGACACTATAGTCTGTCCGGAAATTTATGCCGTCATTCAAGATCAATTATTTTGAAAACTATCTGTTGCATCGTTATGAAATTTTTTCCAGCCGTCTTATATTTACCCCCACCCAAGGAATATGTCTTTGATAGGTCCCAAAACAACTTAAATCATTAAAAGCGGCATCATTCCTTTGATGTTTTGCTTAACAACTAGTGATTTCTTGTTAAAAATGTTATGTTTACGGTAATGAGGACCTGCAAATTCAGATGACAAACAAAGGCGTATCTGGATTCGTATGGGAGTGGGTGCAATCAAAGAAGTAGCTTACAGTCGACAGAATCGGCTGCATTGCACAGGGTTTTTATCCCATATGGCTCAGTTTCTTTCCGCAGCGCGGAAAGCGTCGCACAAAGCACGAACTCCGTAGCTCCAGCGACGACCCTCGGCAGTCTCCGAATAAAATGAATGATGCGGCCCGGACAGACAGACAGAAAGGTAGGTAGGTAGGCAGAAAGATAGGTGGGTGGATGGATGGCTGGCTGGCTGGCTGGCTGAGTGGGTGGATCGGTCGGTCGGTGGGTCGGTCGGTCGGTGGGTGGGTGGGTGGGTCGGCAGGCAGGCAGACAGACAGATAGATTAGATAGATAGATAGATAGATAGATAGATAGATGGATAGATAGATAGATAGATAGATAGATAGATAGATAGATAGATAGATAGATAGATAGATAGATAGATAGATAGATAGATAGATAGATAGATAGATAGATAGATAGATAGATAGATAGATAGATAGATAGATAGATAGATAGATAGATAGATAGATAGATAGATAGATAGATAGATAGATAGATAGATAGATAGATAGATAGATAGATAGATAGATAGATAGATAGATAGATAGATAGATAGATAGATAGATAGATAGATAGATAGATAGATAGATAGATAGATAGATAGATAGATCGATATCGGTAGGTCGGTCGGTTAGTGGGTGGGTGGGCAGGCAGGCAGACAGACAGACAGATAGATTAGATAGATTGATATCGGTAGGTCGGTCGGTCTGTCGGTGGGTGGGTGGTCGGGCCGGCAGGCAGGCAGATAGATAGATAAATAGATAGATAGATAGATAGATAGATAGATAGATAGATAGATAGATAGATAGATAGATAGATAGATAGATAGATAGATAGATAGATAGATAGATATATAGATAGATAGATAGATAGATATCGGTAGGTCGGTCGGTTAATGGGTGGGTGGGCCGGCAGGCAGGCAGACAGACAGACAGATAGATTAGATAGATAGGACAGACAGATAGATTAGATAGATAGGACAGACAGATAGATTAGATTAGATTAGATAGATAGATAGATAGATAGATAGATAGATAGATAGATAGATAGATAGATAGATATCGGTAGGTCGGTCGGTCGGTCGGTTGGTGGGTGGGTGGGCCGGCAGGCAGGCAGTCAGGCAGACAGACAGACAGATAGATTAGATAGATAGATAAATAGATAGATAGATAGATAGATAGATAGATAGATAGATAGATAGATAGATAGATAGATAGATAGATAGATAGATAGATAGATAGATAGATAGATAGATAGATAGATAGATAGATAGATAGATGGATAGATAGATATCTGTCGGTCGGTCGGTCGGTATGTGGGTGGGTGGGCCGGCAGGCAGGCAGAGAGACAGACAGACATACAGACAGACATACAGACAGACAGACAGACAGACAGATAGATATATAGATAGATTGATTGATAGATAGATAGATAGATAGATAGATAGATAGATAGATAGATATCGGTACGTCGGTCGGTTGGTCGGTGGGTGGGTGGGCCGGCAGGCAGGCAGACAGACAGACAGACAGACAGATAGATAGATAGATATATTAGATAGATAGATAGATAGATAGATAGATAGATAGATAGATAGATAGATAGATAGATAGATAGATAGATAGATAGATAGATATCTGTCGGTCGGTCGGTCGGTCGGTATGTGGGTGGGTGCGCCGGCAGGCAGGCAGACAGACAGACATATAGATTAGATAGATTAGATAGATAGATAGATAGATAGATAGATAGATAGATAGATAGATAGATAGATAGATAGATAGATAGATAGATAGATAGATAGATAGATAGATAGATAGACAGATAGACAGATAGATAGATAGATAGATAGATAGATAGATAGATATCTGTCGGTCGGTCGGTATGTGGGTGGGTGGGCCGGCAGGCAGGCAGGCAGACAGACAGACAGATAGATTAGATAGATTAGATAGATTAGATAGATAGATAGATAGATAGATAGATAGATAGATAGATAGATAGATAGATAGATAGATAGATAGATAGATAGATAGAGATAGATAGATAGATATCGGTACGTCGGTCGGTTGGTCGGTGGGTGGGTGGGCCGGCAGGCAGGCAGGCAGACAGGCAGACAGACAGACAGACAGATAGATAGATAGATATATTAGATAGATAGATAGATAGATAGATAGATAGATAGATAGATAGATAGATATCTGTCGGTCGGTCGGTCGGTCGGTATGTGGGTGGGTGCGCCGGCAGGCAGGCAGACAGACAGACATATAGATTAGATAGATTAGATAGATAGATAGATAGATAGATAGATAGATAGATAGATAGATAGATAGATAGATATCGGTACGTCGGTCGATCGGTCGGTGGGTGGGTGGGTGGGCCGGCAGGCAGACAGGCAGACAGACAGACAGACAGACAGATAGATAGATAGATAGATAGATAGATAGATAGATAGATAGATAGATAGATAGATAGATAGATATCGGTAGGTCGGTCGGTCTGTCGGTGGGTGGGTGGTCGGGCTGGCAGGCAGGCAGATAGATAGATAGATAGATAGATAGATAGATAGATAGATAGAATAGATAGATAGATAGATAGATAGATAGATAGATAGATAGATAGATAGATAGATAGATAGATAGATAGATAGATATCGGTAGGTCGGTGGGTCGGTGGGTAGGTGGATGGGTCAGCCGACCGGCAGACATTCAGACAGACAGACATTCAGACAGACATTCAGACAGACAGACAGACATTCAGACAGACAGACAGACATTCAGACAGACATTCAGACATTCAGACAGACAGACAGACAGACAGACAGACAGACCGACCGACCGACCGACCGACCGACCGACCGACCGACCGACCGACCGACCGAGCGACCGACCGACCGACCGACCGACCGACCGACCGACCGACCGACCGACCGACCGACCGACCGACCGACCGACCGACCGACCGACCGACCGCCCGCCCGCCCGCCCGCCCGCCCGCCCGCCCGCCCGCCCGCCCGCCCGCCCGCCCGCCCGCCCGCCCGCCCGCCCGCCCGCCCGCCCGCCCGCCCGCCCGCCCGCCCGCCCGCCCGCCCGCCCGCCCGCCCGCCCGCCCGCCCGACCGACCGACCGACCGACCGACCGACCGACCGACCGACCGACCGACCGACCGACCGACCGACCGACCGACCGACCGACCGACCGACCGACCGACCGACCGACCGACCGACCGACCGACCGACCGACCGACCGACCGACCGACCGACCGACCGACCGACCGACCGACCGACCGACCGACCGACCGACCGACCGACCGACCGACCGACCGACCGACCGACCGACCGACCGACCGACCGACCGACCGACCGACCGACCGACCGACCAGATCGACCAGATCGACCAGATCGACCAGATCGACCAGATCGACCAGATCGACCAGATCGACCAGATCGACCAGATCGACCAGATCGGCCAGATCGGCCAGATCGGCCAGATCGGCCAGATCGGCCAGATCGGCCAGATCGGCCAGATCGGCCAGATCGGCCAGATCGGCCAGATCGGCCAGATCGGCCAGATCGGCCAGATCGGCCAGATCGGCCAGATCGGCCAGATCGGCCAGATCGGCCAGATCGGCCAGATCGGCCAGATCGGCCAGATCGGCCAGATCGGCCAGATCGGCCAGATCGGCCAGATCGGCCAGATCGGCCAGATCGGCCAGATCGGCCAGATCGGCCAGATCGGCCAGATCGGCCAGATCGGCCAGATCGGCCAGATCGGCCAGATCGGCCAGATCGGCCAGATCGGCCAGATCGGCCAGATCGGCCAGGTCGGCCAGGTCGGCCAGATCGGCCAGATCGGCCAGATCGGCCAGATCGGCCAGATCGGCCAGATCGGCCAGATCGGCCAGATCGGCCAGATCGGCCAGATCGGCCAGATCGGCCAGATCGGCCAGATCGGCCAGATCGGCCAGATCGGCCAGATCGGCCAGATCGGCCAGATCGGCCAGATCGGCCAGATCGGCCAGATCGGCCAGATCGGCCAGATCGGCCAGATCGGCCAGATCGGCCAGATCGGCCAGATCGGCCAGATCGGCCAGATCGGCCAGATCGGCCAGATCGGCCAGATCGGCCAGATCGGCCAGATCGGCCAGATCGGCCAGATCGGCCAGATCGGCCAGATCGGCCAGATCGGCCAGATCGGCCAGATCGGCCAGATCGGCCAGATCGGCCAGATCGGCCAGATCGGCCAGATCGGCCAGATCGGCCAGATCGGCCAGATCGGCCAGATCGGCCAGATCGGCCAGATCGGCCAGATCGGCCAGATCGGCCAGATCGGCCAGATCGGCCAGATCGGCCAGATCGGCCAGATCGGCCAGATCGGCCAGATCGGCCAGATCGGCCAGATCGGCCAGATCGGCCAGATCGGCCAGATCGGCCAGATCGGCCAGATCGGCCAGATCGGCCAGATCGGCCAGATCGGCCAGATCGGCCAGATCGGCCAGATCGGCCAGATCGGCCAGATCGGCCAGATCGGCCAGATCGGCCAGATCGGCCAGATCGGCCAGATCGGCCAGATCGGCCAGATCGGCCAGATCGGCCAGATCGGCCAGATCAGACAGATCGGACAGATCGGACAGATCGGACAGATCGGACAGATCAGACAGATCAGACAGATCAGACAGATCAGACAGATGATTGATTGATTGATTGATTGATTGATTTCCACCAGAAACCGGGCCTTGTCAGCTAGTTTATTTATATAATCACGTTTCATGAAAGAACCCACATTTGGAGACGCCTCTGAATCTTCGCGCTGTTTGTTTGAAAACGAAAGTCACGTGAAAATTTTGAATAATTTGGGTCGAATCTTGGGGAAGCTGTAAAACTGTTAAAATCATGGTCGTAATCTTTAAGTCATAATTAATATACCGTATATAAGCTAACTTTAAAATCTGCTGTAAAATCTCCAGAACAAAAATTGTTTTGTTGGGTGGACATAATGATAACGTTATATACTAAATCTCATCATTTTATCTCAGCCCGTTACTGAGATATTGAATTTTATATTGAGGCAACCAAAAAAAAACACACTATAGTAAAAATGGCTTTGTAATTATACTGGGGTATTGTAATGACTTTCCGGGCTGAGAAAAAAAAAAGCAGAAGAAAAACAAGTATCGATAAAACACAATATAGGAAACCGAATGAGCACGGGATAAACTGGTGAAATTTTGCAATGAAAATGAACTGATGATAGCCAATACAGTGTTTCAGCGACATCGTAAAAGGTTATTTACCTAGACTAGGCCAAATGGAAACACAAGAAACCTAACAGACATTATAATAACACAACGGCGATATAGTACACGCATAAAAACAGCCCAAACCCTGTCAATGTTGGTTGTTTTATCGACCATAAATATTTCATATTTACATTTGATCGCATTTAACTCAATCGTAGTCTAAACACACGCTACTACTTCTAATAGTTGTCTGCTTGTAGATTAGTTTTCCCTATAACCAGTGTCCCTCGGCATTAGGATACTAACAGTTAAACTCCGAAAATTGACTGAAGAACCAAAACCAATCTGCAGCGACACCAGTCAATATGTATATGTATAGTAATAAAAATAAAACGTAAGAAACACACGTTGATGATGGTAATCAATGTAGACGGAGATACGAGACTGAATGTGCGGTTATACGACATAAATAATACTGGCACTGAAAAAAGTAAATAAAATAAACATTCATATTTTTTTTTCCCGGTCCCTGAAGAAAACCACCTCGATCGAAATGTTGGTATTTTTCGTGCTTGGCTATAACGTAAGATCATTACTGTATTTATAAATATTGACGTCTTTAGAACTTGCTTGTCTTCAAATCTACCAAAGTCACATACAACCATCCGTATAGTCACTATGGCATTCGTAGACGCCCCGGTGAGCAACCTTAGCACGCAAACACATCTCTAAACGTCATTGGGCTAATGAGGCTTGATTTGTAGTCGAGAAATCTCCAAAGGAACTCGCTATTTCAAAGTGGGTGAGTCGATCGATGCAGCAGATTTCTTCACAGCTTCTACTTCTCAACATCAGAGGAATTCCCGATCGACCGAGTGTTTATTTTCTTCTGTTTTTGTGGCCTCTTTCTCACCCTGTGGTACGAAGGCAGTATTCAATGTTTGTTAAATGTACATATAGGCGTTACATTGAAACGCAAACTATAAACCTCAAACTCCAAAAATTAAATACTCTGGAACTGTTTCCCACACAGAAGATGGAGATCGATAGAGATATTAAAACAAGATGCCAGAAAGCCACTCAACGGCTATTGACCAGAAATAGGAGAAGAACAATGTGAGTTTGAAGAAGGCAAGGGAACAAACATGATGTGTATTTGCTGAGAACATTAACTGAATATCCGACAGAAGTAAATAAATACATATCTTATAGTGCGTTCACAAATGTCTTCCCTTGTATACAAATTCATAACTCAGTAATCAACTGAGGGGAAATGGTGAGATTTACCTTTCAGCCGTATGATTATGTTCACCCAACAAAAAAATATTTTGTACTTATGAGAAGCACGTCACACAGTGAAACACATTTTTTACATAGGTGACCTCAATAGTTACTGTAAAACAAGTTTCTAAGCGTGAATTCATTACATTTTCACCAAAACATCAAAGAAATTTCGCCGCATTCCTTGATGTCAGTTGCCTTATGATCTATCAAAGACATATTCCTTGGTGGGAGGAAATATAAGACGACAGGCAAAATTTCATAACGATGCAACAAATACTTTTTCTAACAATTCAACATGAATAAGGCAAACATTTGTGAACGCACTATAGCTTCATCGATTGCAAAACGGCTCCATTAGAGTAATGGTTAGGACATTGCAATGACAATGATATGAGAACGGTCCGACGAGAGTATGGTGTCAGCTGTTGCCTTTCGCTACCACATGGGGAGACTGACCACCTATCTCTCCGAGCACTCGGGTCTGAAAAATGTGATGACCCTAACCCTTCACATATCCACAAATGTGGAGAAGTCTTCCTGCTGGAGACTTATTATAGTTTTTAAAGACATGTCCGCATGCCGGCTAAGTGGCTAAGGAATTACGAATACCCCTCATACCGCGTTCTAAGCATAGCTGCGGGAGATTTGGAAGCAGATCGCCTTGTGTTGGTTTTCATACCATGGTATGCGTGTCAGTCGTTCAGGAAGCAGTAGCAAACTATTGAACGTAAACTTGCTCAGAAATCACAACTGGCCTAAAAATGTTGGAGTTGACTGCTACGTCCTGTAAAGGATATGCAACTAGCAACATGATAAAGGTCTCCAAACTGACATGAAAGACCTTAGACTTGTAAAAGAAGACATGTACTGGAAACATCAAGCTACCATAAATATTTACATGTACAGTAGGTTAATACCACCCAATCCAGGAAGGAAGATGTCTGGACTCTCCAAACTGGTTTTCCCTTTACAGTGAATATATTACGAAGGGAAGTCAATAAGTAAGTCACAAATGGCTGTAGAAAAATAATTAACTATGATAACAACTTGAAACACAATTATTTTTATACTTAAATTGTCCCTTTATTTCTCAACATGATTTCCACCAACATTGATGCACTTATATCATCGTTTTATCAGTCCTTCCAAACCGGCTGCATAGAACTGCGTGCTCTGTTTTCCAAACCACGTTTTCA
Source organism: Cepaea hortensis (assembly GCA_963921405.1). Lineage (NCBI taxonomy): Eukaryota > Metazoa > Mollusca > Gastropoda > Stylommatophora > Helicidae > Cepaea > Cepaea hortensis. The sequence goes on along the minus strand of OY992895.1, from coordinate 48,920,618 downwards.
CTTCACATTCAACTTCGGCGTCATTCGCGAATTGTCTCCCGCCAAGGTGGGTTTTCAGTTGACCAAAAAGGTGGAAATCGCTAGGGGCTATGTCGGGGCGGTAAGGTGAATGTTCCAGAACTTCCCACCTTAGTTGGTTAATTTTCTCCTGAGTTAATCGAGCCGTATGTGGGCATTGTCATAAAGAAGCAACACTCCTCTGGTCAGCGGTCCTGGACGTTTTCTTCGAGTTGCATCATGAAGCATCGATAGAACTTCACAGTACGATTCAGAATTCACATTGTCACCTTTCTTCTTGAAATTGGTTAAAAACACTCCTTGACAATCCCATAACACTGTCAGCATAACCTTCCCTGATAAGCATAACCTTCCCTGCTAATGACATAATCTTCCCTGCTAATGACATAACCTTCCCTGCTAATGACATAACCTTCCCTGCTAATGACATAACCTTCCCTGCTAATGACATAACCTTCCCTGCTAATGACATAACCTTCCCTGCTAATGACATAACCTTCCCTGCTAATGACATAACCTTCCCTGCTAATGACATAACCTTCCCTGCTAATGACATAACCTTCCCTGCTAATGACATAACCTTCCCTGCTAATGACATAACCTTCCCTGCTAATGACATAACCTTCCCTGCTAATGACATAACCTTCCCTGCTAATGACATAACCTTCCCTGCTAATGACATAACCTTCCCTGCTAATGACATAACCTTCCCTGCTAATGACATAACCTTGAATTTTTGGACACACGGCGAAGACGGATGTCACCATTGTATTGAAGCAAGCTTTGATTCGGGCTTTTAGTGATGCACCCATGATTCGTCCCCAGTAACAATCATGTTCAGCATGTCTTCTCCTTCATCTTCGTATCGACAGAGATGGGGCAAGGACAGGCCAGATCGGTTCATTTTGTGTTCCTCCTTCAATTGTCTGGGTACCCACCTTGAGCACACTTTCTTAAATTGCAATCGATCATGCAATATACTTTATACTGAACCATGTGAGCACCCTACTGCATATGCTACAGATTCTATCTTACTCGCCTGTCACCTCTAATCATCTCCTCCACCCGCTGCACGGATGCTTCTGTTGCAATCTCAACAGGACCACCAGATCGGATTTCATCAACAATTTTAGAGCGCCCGTGAGAAAATGTTTCTACATAGCTATGCGCTGCCTCAAGGGACAAACATTTATCAGCATAAACAGAAAGCATTTCCTTATGAATGTCTTTTGCAGGCAGTCGTTTTGCCCACAAAAGACGCACAACAGCAGGTTGCTCTTTGGTTGTACACTCCGTAAGTACAGTCGCTACTTTGTTTATGCGCTGCACGTGCGCATGAGTTACCTAGCGCCACCTGACGAACGGGAATATAAAGTTTGATGTTGTTGTCACCTAATGACACCTGTAGAAAACACCAACTACATTTACCTGCCATCCCAGAGAACTGTGTGACTTACTTATTGACTCTCCTTCGTATGAGCAGTTTAGATGATGTAAGGGTATTTACCATCGGCATTCGGCCATGCAGATCTACCATCAACAGTATAAGACACGCATATGATTACAATATCAATTGCAGACTATAAACATGATCTGCACCACTTTAAAAAAAAGTTAGTTGCATTCCTTTCCAGGACGTTGCAGTCAACCCCATCATATGTTCTTACTGAATGTGATTTCTTGGCAAGTTTACGTTCAGCGGTTTGCCATTGCTCTTTGTCCATTCTATGAAAACCAACGCAAGGTAGTCTGCTTCCTAATCGCCGGCAGCTGTGTTTCGTACGCGGTATGTGGGATTACGCCTGTAACCTCCTTCGCCACAGAGCCGACATCACATAAGGGATACAGGTTATTGTACACAGTATGCAACGGTGGTTAGAAATGGATTATAGGAATAGTTTTAAACATCTTACTGAAAATGCCTTGCAAATATTAGAACAAGCAGCCCATGGAAATGTGTTTGCGCCATTCTTTAAATGCCTTCAATGTTGACTGTCGTTATTATTAATTGTCACTGTTGATGGTCATTGTTGACTGTTGTTATTATTAATTGTCACTGTTGATGGTCATTGTTGACTGTTGTTATTATTAATTGTCACTGTTGATGGTCATTGTTGACTGTTGTTATTATTAATTGTCACTGTTGATGGTCATTGTTGACTGTTGTTATTGTTAGTTGTCACTGTTGATGGTCATTGTTGACTGTTGTTATTATTAATTGTCATTGTTGATGGTCATTGTTGACTGTCGTTATTGTTAGTTGTCACTGTTGATGGCCATTGTTGACTGTCGTTATTATTAGTTGTCACTGTTGATGGTCATTGTTGACTGTCGTTATTATTAATTGTCACTGTTGATGGTCATTGTTGACTGTTGTTATTGTTAGTTGTCACTGTTGATGGTCATTGTTGACTGTTGTTATTATTAATTGTCATTGTTGATGGTCATTGTTGACTGTCGTTATTGTTAGTTGTCACTGTTGATGGCCATTGTTGACTGTTGTTGTTAGTTGTCACTGTTGATGGTCATTGTTGACTGTTGTTATTGTTAGTTGTCACTGTTGATGGTCATTGTTGACTGTTGTTATTGTTAGTTGTCACTGTTGATGGTCATTGTTGACTGTTGTTATTGTTAGTTGTCACTGTTGATGGCCATTGTTGACTGTCGTTATTGTTAGTTGTCACTGTTGATGGTCATTGTTGACTGTTGTTATTGTTAGTTGTCACTGTTGATGGTCATTGTTGACTGTCGTTATTATTAATTGTCACTGTTGATGGTCATTGTTGACTGTTGTTATTATTAATTGTCACTGTTGATGGTCATTGTTGACTGTTGTTATTGTTAGTTGTCACTGTTGATGGTCATTGTTGACTGTTGTTATTATTAATTGTCATTGTTGATGGTCATTGTTGACTGTCCTTAGTTGTCACTGTTGATGGCCATTGTTGATTGTCGTTATTGTTAGTTGTCATTGTTGATGGTCATTGTTGATTGTCGTTATTATTAATTGTCACTGTTGATGGTCATTGTTGACTGTCGTTATTATTAATTGTCACTGTTGATGCCCATTGTTGACTGTCGTTATTATTAGGGCTGCGGAAGTTAACGATTAATTAATCGATTAATCGTTAATTTTTTTAACAATTAATTTTCTTAATGATTAATCGAACACTTTTCTCCCATCACTTATACAAATGAATCGGATGTCAAAGAATTGTCGGACATTTTAAACATAGTGCTGCAAACACAACCGAGTTGCAAAATTGTACTGAGTCACCATTGTGTCAGCTACAGCAAGATGTACCAACAAAATGAAACAGTATGTTTAATATGCTACAGAGTCTTCTACAGGTCAGAGAAGCATTAACTGTCTACATGTCAGATGAAAAGAAGCAATACAACCACTGGCCTAGAAGATCAACATGGGGTTGATAGTAATGTCCTGCGAAGGACATTAAAAAACGGGCACAATTTGGTAGTTAATCTTCATTTAATTGAACTAGCCGGTTCTGTGGCTTTGGTGTAGTAAACGCCTTCCACAATTCCCCGACATACGACGTCAAAGGTTTGAAATCAACCGTAGACGATATGAAAGCAGACCGCCTTGCGTTGATTTCGATGGTATGAGCGTCTGTAGTTCAGCAAATAACGGCAATCTATTACACGTAAACATTGTCTTTTTTTCTCTTTGCACTCAAACGTTGCCCAAACTGGACTGACTTTTGCGTGTGGGTCAGCTTTTTTAATTACCAGTATCCCCCGCCATTGTGTGAACCAACTACCACTTCTGAGGTACTTGTAATTTACTTGCCCAACCAATGACGAGCGAATCTTCTCTCTTTGTCTCCCCATGCTTCTCCTACATGTTAGTTGTCTTCACGTTGTGACGATGCCATTGAATTTTGATTAGTCTGGGTCGGTGCCACAGTTGTCCTGGTTGAAAAAGCAGTAAACCTGCTGCTACTGCTGGGGACTGAAACCGAACCGTTTTAGTAGACAAGCGCACTATCAACAAATTTGTTTTATCAAATACCTTATCTTTTACAGATGTTTGGTTCTGTAGAGTCGTAAACTTCAGTTTCAATGCAACTTTTCTTTATTTTGAAATCTTTAATTTGTCGAAATCCTACCATCAGAAACTAGATAACAGCAGAAGTCGGATGTGTCGGCCTAACGGTGCAAGAACGCAATCACGTCCGAAAAAAAAAAACTCCGGATGAACGCAGAAGAAGAAGAAGAAGAAGAAGAAGAAGAAGAAGAAGAAGAAGAAGAAGAAGAAGAAGGAAGAAGAAGAAGAAGAAGAAGAAGAAGAAGAAGGAAGAAGGAAGGAAGGAAGAAGAAGAAGAAGAAGAAGAAGAAGAAGAAGAAGAAGAAGAAGAAGAAGAAGAAGAAGAAGAAGAAGAAGAAGAAGAAGAAGAAGAAGAAGAAGAAGAAGAAGAAGAAGAAGAAGAAGAAACTAGATAAAATATTGGACTGTAGCAAAAATTATGGAATGCTGCACATCTGCTTGCAACATATTGTACAAATATTAACAAGATTGCGACAATGTAGTTGAAATTGAACGGACATCAGGACAATATAACAGAGAGTGACGACAGCAAACTAACACGAGCGCTAAAACATATCTGATATACCTTCTTGTGTTCTTACTGCACTTCGGCTCGAGTGGTACATGGCTATATCATAATCATGCAACAAAAATAAATAAATAAATAAATAAAATACAGAGGTTCCAAGGAAGCTGACGGGGGGGGGGGGGGGGGGGGGAATGTGAACATCAGAGGACAAGCTAAACAAAACCAACCTTAAAAAGATGTGTACAGAATGGTTTGTTAGTACGAATAATTTTGTTTTTCTCGCTGCGAGGCGAAAGAGTTACAGACGCAATTCGTAATCCCGCATACCCGTTTTCGAAACATAGCTGCAGACGATTTGGCAGCAAACCGTCTTGCGTTGGTTTTTTTAACGAAATAGTAAGTATGGATGCCGGTCATTTGGAGAGCGATGGAGGACTGCTGAGCGTGGGCTTGCCAAGAGATCACAACAGCAGAACATGCTGGTGTTGACTGCAACGCCCTGTAAAGGATTTTTTTTCCACATATCCTTTACAGGACATCGCTGTCAACATCAGCATCTTTTAGCTGATTGTTGAATTTCTTGGCAGGATTGCGCTCGGTGGTTTGCCATTGCTTTCTGAGCGACCGGCTCACATACCCCGTAAGTTACCGACGCGGAGAGAACCGCTACCAATTCTCGCGCACGTCACGTCACGTTACGAGAGTGTGCGGGATTACGAAGAAAGTCGTGTAACATCTAGACCAGGGATGCCGGCACTGTAAAGGATATGAAACTCATTTTATTTTATTTACTACAAGGGAAATAATTGCATCTAAGATGAAGTCATATTACGGCTTTAGCAATCAAGGGGAACAATTATAAATTTCACTATAGTTGTACTTTCAGCTATTTTGCAAGAGAAGTATTTGCTTATTCCTGTAACAATTTTATTCATATCCTAGAAAGTATAAATTGAATGTTACCATCATAAAAGCTATATACAGTTTTGAATATTATTTAAAATTTTAGGCACCAAGTTGTTGTATAATAAATAATGTTTAGTAAATTATTTATTTCTTTATCTGCTAGGCCACGTGTGTCTAAACAGAAGTTACTCATACTCTGGTTTATCTTCACAACGTATAAATCTGTCGCCTTCCTTGTTTACAGAGGAGATGTATCTTTCTGATCTTAGAAAGCATGGAGTTGGAAATTGTAACAGCAATGGACTCCTCCCCCTTCAGACATGTGCCGAACATGATCTCCTGATTACGAACACAATTTTCCGTCTCCCCATGAGAAATAGGACATCGTGGATGCACCCTCGCTCGAAACACTGGCACCTCATTGACTATGTCATTGTCAGGAGGAGTGACAGACAAGACGTTCGAGTGACAAAATCCATGTGTGGTGCCGAATGTTGGACAGACCATCGTCTCATTGTCTCGAAAATGAACATCCACATCAGGCCACCACGGCGTCCTCAAGGGGCGAAAACGCAAACAAAGCTAAATGTCACCCGCCTAAACAGCAAGAAAATGCAGCAGTCGTTTGAAAATATGCTGGAAGACCGCCTCAAGCCCAATGCTGATGCTAAACAGGATACAGAAACAGAATGGAGAGCCCTAAAGGACACAATTTACAACACTGCTATGGAAATCCTGGGTCCAGCCCCCCGAAAGCATAAAGACTGGTTTGATGAAAATTCCGAAGACATCAACCAATTGCTGGCCGAGAAACATCTTCTCCTCAAGGCACATTTGAATGACCCAAAGTCAACATAAAAAAAAGATGCCTTCAAGAACATTCAGAGAGTAGTGCAGCAGAAACTTCGGCACATGCGGGACTCCTGGCTGAGCAGCAAAGCTGATGAAATTCAGGGCTTTGCTGACAGACATGATATGAAAAACTTCTACGACTCACTGAAAGCGGTCTATGGTCCTTCATCACCAGGCATAGTCCCCCTCCTCAGTGCAGACGGGGGAACATTGGTCACCGATAAGAAAGAAATCCTCCAACGCTGGGCAGAGCATTTCAGCAAAATCTTAAATGCAACTTCCTTCTTCGATGATGAAACCATCAACTGCCTTCCTCAAGTTCCCACCAATGAGACACTTGGTGACCTGCCAACCATAGTGGAAATAAACAAAGCCATCCAGCAACTCTCCAGCGGCAAGGCACCTGGTCCTGACTCCATCCCAGCAGAGATATACAAGGCAGGTGGGCCGGTCCTAACAGAGCAGCTTCACCAAGTCTTCACAAACATATGGATGAACGAGACCATGCCACAAGATTTTAAGGACGCGTCAATAGTCCACCTTTACAAACGTAAAGGAAACCGCCAATCCTGTGACAACCACCGAGGCATCTCCTTGCTCTCAATTGCAGGGAAGATACTCGCCAGAATTCTTCTCAATCGCCTCACAGCCCATCTCGATCAAGGTCTTCTTCCTGAGAGTCAATGTGGCTTCAGAAAAGAACGTGGAACTGTTGACATGATTTTCGCTGCAAGGCAGCTGCAAGAGAAATGTCAGGAACAGAACTGCGAAATGTTCTCCACTTTCATTGACCTTACCAAGGCTTTTGATACAGTCAGCAGAGAAGGACTGTGGAAGATTATGGCAAAATATGGCTGTCCACGAAAGTTTGTCCAAATAGTGCGGCTATTTCATGACGGCATGCAGGCAAGAGTACAGGAAAATGGTGAACTGTCTGAACCCTTTCCTGTAACCAATGGAGTGAAGCAAGGATGTGTCCTGGCACCAACACTGTTCAGCCTCATGTTTTCAGCCATGTTGATGAATGCCTTCGAGAACGACGACATTGGAATAGACATCAACTACCGTATGGATGGAAAGTTATTCAATCTCAGAATGCTGAAAGCTAAAACCAAAATTGACAGCGGCACCGTCAGAGAGCTCCTGTTTGCTGATGATTGCGCTCTATACGCCAACTCAGAGGCGGACATGCAACATAATGTTTCAGCTTTCTCACATGCCTGTGCCAACTTTGGGCTCAATATCAACTTGGAGAAGACTGTAGTTATGTACCAGCCAGCTCCAGGGAATAATCACACTGTGCCGAATATCAAAGTGAATGATCATAGACTAAGTGTTGTGGACAAATTCACCTATCTTGGCAGCACTGTGTCACAAGCTGCCACAATCGATGACGAAGTGAATGCAAGAATCTCCAAGGCCAGTGCAGCCTTTGGCAGACTGTACAAGAATGTATGGGACAGAACTGGAATAAGCCTGCAAACAAAGCTAAAAGTCTACAAAGCAGTTGTATTATCCACACTGCTATATGCTTGTGAAACCTGGACTGTTTATCAGCGACACGCTAGGAAATTAAACCACTTCCACACAGTCTGCCTAAGGAAGCTACTGAAGATTAAATGGCAAGACAAGATTCCAGACACTGAAGTCCTAGAAAGAGCATCCATGCCCAGTATCCACACTCTACTGATGAAGAATCAGATTCGCTGGGCTGGTCACTTGACCCGCATGCCAGATCACAGGCTCCCTAAACGAATTTTCTACAGCGAACTGCGTTGTGGTAAACGCTCCCAAGGTGGCCAGAGGAAACGTTTTAAAGACACTCTGAAAATTTCACTGAATGCTTTTGGAATTCATCATGACACCTGGGAGGCTGCAGCCAGAGACCGAAATTCGTGGCGTGCATCATTGCGCAAAGGTGCAGTCATATGTGAGGCAACCAGGACTGCAAGAGCTGTGAAGAAAAGGCAGGACAGAAAAACCACTGCAGGAAATCCTCCTCCAGAGACGTCAAGCATTCTTTGCCCACATTGTCAAAGAACATTTAGAGCCAAAATAGGCCTTATCATCCATCTTAGAACCCACGGCTCCACACCTTCAACCCCACTGGATGAAATGAATGGTCATCATCATTCTTGATGGACAAACAACAACAACATCTTTCTGACCAGTTCACCTTGTCTAAGATAGCCAGACGACCTGTCCTGTAATCGTGACGTTACTTGCTATCACCTTTATTGTTTACTTAAACTAAACCCTTTGGCTGAACAGATAGATGGCTGAAAAAAAAAAAAATTCTTTGTTTACAGGGCAATGTGAGAGAAAGTTGAATGAATGAATACAAAACCACATATGGTTACCAAACCAATAAGACTAAATATTTGTGCTAATACAAATGCTGGTTTACTTTTAAAAAAAAAAAAAAAAAGAGGAAAGGGAAAAAATGAATGAACACTTAGAAATAAGACCCCCCACCCCCCACCCCCCCCCCCCCTCCCAAAAAAAAAAAAAAGCAAGGAGAAAAAGATAACCAACTCCTTTTACTTCTACTATTATTGAACATTGCATGTTGCAATTGTATGTACCTGCTATACTATGCTAACATCATTCCTAGGAAAATCATTCTAGCAAATGGAATCACAGTTTTGGAAAATGTGATCATTATCATAACTATTATTATCATTGCTGTTACTATCAGTTCTGTTATCACCCTTAGTAGATTAATTTTTGTCATCACAATTATTGATGTATTTGGTGTTATTTGCATTATTATTCTTGTTTACCTTTATTAATATATAACCTCATCTCCCATGTGCCCCCCCCCCTTCTCTTGCTCATGGTTTGTTGTTGCCTTTGCTGATACCCTCACCTTTTGGTTCCAATGTTTATCCTGCCTTTACTATCATTACCAGAGAGTGGTGATGAGAGCATTGGTGTTGTGGGTCCAATGGGTGAGAGTGTAACAAGGGAAACAAAAATGGAAAGTTTTTTTTCTTTATCCCTATCTACCCCCTTCACATGTAAATATGCCCAATGAATAAAATATGCACACGTCACATACACGCCCACATGCAACGCTCCGCAAATACACCTACACAAATACTAAATACACAGAACGCATGTAACAACACAAACATTATAAATGCAACCACTAACCTTTCTGCCTTGTAAACCCGGATACTGTTCAAATTGTTTACAACTCCCATTCCCACCATCTTGATACTGTTTGTTTGTTGATGCTGCCGCCGACCTCTCCGATTGTTTCAAATATTTTATACTGCCAGTTTCATCATTACCGAGTGGTAGTGATGGTTGTGGGTTTTGGATTTTAATTTATGAGAATATTATGTTAATTTGTCTAGGAGATTTAATTTGATTCTCTATTATTTTAGCCACTTGAGGTGATCATGGAATTCTACCATAAACACCAGAATGAAAATCTTCACTCCTGTTCATAGCTGTATTTATGAGTAATTCTCCATTCCCACTTATCACCCTCTAAAGTTTATCTAGTGCTAGAAGACACTGATTGTTCACAACATATAAACAACCATTGGTGAACACCACATTTACTTGATGTACACATCACAAATTTTGGACAAACAGTTCAAGTATTAATTCAAGATTTGAGGTAACATACATGAAAGTGTAATAGTCACATTGAATCTCTTTTACCGGCATGGGAATGAGTTGCATTATCAAAACACATTTAACCCCTTTCTACCCAAGAAAAAAAAACAACAATGTTATTACAAACAACACAACAACCACAAATTGGTTCTGCTAACTTGACTTATTTTACCTAGATAGAAGCACAACATTCGTCTAAGTGCAGAAAACCTAACATATAAAACATTTGTTTCGGACACCCTTTACAATTCTCATATTTAAAACAATGAGATGGTGTCAAAATACTCCATTTACCATAACCTTCATTGAAAAAAAGCTACTGACCTATTACATCCATGGCATAGAAAAAAACACATATAAAAAGCAGTTGGTACTACTAGTTAAACTACTTAATAGAGTCCTTTATCTCCTGGTGTGCGGTTAAGTGTTCATCTTCTATGTAGATTGGATCCTATTCCCATTATCTGGGTACCGAAATCATGCACTCAGTTGTGTTCTTAATATGTTTATCCACTGGTAATTGGTTGGGGAATATTTATAATCCCTACTCCAGGAATTGAAATATCACACACCACATATCCCCTCCGTTGGGGCTAGAATCACGAATATTCTGTTGCAGTAAGCTTGGTGTCTCTACTTAAGCTCTGCAGAAGGTACTTTCCCATCTCACCATACATGGTGCCAAGTAGACGGTCATTCAGTTGCTCTGCTTCCAATATCAGAATCCCAATGTTCACAAATATGTTACACCCACCAAGTCGCGAGTCTATAACCCATGGCATTTAGGTTGACATTGGACCAGCAAAGAGTTAGTCGTTGTTATCTAGTCCAGTGTAGGAACATATATGACTGAGAGGCATCTCATGGTAGTGTCTGTGACTAGGTCCAGAATTGATCTATACCTACATTGATCAGAAGATAAATAAATCCAGCACAGAACCAGGGTTTCAAACAATTGGATGCTTCCCTTTTGTTGCAGATGTAGAGGCATTTACTCCGCTAGCTGCTTTCATAAGGTCTTTTTTATGGTATTCAATTCTGAGATCTCAAGTGGATCTTGCTCTTTACCAGGTGTTTTGGAACCTTGAGGTAATCTGGTGTAGTTATGTTTCAGAGTATCTTAAGTTGGTACCTTGGTTGTACTGGCTTATATTGTTTCAGTGTCTTCTCCCATTTGTTTGAGTTGGTGTTCATAGCTAGAACTTGGTGTTGAGTGGCTGAACCTTTATGTTTGTCTGCTGCAGCTGTGTGACTTTTCTTTCGAAGGAGGATACTTGGGTGTATCCTTTGAACTTGGGAGTCCAACAGACAGATGGAGGGTTCTTACTGCTGTTAGTTTTATCACACGTAGTATAACTCCCATAGTTTAATTGACCTCGACGATTGATGGTTCCTAAATGGGCTGACAGAGCCGGTCTCTCTGGCCGAGGGGTTACAACACTTTCTCCGTAATCCCGTTTATAACGCAGAGTCTCGTAATGGGCGAGAGCTGGAAGCGGTTCGACCCCCGCTGGTGACTTGCGGGATAACTGAGCCGACCGCTCAGAAAGCAATGGCAAACTACTGAGCGTCATCTTGCCAAGAAATCAACAGACAGCTGAAATATGCTGCTGTTGACAGCGATGTCCTGTAAAGTATATGCGGAAAAAATGGGCTGACAGACGCATACAGGCAGATGCATCCCCATGGAACAGATACAACACACACAAACAATGCACATAACAGAGCAGCGCAATTAGATAGAATTTATGCGCCCATAACACATCACATAACACAAGTCAAGCATTTACAGGAGACACTGAACTTCACAGATCATACGGCTGTAGTTGCAACAATAAACAAAGTACAAGCAACAACACATTTTAGAAGATCTCCCCATTGGAAATTTAATTGCACACTTTTACAAAATCAGGACTATGTAGATTGCATAACAAAACTGATCCTGACATACACAAGCGATATACCAGAGGGTAATGCGCGAGAACTCTGGGAAACACTTAAACAAACTATACGAGAGAGAACTCAAACACTAGCAGCAGTAATACACAAGCAAAAACTTTTTTTTTTTACATATCCTTTACAGGACATCGCTGTCAACATCAGCATCTTTCAGCTGTATGTTGATTTCTTGGCAAGATTACGCTCAGTAGTTTGCCATGTAGTTTGCAAACTACCTTCTTTACAGATGCCAAGAAAATCATGTTAAAAAGAGTGTTGAGATGCTACATTGAACCTGTTTTTTTTTGTATGGATGTGAAGCGTGGACAATGAGCAGTCAGGCTGAAAAACATCTGATGGCTGTAGAGATGTGGTTTCTGAGGAAAATGCAAAGAATACCGTGGACAGCCAGAAAGACCAATGAACAAGTCCTTCAAGAAACAAATGAAGATCGTAAATTGATTAGAGAAATTAGACGTAGACAGTCAAAATTTTTTGGGCATGTTATGAGAAGAAATGGATTGGAGAATTTGGTGACAACTGGTAAGATTGAGGGGAACAGACCAAGGGGAAGACCGAGAAGCAAGTACCTGGATGGCTTGGCCTTGTGGCATGGTCGTGACAGAAACACGGAGCTGATCCACGACTCTGGTGATCGAGTGAGATGACAGAACATAACCGCCCACGCTTACCGGCATGGCACATGATGGATGGATTTTGCCATTGCTTTCTGAGAGGCCGGCTCATTATCCCGCTAGTCACGAGCGCGGGTCGAACCGCTTCCAGTTCTCGCCTTGCTGCGAGAACCTGCGTGGATAAACGGGATTACGGAGAAAGTTGTGTAACCCCTCAGCCAGAGAGACCGGCAAGCAAAAACTACAACAAGAAAAAGTATTGGAAAATGCAATTAAGCTCTTACTACAGACAGACAAAAATTCACCACACATCATAGCATTACAGGAAGAATTAGATCTCCACAGACATCACCGATTTCAGGGGGCTTTACTGCGAACAAAGTTACAAACTATAACACAAGAGATACCCAGTAAACGATACCTTGCTTTAGAACAAAACATACAACGCAGCAGACAGATAGGCCAGATAATTGACAAGGAAGGAAATATACAAATCGAGACACAACAAATAGCCTTAGCATTTGAAAATTATTATATGAACCTTTACACAGAAGAAAACACACAGGCGCACGTACAAGAAAACTTTATGAAATTCACAAAACAACTCACAGAGAAACAGAAACTAACACTAGATACTCAGTTAACACTAACAGATATAACACAAGTGGTTCACGGAATGCAGAAGAGCAAATCGCCTGGCCCTGACGGTATTACCGCTGAATTCTATCAGTTTTTCTTTCCTCTTCTAGGTCCCCTTTTACTAATAGTATTCTCTGAATCTTTCCACAAACATGAACTCCCATCCAGTTTCAACACGTCTTACATCACTCTTATTCCGAAGGAGAACACCGACAAGACACTTGTAAAGAGTTACAGACCGATCTCGCTTTTAAACGTAGACTACAAGATTTTAACAAAGACTTTGACGATCAAATTGAAACCGGTAATGGCAACTCTCATTCACGAAGACCAGCAATGTAGTGTACAACACCGGAATATCCAGCAACACACACTTTATAAGGGATATCATCAACTACACACATCTGAAAAACTGTCAGTCCTCAATTCTCTCCTTAGATCAAGAAAAAGCATTCGACAGAATATCTCACTCATACCTCCACAAAACTCTCTCACACTGCAACGTGGGAAATTATTTTCGGACATGGATCCGAATTTGATATTTAAAACAGGAAAGTCAGATTCTATTACACCATATCCTAACCAATTCTTTCAGGTTGACTAGGTCAGTGAGACAGGGATGTCCCTTGTCCCCATTACTGTACGTTGTCACTCTAGAGCCACTTCTAGAAAAGATACGACAGGACGACAATGTCAGAGGTACGTTCATACCAGGGAAGGGTGAACAAAAGCTGCGTGCTTATGCGGACGATACCAGTTTCTTTCCGACACTGAAAAATCTGTAAGGATCATTTTGGAGACGTTCTCGTTTGTCGGCAAAGGAAGTGGGGAAAAATTAAACGTCCAAAAATCTACTATAATGGGCTTAGGCATATTTTCCATTTGACTTAACATCAAACAATCTTATAAAAGTCTACGGAATAGTCTTCCATGTCAACCACACCAGACACACAAAGACACTTAGCAAAATCTAGAGAAAAAATAACAGATATGTTACAGAGGTACAAATACAAAACAACTACCATATTTGGTAGAAGTACCATTGTTAACACATATATAATTCCAAAAATACTATCTCTGTGTACAGTCCTAGATCTTTCACGTCAGACTGTCACAAACATAAACAAATAGAATAGACGCTTTGTGTTTGGCAGCACCATCTACAGTATCAAACATACTACACTCATGCAAGACAAAAAAGATGGAGGTATCGCCCTCCAAGACATAACAACCAAAATACAAGCACTTAGGATCAAACACATAGGTTAAATCCTACAACACCCAGAAAAACACACTTAAGTTAAGGTGACACAAATTGCTAAACTTGTAATTTAAGCAATTTAAGTACATGAATGTTTCAGTATAAGGAAATACTGAGGTGAAAAAACTACTAGCTTATATTTTACACGTTTACAGGAAATGAAAGTTGTGTTTGCAACAAAATGTAATTTAACGAAAAGGATGCTTATGTCTTAAGCTTTCTTGCTTTCCTATTTCTTACCTAAACTCATACAACCTATATTTATCTATTTCTATATATACACTGTAATTAGTTAATAAGACTCTTATGTAGCAATTCTAATTTGTTATATTAAAGAAGTATTATTGTTACGCTTAAGAAACAATTTAAGACTAATAAAGATATAGTTTATACAATGTGTTTTGTTATCCTATATTCAAATAGAAATATGTCTAACTATGAAACTGCACTAAAATAGTAATATCTACATAAAATTGCTAATTATTAAGTCGATCTAGATGACTGGGTGTGTTGTTGACTGGTCGATCTCTTTGACTGGAAGGTCCGAAGATCTTGTATGTAAATCAGCAATAATGTTCTTCGATCCCTTAATATGTCTGATGGAGAACGAATAGTCTTGTAAGAGAAGTACCCATATGTGTATTCGATTGTTTTTTTTGAGCTGTCCTTGTTGTATCACCAGCAAAGGAGAATTGTCTGTCTCGATTAGGAAGTGTATTCCGGCGAGGTATTTCGTCAGTTTAGTGACGCATTACACAATTGCTAGGGCTTCGAGCTGTGAAACGCCGTATCGAGATTCGGTTGGGGTGATTTTCCTACTCACATAAATTACTGGATGATTTATGCCATTGAAGGCCTGAAGTAACACTCCAGAGATAGTGATGGCACTGGCGTCTGTCCTAAGGATATAAGGAATCTCCTTGATAGGCAAGCGAAGGATGGGAATTTTAGAGAAATAATATTTGATTTGTGATATTGCATCTTTTAAAGTAGCACTCTGTACATCAATTTTTGTGTTTGATCTTAACATATCTGAGGGAAAAAAAAACAGTGGTCAGTTGTTGTAATATGGTGAGTCCGAATAGTTTGACTCTATGAAAAATTTGTTTCAAACTTTCTGTCTGGGTTAGCTTTTTGGACAGTATATCTGCCTGACGCTGTACTAGGTTAGCGCAATGTTCCACCCAATGAAATGGAATGGAACCTTTGGCCTTAAATAAGTATCTAAATGACAAAATGGTGAATGATTTCTAAATAATAATCTTGTTAACACCATTATTTGGTTAATACATAGCAATACAGTTGCTGTTGACTGAAGTTGGTATGTGTAAAGTGCTGTCACTAATGTTAATAGTGACATCAATAACGAAACTGATATGGAGATGGTAGCATTATATAATGGCAACTTTTTGTCTTTAAATCTGTCTTTCCTATTATGTCCCTTAAAGAAAATGTTATTGTCTTGTGTTCTTACGTCCGTGTTTTTCTGACAATGTTGTTTGTCTGTACATATCTGTAGGGCATTTTCTTTCTGTTCTAAGTGTAGTGTTTAAATTGGTTTATTTGCATAATGTCTATCTTCGTTATTGTTTCTTTCTGATGTTGTATTATTAGTAGTGAACACTCCTGTAGGTTTGTTAACCTGGTCATTACCAGTTTTATTTGGAAGATCACAATGACCCTCTTTAGAGGGATTCACCTCATGTACTTCTTTAAGTCGTTCCGTCGTCTTGGGACTAGTAGTGTCCCTTGGGTTTACTGACTGAAGTTGCTGTTCTTGATCATTTAACTTTTGATTTGTCAATAATTTTGTCAATAGCATTTCTCTTACTCTAATTCTGCTCATTCTTAGTCTCCACATTTCATTCCCATCATGCTTAGCATACACGTCTTTTTAAATATTTATGTGTATACTGTTATTTCATTGCTATCCTTGCATACATGAAAAATGTCAAGGACGCCTTCTCGTTATTGCATTCCCATTATCATACATAACTTCCATATTGGAGTCAGTCCCATTGTTGCACATATTTGTTGCCTTCGTCCACTCGCCACTGTTGCTTTGTTGAAGTTGCTGTTTTCCGAGGAAAGTGCCAAATGCTGAAACTATAGTTCATTCTCTATAGTTGTGTATTTTGATGGATCAATAGTCTGCATAATACTGTTGACTTCAAATGGGGTATGTCATGATTTTAAATCAAATGTGGCCTCTGGATTTTCAAGTAATCTGTTGTTTCATCATATATTTGCTTCTTTTAGCTTGATATTGCTACATGACTATTGTTATATTGTTCTCTGGCTATACTTCCATTTGTAAAGCCTGTTTCTTTATCTTTGGTTTATCTTTATTAGCAGAAAGCGAACAAGAGTTAAAAAACCTAGTGGAGCAAGTAAACAGTACAAAATGTGACTTAGAAATTACTATCCCAAAAACGAAAACTATGATAATTAGTAATGGAAAGAAGAGGCCATCAATGAACATCACAGTAACTGGAGAGATACTAGAACGAGTCACGCGTTTCTCTTATCTTGGACATGTAATAACATAATGTGGCAGAAGTGAAACAGAAGTTAAATTTTAAAAAAAAAGAGAGAATAGGAATGGCCAAAATTCCGTTACTTCAACCCACTCTTTTTCAAGATTGATGGTCTCCTTCCGCCAGTGTCATCCAGGACCTGCCTCGTCTTAGTCTTGACTATATCCATGGCTGCATGCAGGGGATGATCCCCATCTGCAGCAACTCTCAGCTACCATTTGGCTTGAAGGACCGTATGCCTATTCGCCATTGTTGGTATCGTCAGGATATGCCTCATGCATATAATTGGCGTGTCCTTTGTGCACCCCAGGATTAAACGCATGGCAGAATTCTGTATGCACTCCAACCTTTCAAGCTGGCTCTTTGATATTGTCACCAGACCCAAACCATACTCAATGACAGAAATTACTAACTGCTGAAAGAGCCTGTAAAGCATTCTCTGCTCTACCCCGGTTGCTGCCATCGCCCTCAGTGTATTCCCGTTCATATACCCACTCCATACTGTTTTCTAAATTTTCAAGTGAGCAAAAAAAGATTTTAATTTTCAGGCGGCCTTAATTCATCAGACTCAAACATCCCTGTTATAAACCGCAAGGTACTATAGGCGGTAGATGACACAAGTCCATGTCTGTTTAGACGAGCAAAATATTTTCTTCTCCTCAATTTTATTCGCCTTAATAACCAGCCTTTTTCAATATTAAGTTTTATTTGCTTATTGATATATCTGTTTGTTCTCGTTTTCACCCAGTGTGTTTTCAATACTCCTATGTAATACTTATATTCACAGGCGCGTATATCTTTTTCAGCTGGTGTCCAGGTTTCACACCCACCTGTTGCCACGTGAAATATGAAAGGTAAAAAGATCAAATATAAACCAGGAACGTGCTGAAGGTTACGGTATCAACAATCTGTTGATATATAGATGGCACAATATTGATAACTAACAACACAAGAGATCTGCAGCAACCATTGGACATTGCAATATGTTGTAACAAGTTAGTTTTCCTTTACAGGACGCCGCAATCAACCCCACCGTTTTTGTCTACTAGTGATTTACTAGGCAATAATTTTTAACTTTCAGTAGTTTGCCATTGCCTTTTGAACGACCGACGCCTCCTACCATCTAAATCAACACAAAGCGGAATGTTTTCAAATATGCTGCAGCTAGTTTCGAACCTTCGACTCGGTATGTTGGGGAATTGTAAAACGAGTTTCACTTTCCCAAATTAAGAGGAGTTTGGATGGATGTAGCGAAGATGTGGCTCCTGAAGCGATGGATGGATGTAGCGAAGATGTGGTTCCTGAAGCGATGGATGGATGTAGCGAAGATGTGGTTCCTGAAGCGATGGATGGATGTAGCGAAGATGTGGTTCCTGAAGCGAATGCTGCCAATGCTTTGCACTACTAGAGTAACTAACAACGATTATCTGGTGTTCCTTTTTTACTTCGATTCTTTACTTCTGGGAGTGCCAACCAACAGTTAATGTATTTATCATAGCATTATCTAAGATTGTGAACCTGCATAGTGAATGCACTCAAATCTTTCCGGTTGTCACAACTTTCTTTAGATAATGTTTGCAGGGCGTTGCGATCAACCCCGTGTTGTTGTTTTTTTTTAATGCAAATTTACGTTAAGAAGTTTTACATTGCTTTCTGAGCGAGAAGTCAAACATAATGTCAGTGTAATGATTTAACCCGCTTACCCAGCTATTCGCGCATCAGAGTTTAAAAACGAGCGCTGTTATCCCTTTTCGACCACCTTCCCATGTGACCAAAATAATGACGACACATTCAACATCTAGGGTCCCAGAAGTTAAAATAACAACTAAAAACAACCGGCTAATGTCACATTACCAGATAATGCAGTTAGTGATAGCTTAATGCAGCAGAGATAGGAGACCCAACGACACACAGAGAATCAGTAAAGTAAAATGTTGGGCCGCTTATCGCAAGCTGATGACGACACATTCAACATCTAGGGTCCCAGAAGTTAAAATAAAAGCCCGCTAATGTTACATTATGCCGGTCTCCCTGGCACTAGAGGTTAGCGACTTTCTCCGTAATCTCGTATACTCTTGTGAGTAACGTGACGACGGCGAGAATCGGTAGCGGTTCTAATAACATCGGTAACTTACGGGGTATGTGAGCCGGTCGTTCAGACAGCAATGGCAAACTACTGAGCGTAATCTTGCCAAGAAATCAACAATCAGCTGAAAGATGCTGATGTTGACAGAGATGTCCTGTAAATGATATGCAAACATTTTTCTTTAAATGTTACATTGTTAAATAATACAGTTAGTAATAGCTTAATGCAACAGAGATAGTAGATGCAACAACACACAGAGACATCAGTAAACTGTTGGGTCGGTAAGCGCCAGCAGACAGCAGCCGTGTTGTGCGGGAGAAGAAGAACTCGCCGGCTGGACTGACACAAAATTACGACATATTCAATATCTAGTGTAATAACTACTACTAGTACTACAACAGAGATAGTAGATGCAACAACACACAAACACAACAGTAAACTATCGAACGGCCTAGCGCAACTTGATGGCAGCCGTGTTGAACGTGGGAAGAGGTCGCCTTCTGGACTGACACAAAATGACGACACATTCAACATCTAGGGTCCCAAAAGTTAAAATAACAACTACAATAACAGAGATGAGATAGTAGATGCAACAACACACTGGGACAACAGTAAAGTAAACTATTGGACCTCTTCACGCCAGCAGAAGACAGCCGTGTTGTGCGGGGGGGGGGGGGGAGAAATCGCCTGCTGGACTGACACAAAATGACGACACATTCAACATCTAGGGTCCCAGAAGTTAAAATACCAACTACAACAACAGAGATAGTAGATGCAACAACACACAGAGACAACTCAACAGTAAACTATTGGACCGCCTAGCGCCAGCAGAAGACAGCCGTGTTGTGTGATGAAAGAAGTCGCCTGCTGGACTGACACAAAATGACGACACATTCAACATCTAGAGTCCCAGAAGTTAAAATAACTACAACAACAGATATAGTAGATGCAACAACACACATAGACAACACAACAGTAAACTACTGGACCGCTTAGCGCCAGCAGAAGACAGCCGTGTTGTGTGATGAAAGAAGTCGCCTGCTGGACTGACACAAAATGACGACACATTCAACATCTAGAGTCCCAGAAGTTAAAATAACTACAACAACATAGATAGTAGATGCAACAACACACAGAGACAACAGTAAAGTAAACTATTGGACCGGCCTAGCGCCAGCAGAAGACAGCCGTGTTGTGCGGGGGAAGAGGTCGCCTGCTGGACTGACACACTACACACCCTCCCGCCGGTCCTGGCGTCCGCCTGCTCGTTCAAGCAGCTCTCAAAGACGTCTCTCACTCTCTCTCATTCTGCGGTGTTGTGAAGCCTGGATGTTGTGGTTGCAGCCGTGTACGTTGTTTCGCAGTTTTGTCTACATTATCTGTTCCGATCGCAGGTATTTGCAAATACATTGTTTGCGTTCCGTTATATCATCAAATTTACCAGTTGTTAGTTATTTAGGTTTCTCTAACTTCTAAGTGTTGCTGGATGGACACGATCGATGTGCTTATCAAAGTGTAAACAAAAAGTGACGACCGTGCTGCTAAAAATATCGAGTTTCGTTTGTGCCCCTTTGATACTCAGTGTGTAGAATGCATTTCTGTTTAATTTATTGCAATCGAAGATCTAAAATTGGGTACCTTTATTTCCGAGCGTTTATACAAAGTAGACTCAAGTAGGTGCCATTGTTGGGTGCATCAGAATCAGATCATAGATCTCATCATGATGTCTTTTACGTAAAACTTAAAACCCGGCCGTTCAATAGTTCATTAGTGACATTACATTAGTTAGTTATTGTTGCAAGTTATGCAGCATGTTTAATTAATGTAGCAAATACTTGCAGTGATTATATCATTTCTTCTCTTTTCACGATATTAAATTATTAATTTATTATCAATACTTTCCTTCTTAGAAACATCATTGATCACTGCATCCAGCCTATGCACTATTTAATTAGTAAATTACTGCCGAATTCTGCATTCATGTAGGAGTGCAGAAGACACATAAAGAAGGCACACAGATTAGTTAGTCAACAGATAATAATCCACATTGCCCATGGACATTAGTTCATAATTAAATATAATTTATAAAATCTCCAAAACGAATCTACAACATCCATTTAAAAAAAAGTTAGTTGCATATCCTTGGGCACAGCAGTCAACCCCAGCATTTTTGGGCTGTTCCTGATTTCTGGGCAAGTTTACGTTCAGTAGTTTGCCATTGATTTCTGAACGACAGGCACCCATACCATTTAATAAAAAAAAACCAACACAGCTGTGTTTTGAATGCAGTATGCGCGAACTGCGTCCGTAACCTCTTCGCCATGGAGCAATATATTCCCATTAAATTGGGTGTATAATAGGTTATATTATATTGTACATTTTAAAATAATAATTTGAAAAGACAATAACTACTGATTAACCTACGAAGGGAGAAGCAAATTTTGCGTTTAACGAAGTATTTCCAGATTTAATGCTATCAGTAAAGAAGTATTTCTCTGTGTAAAGAAGATTTAACGCTATCAGTAAAGTAGTATTTCTCTGTGTAAAGAAGATTTAACGCTATCAGTAAAGTAGTATTTCTCTGTGTAAAGAAGATTTAATGCTATCAGTAAAGTAGTATTTCTCTGTTTAAAGAAGATTTATAAAATTTGTTGAACATGGGAGGTTAAAAAAATATTGGGTGGTAATGTAAGATATGTATAAAAACTATCACAAAAAATATGTTGTTTAATGTAATATTTATACTTAACACTAGCCAGCAGTGGCCAAGAGAATCTGACATTTCGATTCACAGATCTGGTTACGTCAGTTTCTTGTATGATAAGCAAACCTTTTCCGTGGCATTTTAAAGAAATATTAGATTCGTTGGAGTTTTGAGGATTGATTCACAAATTCTATGTGGATTTACTTGCTAAGGACACTAGGGGATAAATGGCACAGACAAATTGATTTTCGCTGTTAGGTAAGTGAAATCTATACCATTCAATCTGTTTTATAATGTGAGTGTGGATATTTTGTTTCGCAAACTCAACATACCAAGTTTGAAGGTAGTTGCAGGTGATTCACTAACAGATCGCCTTGCATTGATTTTCACAGTGGTATGAGTATCAGCTGTTCAGAAAGTAATGACAAACTAAAAAAAATTTAGTTGCATCTCCGTCACAGGACATAGCAGTCAACCCCAGCATTTTGACTGTTCGTGATTCCTGGGCAAATTTTACGTTCAGTAAAGCCATTCACTTTGCCATTGCTTTCTGAACGACCAGCACCTATAACTTTTTTGAAAAAACCAGCACTGCTGTGTTTCGAACCTGGGTATACAGGATTATAAATCGCGTCTGTAACTCCTTCGCCACGGAGACTGACAATGACAAACTACTGAGTGTAAAATTTCTTAGAAATCACTAACAGCTAATAAATGCACAATTTCTTAGAAATCACTAACAGCTAATAAATGCACGAGTTGGTTGCGATGTCCTGTAAAGGACATGCAAGCAAGTTTAACTTCTTTCCAGTAAATATTGTTTATTATTAAAAAGTTAGTTGCGTGTCCTTTACAGGCCCCATCATTTCTTGGCTGTTTGTGATTTCTTGGCAAGTTTATGTTTAGTATATAGATTGCCATTGTTTTCTGAACTACCGGAACTCATACCATTGTATTAAAACATACTAAGATGGTCTGCTTTCAATTCACCCACAGCTGTGTTGTGAACTCGGGATGCAGGATTACAAATTGCTTCCGTAACCTCATTGCCACAAAGCCGGCAATTTATGATTATGAGATTATTAGAAATTAAACTAACTTTTACAGATATATATATATATATATATATATATATATATATATATATATATATATATATATATATATATATATATATATATGTAATATCCTAAATAGGCACTCTTCTGAATAACGGTCCTAAATGGGGACATAACTCTGTAGTGTGAAAAGATTCCCTTACAGGGCCTCATTAGTTGATGTTGTCGATCACTTCCAGACTGCTGATCGGACTGCTAGACCGATCGATGGATGCAGTAAATGTTTCCTTGGTTCGTCAGAGTGTATACCTATCAGTTATATGTGAAAATAGATATACACTCTGACAACAGTCAGGGCCCTCAGGGCCCAAAAACATTTATTGCATCCATTGATCGGTCTAGCCATCCATGTCACACTGAACCGGAAGTGATCGACAACACATTCAATGCTCGTTCCGATATGTACAATTTTTTTCCACAAAGAACATGCTTTCGGACATTATTTACAACTTTTGTGCCACAACTTCCACATCAATCAATCATCAATCATGTGCCATGCTGGAAAGCGTGGGCGGTCATGACTCGCCATTTCACTCGATCACCAGAGTCGTGGATAACTTCCGCATGTAACTGAAATATTATTGGTTCGTAATTCCATTTTCTCAGCTGTGTATTTTAGTTCGTAGTGTTTAATATTTTTTAAAAATCATATCACCTAATTTAGGCCCTGTAAGGGATGCTTTTTACACTACAGAGTTATGTCCCCATTTAGGACCGTTATTCGGAAGAGTGCCTCCTAAATACTTTGTTATTACCAACAGTAGATTTGGGTGTTGTTGTTTTTTTGTAACTTAGCTGTTATGTTTCTTGCTCTTTTACAAACAATGAACTTTGAAAAATGTGCATGCATTCTGAAATTAGTTTTGTTTTAGATTGCTTATATTTGATGAGATTGGCCAATAGATTAGTTATATTTGATGAGATTTGCCAGAACTGTATTTCCATTACATTGTAGGTTTCAGGCATGAATGTAGTACAGACTGAAGTGTTTCATTTGAGTGTTTTCAGTTTGTTGGAGAAATAGTTTGAGGATTTGTCTCGTTTCCGGGCACGCTTTTAATTGTAGTGAGGGATTACAAATGCAATTCATAATCCCACGTACTATGTTCGAAAACTCAGCTACAGGCGATTGGGAAGCAGACCGTCTTGCATTGGTTTTCATTCAGTGGTATGATTCCGGTCATTCAGAAAGCAATGGCAAACTACTCAATGTAAACTGGTCAAAAAATACAAACAGTCAAAAAATGCTGGGGTTGACTGACGTCCTATAAAGGATATGCAACTAACTACCTGCAGCATGAGAAAGGAGGTGGAAGCAGTGACAGCAGCATTCCATTGGTTAGAGGAGACCATTGCAACACACGTTGTATTGCTTGCTTGTGTTCGTTGGCTTGAGCTCCAGCGCGAAGTCCTGTATGTCAGATGAAGGCATCCTGTTGTCCAACATCAGTGTGATGTCTTACAGGACCTGAGGTTTGCGTGAGTTTCCGTTGTCCCATGTCTGGCTTAATGGTGTGTAGACTGGTGGTTCCTCGTGGTACAGGCAGACACTCTCCGACTTCGGAGGAATCGGTGATCCTACTGACTTTAGCCAGGACCCTGAAGGGACCTGTTGCCCAGGACGCTCGACGAGGACGCGTCAATAGGTCTTGGCCAATATATAACCCAGCCCTGGTGCCTTGGAAACACCTCTGCGTCCCACACATTGTATTATTTGCGGAGTATGCTTAGTAAGGTGAAGAAAGGAATGTTTTGTGTGGAATGGCTCACCTCGCTTCAGAGGTTACAGATTGTGAAGATTGTATGGATATTTTTCCCTAGGCATGCGGAGTGCGGGGGGAATGAACAGGCTGATAGGCTGACAGGGAATGCACCTCTTGGTGGTAGATTACTTAAGGACAAGGGAGAGGTGATCTTGCGCATGTGGGACCAGGTGGCAAAGGTGGGGGAAGAGATTGCGAACCCATATATGGAAAGAATGAGATTGCAGAGGATCGGTAGGGGTTCTGGAAGAATCTCAAAACTGAGATGTAACACCAGGATAACTTTCAGTCAGATAGCAGTGAGAACGATTAGTAGTGTGACTCTTTGCTGGCTGTTGAAAGAGGGGATGGAACACGTATGGGAATGGCCTGAGTGCAGTGATGTCGGTTCTTAGCTCAACTCAACATGAAATTAACATTTTGTAGTTGAAAAATACTGCTTGTGATGTAGTAAATATCTCGCTAGCCTCCTTTATTTCCCAAGGTATTTCCTGGTTCTTATTCTAGACTGGTTCAATTGGGAGGTTGGGTCAGTTTTACAAAATCCACTTTGATATGAATTCGAACTCTAGACCACTGGGCCAACAGGCAGGAGTCTAGCCACTACGCAATTGTACCAAAATGCTAATCTTACTGTGTTTCATTTCTTCCACCACCTGTGCTGTATTTGCCAATTTGCACATCAGGTGCCAGTTCTGAAGATTTTCCTGGGTTAAAGATGATAAATCAGCTAAGTTTCTCCACATCATGTCATACTTCTTACAGAAGAGCTCTCTTTCCTCTTGGTTGGCTGAGCTACTCATGTTTTCATTATCTTTAGACTTGATCAGCCGGCTCTGTAATGAAGGAGTTACAGACGCAATTTGTAATCCCACAGACCGCAGAGGGCGTTTTCAAAGTAGACCACCTTGTGTTAGTTTTCATACAGTGATATAATTCCGGTCATTCAGTATGCAATGACAAACACTGAACGTAAACTTGCCAAGAAATCACACACAGCCAAAACATGCAAGGGATGACTGCTACGTCCTGTAAAGGATATGCAGCTTAACTTTTAAACTTTAGACTTGTTCATGGTTGGTTCGATCTCGCAGCTAAAGATTTCTACAGGAGGGACAAGCCAGCCCCAAGACCAACCCTCCTTACTTGCCTCTTACAGCATGCATGCCAGGTTACAGTGTTATAGGTGTTTACAGTTCACCAGTTCACACAGCCTAAAATGGATGCCAGAAAACGTCTTGGGCAGTGAAGATGGCCAGTGGGACTTTGACCACATCACCCCTCCAGTTTTAAAGTTAGTTGCATGTCCTTTACAGGAAGTTTGCAGTCTGTCATTTAAACTGTCATTTACTGCCAATATAGTACCTTGCGGTGTATGGCAGAGGGGTCTTTGAGCCTGAGGAATAAAGGCCGCCTGGCTAGTGCAGTCGCCGCAAACTGTGCAGGTTAGGATTTTCTTTTTGCCCCCGACAGAAAAAAATCCCACACCTTACCGAGGGATCGAACCCGGGTCTCCCAAATGAGAGTCCGGCGTTCTAGCCACTTGGCCAGCCGCAGTCAACACCAGCATTTTGTCCTGTTGTTGATGTCTTGGCAAGTTTACCTTCAGTAGTCTGCCTTTGCTTTCTGAATGACCGGCACCCATACCATTTCGTTAAAAAAGAAACAGCGCAATGCGGTCTGCTGCCAAATCGCCCGTAGCTGTGTGTCGAACGTGGGTATGCGGGATCACGAACTGTGTCCGTAATCCTTTCACCACGAAGACTGGTACCCCTCGATTACCTGGCCTGTGAAAATGTGGGTCTAACTCCATATGCCCAGGACACTTGAAGAGATGCAAAAGTGTCCTTGACCTTTACTGACTAACTCAGTGCATCAGGGTGATGTTGCTTTCTGTGGTGGGAGGCAAGTAGGGAGTCTTCGTGGCGAATTGGTCAAGCTGTTTAACTAGGTTTCTGAAAGTTGTGGGTTCGATTCCGGGCCGCGTCCTTCGGTTCGGTTCCACGAGTTAAATTGTTCGGGGACTCCTGTGGGTCGTCGCTAGAGCTACGGAGTTCATGCTTTGTGTGACACTTTCCACACTGCGGAAAGAGACCGAGCCATATGGAATAAAACCCGGTGCAATGAATTCAACCCTGTCGACTTTTAAGCGACTTTTTTTGTTTTCCTTGGTGCACTGTTTTACTGACTAAACCACTGTACCAGAGTGATGTTGCTTTCTGTGGTGCACTGTTTTACTGACTAACTCACTGTACCAGAGTGATGTTGCTTTCTGTGGTGCACTGTTTTACTGACTAACTCACTGCACCAGGATGATGTTGCTTTCTGTGGTGCACTGTTTTACTGACTAACTCACTGCACCAGGATGATGTTGCTTTCTGTGGTGCACTGTTTTACTGACTAACTCACTGCACCAGAGTGATGTTGCTTTCTGTGGTGCACTGTTTTACTGACTAACTCACTGCACCAGGATGATGTTGCTTTCTGTGGTGCACTGTTTTACTGACTAACTCACTGCACCAGGGTGATGTTGCTTTCTGTGGTGCACTGTTTTACTGACTAACTCACTGCACCAGAGTGATGTTGCTTTCTGTGGTGCACTGTTTTACTGACTAACTCACTGCACCAGGATGATGTTGCTTTCTGTGGTGCACTGTTTTACTGACTAACTCACTGTACCAGGGTGATGTTGCTTTCTGTGGTGCACTGTTTTACTGACTAACTCACTGCACCAGAGTGATGTTGCTTTCTGTGGTGCACTGTTTTACTGACTAACTCACTGCACCAGTGTGATGTTGCTTTCTGTGGTGCACTGTTTTACTGACTAACTCACTGCACCAGAGTGATGTTGCTTTCTGTGGTGCACTGTTTTACTGACTAACTCACTGCACCAGAGTGATGTTGCTTTCTGTGGTGCACTGTTTTACTGACTAACTCACTGCACCAGGGTGATGTTGCTTTCTGTGGTGCACTGTTTTACTGACTAACTCACTGCACCAGTGTGATGTTGCTTTCTGTGGTGCACTGTTTTACTGACTAACTCACTGCACCAGGGTGATGTTGCTTTCTGTGGTGCACTGTTTTACTGACTAACTCACTGTACCAGGGTGATGTTGCTTTCTGTGGTGCACTGTTTTACTGACTAACTCACTGCACCAGGGTGATGTTGCTTTCTGTGGTGCACTGTTTTACTGACTAACTCACTGCACCAGGGTGATGGTGCTTTCTGTGGTGCACTGTTTTACTGACTAAATCACTGCACCAGGATGATGTTGCTTTCTGTGGTGCACTGTTTGTTTTCTGTGGTGTACTGTTTGTTTAGGGTAGTGATACTCGGACACACTATGCTTTTTTTTGGCATCTCCTTTTTACAGGACATCGTTGTCAACACCAGCATTTTACTGCTGTTGTTGATGTCTTGACAAGTTTATGTTCAGTAGTTTGCCATTGCTTTCTGAACGACTGGCACCCATACCATTTCGTAAAAATCCAGCGCAGCATGGTCTGCTGCCAAATTGGTCGCAGCTGTGTTTCGAACACAGGTAAGCGGGCCTACGAATCGCGTCCATAAGCCCTTCGCCACGGAAACCGGCACACACTATTTTATCTTCTGTTTTTCAATTCTACAATTTTTATTACACTAACTTCTTTTCTGATATCATCATTTGCTGTCCTGTTTTGCCTTGTTATGTTATATTTCTTGATGCTGTCATGTTTATTGGTTTGAGTTATTCTGTTTAAATAGAAGAATTATGAAAATTTCATTGCACAAGTGAACAAACTGATCTATGCAACAAAAGTTTAATATCGAAGAAGCTTGGTTATTAAGGGTAATAAAATTGAAGAAAGTAAAATATTTTCAGCCCCTTACAAAGTTATGAAAATCTGGAAAAGATGACTAGAATGAGGTGCTTCCGGGAAAGCAGAGAAAAGGAAGGCCACCACTTAGATCAGGGGTGGCCAACATTTTCAGTAGGCGGGCCAAATTTCAGAAATAATATTTTCTGCCGGGCCACGCACCTAATTTTTTTTTCTTAATTAAAGTAAACAAGCAAGAGTGCTACAGCTTCGATCACATCATCGCTTCTCACTCCGCGGGCCGCAACATGACTTCCGGCGGGCCACATGTGGCCCGCAGGCCTCGTGTTGGCCACCCCTGACTTAGATGGATTCAGGATGTGTAGATAATTAACTCAAGACGGCAACATCAGCAAGGACATCTGGAATATCATAGAATGACATTTCAAAGGACTGTTACAGAGGGAAACGTTCCACATATGACAAGCCACTGAATAATGATTTTGCTATAGACTAAAACTATTTATTTTGTGGCAGAACTGAGATAAATATACACTAGGCCATCTTGTTTGTCAATGAAAAGCAAACAGTGAGAGAGCTTTTCCAATTTAGTGCAGAAAATATTTGCTTAAATGCTACATTGTTCTGGTTTAATTACATCTCAAGGACCTGAGATCGATGTACTTGACTGGGTCGTGGAGGGTTGTATATCAATGCTGGAGATGGTATCCTAACTTTACAAGCACCTAGACTACTGGCAGCTGAATTAAGGGCGGTCGTTACGTTTACGGTTTAGTATGTCAACATTGCTGGCATGGAGACTCATGAATAAACATATGGCTGATGGGAGTTTGAAATTAAACATGGACTGGATGGAGTCCATACACGGTCTGTTGATTGATTGAGTTGAAGGACGGTATTTATCATACTGCGAAAGTGTCCATTAGTGTTCCAAACCCTCCTCCCTGTATTACGCTGGGAGAGTCCCATCGCGTTAAATACTACTGATTGTAGATAAGGATTCCAAAGTGTGTCCAGAGTGTACACCGATATCGGGTTCTTCTTCATGCTCTGTTGTTGTTGTTGTTGTTGTTGTTGTTGTTGTTGTTCTTCTTCTTCTTCTTCTTCTTCTTCTTCTTCTTCTTCTTCTTCTTCTTCTTCTTCTTCTTCTTCTTCTTCTTCTTCTTCTTCTTCTTCTTCTTCTTCTTCTTCACATGTGTGAGTGTCTTCTCTGTGTGTATGCGTGGTTGTGTGTCTGTACCTTCTTCTTCTTCTTCACATGTGTGAGTGTCTTCTCTGTGTGTATGCGTGGTTGTGTGTCTGTACCTGCTGCCTGCCTGTCTCATAACATATTATGCATTGTTTATGTTCACAACAGTCATGTGAGAATGTTTTTTTTTTCTATGTGAGTGTAACATACACTATAGATAATTGATGCACGAAAGATGAATGGTTGGAAGAACCGAAAGTTAGATGGTTCTGCGTGGTCAGTTGTTGACCCTTTGAAAATACACTTCGTTCGTTCGTTTGTCTGGAGGGGCAATCGGCACCATAAAATATATCTACTCACCTGGCAATACTATTAAACTTGAATGCCTGAGTTGTGATGCTTCCATTTTGGTACCTCTAAATGTCGCCAGTGGGCTGTGAATTGATTTGATAATTTTGACGCAACACTTGTTATGTAAGCATTTATTGTAGTCAAGATAGTCAGTCTTGAACATCTTCGCTTTACTACACAATTTACAGCCAAGTGTAAAACCAGCTCATTCGTGCTTTCACTGCCAATCTCCAACACGTTATCTCAAGTCACACAACTACCTCTTGTCGACATACATGTCACATACCTCCGGAAAAAGACCCCAGGAGCTGAACGATTTAGAAGAGACAAAAAAGGGCCCATAGGAAAAGTCATCTATCGACCGTTGTCTATTTGCTCGTGGATGTTGCCAGACGATCCAGACGCAGCTCTTGTGGGCAAAATCGATGCCAATTCGCATCATTGCCCATGTGGTGTATATAAACACATTTCTGTTTTATTTCTGGCTGTCCAGATTTCTATTTTGTGAAAGCTGCTGTTGTATCTATGTCGGCGGAGTGTTGCTGATCCCATAACCACGACAGCTCTGTCATCAATGATACATGCTTAAATAATAACACTCGGACATCGAGGGGTTGTGGGTTCCCTGCGGTCATTTCAGTGATATGATTATATCTTTCTGTCTGTCTTTCTTTGCTTCATAGATCTGTCTTTTATTCTGCCACCCTCTCAGGGTTCCTTCCTTCCTTCCTTCCTTCCTTCCTTCTCCCTTCCTTCCTTCCTTCCTTCCTTCCTTCCTTCCTTCCTTCCTTCCTTCCTTCCTTCCTTCCTTCCTTCTTTCCTTCCCTCCCTCCCTCCCTCCCTCCCTCCCTCCCTTCCTTCCTTCCTTCCTTCCTTCCTTCCTTCCTCCTTCCCTCCCTTCCTTCCTTCCTTCCTTCCTTCCTCCTTCCCTCCCTTCCTTCCTTCCTCCTTCCCTCCCTCCCTTCCTTCCTTCCTTCCTCCCTCCCTCCCTCCCTCCCTCCCTCCCTTCCTTCCCTCCCTCCCTCCCTCCCTCCCTCCCTCCCTTCCTCCCTCCCTTCCTCCTTCCCTCCCTTCCTTCCTTCCTTCCTTCCTCCTTCCCTCCCTTCCTTCCTTCCTTCCTCCTTCCCTCCCTTCCTTCCTTCCTTCCTTCCTCCCTCCCTCCCTTCCTTCCTTCCCTCCCTCCCTCCCTTCCTTCCTCCCTCCCTCCCTTCCTTCCTTCCTTCCTTCCTTTTTGTAGTTCCTTCCTTGCCCTTATTCCCCACGCCTTGTTTATCTGTCTGTCTGTTTGCCCGCTGTCAGTCTATCTGTCTTTCTGCATCTATTTGTCTGCATCTACAGCTGGTGCAACTGCTTCCTCACTTTCTTCCCCCCCCCCTCTCTCTCCCTCTCTCTCTCTCTCCCTCTCTCTCCCTCCCTCCCTTCCTTCCTTCCTTCCTTCCTTCCTTCCCTCCCTCCCTCCCTTCCTTCCTTCCTTCCTTCCTCCCTCCCTTCCTTCCTTCCTTCCCTCCCTCCCTTCCTTCCTTCCTCCTTCCCTCCCTTCCTTCCTTCCTTCCTTCCCTCCCTCCCCCCTCCCTCCCTCCCTTCCTTCCTCCCTCCCTCCCTCCCTCCCTTCCTTCCTTCCTTCCTTCCTTCATTCCTTCCTCCTTCCCTCCCTTCCTTCCTCCCTCCCTCCCTCCCTCCCTTCCTTCCTTCCTTCCCTCCCTCCCTCCCTCCCTCCCTCCTTCCCTCCCTTCCTTCCTTCCTTCCTTCCTCCTTCCCTCCCTCCCTTCCTTCCTTCCTCCTTCCCTCCCTTCCTTCCTTCCTTCCTCCCTCCCTCCCTTCCTTCCTTCCCTCCCTCCCTCCCTTCCTCCCTTCCTTCCTTCCTTCCTTCCTTCCTTTTTGTAGTTCCTTCCTTGCCCTTATTCCCCACGCCTTGTTTATCTGTCTGT
>OY992895.1:48856520-48888467 GCA_963921405.1 Cepaea hortensis | reverse complement strand
ACAACACATTCAGAACAATGTTTTCCCGTTCTGAATGTCAGTAGTGAAGATACAATCAGTATATTATACAATTTATTGCCAGGCATATTTCGCTGCGTATAGCCAGAAGCGGTTACGATACACGCGTGTAAACATGGTTTACAGTAAACCAGAGGTATGGAAATAAAAAGACACGATATTCTCTTTACAACTAAAGATCATCTTTTTCAGCCCTTTATCCCCAGTCGGGTATAAGTATAGATCCTCAATCAACTCACTTTTGCTCCCCCCCCCCCCACATCTCCTATCCGTTGATATCTCCTGCAGATCTGTTCATGTTGTTCCCATATTGTTCATCCATGTCTTTAATTCTCTGCTCCTTGTGGTTTTAGGAATCTTATAGTTCACAATGAGCAGGATCTGCAACATTTAGTAGATGCGGTTGTTGCACACAGTGAACAACTAGGGTTAGAATTAAATTGTAAGAAGACACAGATTATGTTCGTCACTAGGAAGAACGAAGTACCACAATGTAATATACAAGTAAATTGGAATATTCTTAAACAAGTCAACGGTACAATTATCTCGGAACAGTCATAACATCTGATGGGAGATGCCTTGAAGAGATTAGAACAAGAATCGCCATGGCGAAGGAAGCCTTTTGCAAGATGAAAAACATACTGACCAATAAAAAGATGCCATTTGCAACGAGAAAAAGAGTGTTGAGGTGCTACATAGAACCTGTGCTTTTGTGTGGATGTGAAGCGTGGACAATGTGCAGAAAAAACATCTGATGGCTGTGGAAATGCAGTTTCTGGGGGAAAATGCAAAGAATATCATGGACAGACAGAAAAACTTATAACGAAGTCCTACAATAAACAAATGAAAACCGTAAACTGATTAGAGAAATTAGACGTAGACAGTAAGCATTTTTTGGTCACGTTATGAGAAGAAATAATTGGAGAACTTGGTGACAACTGGCAAGATCGAGGGGAAGAGAACAAGGAGAGGGGGGGGGCAGAGAAGTAAATATCTGGACGGCTTGGCCACGTGGTATGGTCGAGACAAGAACACGGAGCTGATCCACGATTCTGGTGATCGTGTGAGATGGCAAAACATGACCGCCCACGCTTACCGGCATGTCACATGATGATAGTTCATTCGCCCTGTGGGCTCCAGACAAGGGAGTGTCTAGTTATACAGTGCTCCATGTGTTCCCATTGTGTGTCCCATCCAACGCCAACGTCCGTCCCTCACCTCTCGATTATCATGAATTTGTTGGCTTCTCTCCATGAGCTCCACATTGGTGTTTTGTTGTACTATTTTAGTCCCACTATTATGCACAGACGCTGGTGTTTTGTTGTACTATTTTAGTCCCACTATTATGCACAGACGCTGGTGTTTTGTTGTACTATTTTAGTCCCACTATCATGCACAGACAGTGGTGTTTTGTTGTACAATTTTAGTCCCACTATCATGCACAGACATTGGTGTTTTGTTGTACTATTTTAGTCCCACTATTATGCCCAGACACTGGTGTTTTGTTGTACTATTTTAGTCCCACTATCATGCACAGACACTGGTGTTTTGTTGTACTATTTTAGTCCCACTATTATGCACAGACGCTGGTGTTTTGTTGTACTATTTTAGTCCCACTATTATGCACAGACGCTGGTGTTTTGTTGTACTATTTTAGTCCCACTATTATGCACAGACACTGGTGTTTTGTTGTACTATTTTAGTCCCACTATTATGCACAGACACTGGTGTTTTGTTGTACTATTTTAGTCCCACTATTATGCACAGATACTGGTGTTTTGTTGTACTATTTTAGTCCCACTATTATGCACAGATACTGGTGTTTTGTTGTACTATGTTAGTCCCACTATTATGCACAAATACTGGTGTTTTGTTGTACTATTTTAGTCCCACTATTATGCACAGATACTGGTGTTTTGTTGTACTATTTTACTCCCACTATTATGCACAGACGCTGGTGTTTTGATGTACTATTTTAGTCCTACTAAAGGAAGGAAGAAACATTGGTGTTTTGTTGTACTATTTTAGTCCCACTATCATGCACAGGCACTGGTGTTTTGGTGTACTATTTTAGTCCCACTATTATGCACAGACACTGGTGTTTTGTTGTACTATTTTAGTCCCACTATCATGCACAGGCACTGGTGTTTTGGTGTACTATTTTAGTCCCACTATCATGCACATACACTGGTGTATTGGTGTACTATTTTAGTCCCACTATTATGCACAGACATTGGTGTTTTGTTGTACTATTTTAGTCCCACTATTATGCACAGACGCTGGTGTTTTGTTGTACTATTTTAGTCCCACTATTATGCACAGACGCTGGTGTTTTGTTGTACTATTTTAGTCCCACTATCATGCACATACACTGGTGTTTTGGTGTACTATTTTAGTCCCACTATTATGCACAGACACTGGTGTTTTGTTGTACTATTTTAGTCCCACTATTATGCACAGACACTGGTGTTTTGGTGTACTATTTTAGTCCCACTATCATGCACAGACACTGGTGTCTGTGTGTACTATTTTAGTCCCACTATCATGCACAGACACTGGTGTTTTGGTGTACTATTTTAGTCCCACTATCATGCACAGACACTGGTGTCTGTGTGTACTATTATTTTGTTGTACTATTTTTTTTGTTATACTGGTGTTTTGTTGTACTATTTTAGTGCCATTATTATGCACAGGTACAAGTTAATGAATGCTTTTAGTTTATTAGTGCTTCTTTTAGTCGTCCCAGTGTTTCTGATCCAACTAGCAGCACTTGTTTAACGCTGGAGTTAAACATTCTAAGCTTAGTGCTAAGTTTCATTTCTGTAGACTTCCCCACATTTCCCAGTGCCATGAAAGCTACTCTTGTCTTGTGTACTCTTACTTTAACATCTCTATCCGTTTCCCCGTCTGTGTCTATATCGCTGCCTAAATAGGTGTGCATCCATCTCTGTAAATGAAGTTTCGCCACAGGAGATTTGGCTGTTTACTTTGTTTAATCCCATTATCTTGTCTCTTCCCTGTGAATATTTCGACCTATTTGTTGTGACCTCTGATCACGTGTGTTTATCTTGCGCCTGATTACGTGTGTGTGACAGGAGTACAGTGTCACCGGCGAAGCCCACATAATCAAGTTTCTTTTCAAGGCCAACTGAATTCCATTTCTGGCTGTAAAATATTACAACTATGGTAACATTACAAGTTGAACATGTGACAGTATGTCTTGTTTAGGATTCAGTAACTGATCCATTGACGAGGGATAATATATCGTCAAATATGACTTCCCTTTGGACAGAAGGACGATATATCGCCATACTAGGGTCATCGTGTTATTTGTTTTATTTCGTAGTATCTTCCGCAATTTTAATCCCCAGTGAACGGAAAGTTACAATATATTACTTGTTCATTTGATTGTGTACCATGTTTGGTTCAAACCTGTTTTTTGTTTGGCGCTGAATCAGTTCACTTTCTTTACCATATGGTGTGCTATTTCTGTAGGATGCACCTGGCGATGTACAATGAAGTATGCCTGGCCATAAATTGTACTATATGTTGCCAGTGTCTTCATCTCATCTCATCTCATCTCATCTCATCCCATCTCATCTCATCTCATCTCATCATGTTCCTCTTGTACCTTGCGGTGTCGAGGTGAAGTATAAACTTCGTGAGAGTGCCCGATTATGGGCTTCATATATCGACATTCCCATGGATTCTGCTATTCCCTCCGTCCAACGTTTACGTGGTCGGCCTCTTCCTCTGTTTCCATCTGGTCTGTACATCATTGCTTGTTGTGGCATGCTGTGGACTGGTAACCTACTTGCATGGCCAAACCATTTGACTTGCTGCTTTCTAATAAAATCTAGTGCTGCTATAACCCCCACTTTAGTCCTGATTTCTTCATTTCTGATCTTATCTCTTCTTGATACGTTGAGTATTCTTCTCAGGAACCTCATTTCTGTTGTTGTGATTTTTCTTTTCTCTTTTTTCTGTCATTGTCCAGGTTTGGCATTGGTAGCACAGAGTTGGTAGGAAGATTGTGTTGTAAAGTGCTTTCTTAGTAGTTATTGATACATGTTTGTTCTTTAGTATTGGTGCCATTTGTCCAATGAGTTGATTTGCCTTATTGCACCTATTTTCGATCTCGTCTTCTGATCTGCCATTTGATGATATTATACTTCCTAGGTATTTGAAACTCTTTACTTGTTTCAAGGGATGTTCGTTTAGGTGAATTGTTGCTGTTTGTTCTTCTTTAGTTATAGTCATTACCTCTGTTTTGCTTGTGCTAATTTTCATGTTATGTTCCCTACACATTTCGTTTAGACTATTCATGTGGTCTTGTAATTCAGCTTCTGATTTTGCTATTAGTGCTGGGTCGTCCGCAAACAGGAGTTCTCTAATGGTTAGATAACTAATGGTTAGATGGCCAGTGTCTTCATTATTCACATATAACTCATGCTGAACTAGCTTTAACATTATGCAGTAATATGTGTGCAACTGCTGGGTTTCTTCTAGTGACTACCGCTTCCATCGACCATGAACTGTAATTTTCGTGGCGGACTATTGTGTTGGCAATGTGGCAGAGGCCTTATGCATGAATGCCTGTGCATGCTGTTGGTTTATCGGCACTGCTGTAAGTCCCACTTTTCACATGTGACAGTAAGAAGAATGTTGTGTGATATTCACTGGACAGGAACGGGACATTATGGGGTGACCTGTGCCACGAAATTGAAACCGCGACTAACGACTAACACATACAGATTATATAATATTCATTCTCGACAATGAAAACTGTCCCCAACACGCACCAGATGCTGCTTTTATACACATTGAGCAGCTGATTCAGAAGTAAATTATGAAAAAGTACATTATGGTAATTGTCAGGCAAACAAAGAGAGAAATATGACATCAGTGGCCGTTCTAAGGCTGTGTCGTTTCAATGTGGCCGACGTATTTCTTGTTCCGAGACATGATGCCAGGTTTGAACAGGGTTTCGTTGATATTCGCTTCTTGTAGACAGTCAGTGTTAGTCAGGTCTTAGATATGACTGAGCTACCATATGACAGTAAACGGTACTACCTGCTTTTATTAGCGCCGAATGTTTGGCGGCGCTAAAAAAAAAAAAAAAAACCCACACCCCACATTGTGCCAGCAGCTTCGGGTGGAGGAGAGCAATTGGGAGAGTACAAGCCTTGTCCTGGTGCGAGGAATGCAACCTAATGACGAAATGTCATGGTAGAGAGCAACGTCCTGCAAGGGACTTGCTTGCTGAATAATGATGTATGATATTGTTTCTGTCGGCATCTGTGACATACGGTTAGTGAACGCAGTTTCACAATTCCGACACACCAGGTTCGAAGTCAGGCACAGGCAGCGTGGCAGCAGATCGCTTTGTGGTGAACTTCACAAAGTTATGAGCGTCGGCCGTGTCGAAAACCACGGCACACTGCTGAGCGTGAAATTGGCTAGAACATAACAGACAGTCAATGAAAGCTTTGGTTGACTGGTCTTGTAAGGGACGTGCACGAACTTTCGTATTGTGTCTGCTGTCTGTGCCAGCTTGCAATCTGAGGCGTTTTGTTGTGGTTTTGTGGGTATGGGTTTCGTGTTTTTGGTTGTGTGTCACATGCTTGCCGTGATTGCCGCGTGTTCAGTTACGTACTAGCCCTACACCGTAGGCGCCGTGCCAGCTAATCTTACTAATGTGTGAATATGCATGGCACACATACACCACACTAAGATCATTACTCCCGATACAGAGTCATCACAGGAAAAAGAACACTGTATCTAACAGCTCGGTAATTGCTTCGATTTAGGAGGAATTGTTTAGCATCTACAGTGTGCCTTAATTGTCTTCTTGTACTTGTGTGTGGTGCTTGGATATATACATTTCCGTTCTGCATATCCCTTCCAGCAGTGGTTCTCAACCTGTGGAGAATTTTAGGGATTCCAGGAGCGAATTAAGATTATTTCTAGGTTGCGTTAATACAAGAACCGATTACTTGATATTGTTTTTCCCTCCATATTTTACAGTTCTGTACTCCTCGCCCTTCTGAAATTCATTTTATAACGTAAGTAGATCTGCAAATCACGTTTTATATAGACGTCTAGACTTGTTCTAGTATGTGTTATTAAATTTAACGTCCATTTGTATTTATACTGTGTAAGGGGGGATTTATAGGGAGGAAATACGAGGGGGGGGGGGGTAATAACATTCTGAACATATGGTGAAGGGGTGCATGGGCCAAAAAAGGTTGCGAACCACTGCTTTATAGGACGTTTGCAGTCAACACCAGCATCTTTTGCTGCTGTTGATGTCTTGGCAAGTTTACGTTCAGTAGTTTGCCATTGCTGTCTGATCGACCGGCACCCATACCATTTACGTAAAAAACCAGCGCAATGCGGTCTGCTGCCAAATAGCGCGTAGCTGTGTTTCGAACGCAGGTATACGAGATCACGAACTGCGTTCGTAACCCCTTCGCCACGGAGTGCGGCGTTCTGCTACGAACAATTAATAATTGCATATTCATATACTCATTATTGTGTCAGCTTGTAAAAGTCCGTATAGGTTTTCATATTAGCTGCAAGTTTTATGTTTTCTATTTGAGTTTTTATATACTGTTGAACCTTATAGGTCGGTTTTGAGAGAGAGAGAGAGAGAGAGAGAGAGAGAGAGAGAATAGCAAGTTTGGTAACAAGATAACAATCAGTCCAGTGCACTAGAAGTAGTAGCGAACAGACAACCCCCCCCCCCCCCTTCCCCCCACACACACAAGAAAAGAAAAAAAGAAAAATAACAGCCACGATTCGTGGCCACCCATCACACTCTTTGATATATCGGCCCCAAGTGATGGCAGACCGGTCATTAAATGTTAATTTGGCTGTTTTACGTTCGTCTCTTCATTGTTAGCTAATAATTAAAAAAAAAAGATATTGCCATACTGTAGCGTTGTGAAGTGCTTGTCTCACCGCTCGACTTAACTTAGCAACATAAATCGGTCATTGGACTTCTTGATCATTTGTATAGCTGGCACTCCTTCATGCCACCGTAGTAGACCATAATGCATAATTTCTCTCGGTCTGCCTCTTGTATCCCCTAAAGCTGATCTTCCCAGACTCCTTCCTTTCATCTCAATATGAGGCACCAACGGATTTTGATTACCTCTTTCTTATATTTGTGTATAATGTTTTACTTCCGTTAGCCTTCTCCGGGCAAGTGTTGATAGGTACTCTAACCGTCAATGTATTGGCAACATTTCCTTCAGAAGAAACATCTCCGCCGTCTAAAGGCTCTTCCCGATTCGTTCCTTCTTTAACTGATAGAAAATGACAAACAAATTTATATCTTTTGATAATCTAAGATGATATCTACAATCGTTCCGCGACATGCGTGAGTAGAGGGGATTGAACGAGCTGATAAACTTGATGGCTCTGCATTCCCGGCAGATAGCCAGCCTATGGATGTTATTAACATCCTTAGAGAGATGTTGAGAGCGAGGACTTTGACGTCAGTGAATTCACATTGTTATGCAGAATGAGAGACTCGGGAGTAAGAATTGACACGGTCAGATACGAGAGACACAAATAGAACGAGGAGCCTCGTCAACCGACACAGAACTGACACAAATAGCCACCGGACGCTGATGCATTTCTTGAGGGGTAAGATCTGAGCAACCATGGACTTGTCCGGAGTGCAAGGATGATACCCCAAGAGATATCAAAATATCTACAACAGCAGTTAGACAAAAACATTATTAGACAACGGTTCATATGAACCGTCAACAATCCAGCTTACCAATGGAGCAGATGGCCAGTGTGTAAGATTTATGCATAGAAAGTAACTACAGTACAACCTGTTCCTCTGCTTCCCGCTGAGCCATTCAGCTGGAAATTGTTGACAGTGAAATACCTGAAACCCAGATACTGTCATGTGAGATGGCATCGTGAGACCGTCACATATACGTGATCGTCAGAAGTGTCCCCCTTCGCTGAATGTTTCGGCTCTTTACCTCCCTGACACTCTCTGGGTCATGACACCGGGTGTCTTTCTCCTGCCGTGTGTTCGAACCATGTATCGAGACGTTGCCTTGTCTTTGTGCTTGCCCCATACCTGCGAAATGTGCCTGCCCCCAAGCCACCCTTCCCCAGGGAGGAGAGCCTCGTGCACCCGGTGCTTCGTGCCCTCACACATATTCTAGCACAGTGGTTCTCAACCGGTGGGGAATCCTTTAGGGTTTCCAGGAACGGGGGGGGGGGGGATTAAGATTATTTCAAGATCGCGTTAATACAAGAACCAATTACTTGATATTGTTTTTCCCTTCATACTGTACGGTTCTGCATGTCTCACCCTTCTAAAATTCAATTTATAAAGTAAGAAGACCCACAAATCATGTTTTATGTGGACGTCTAGACTTGTTTTAGTATGTGCTATTAAATTTAGCTTCCATTATTACGTATACTGTTTAGGGGCGGGGCGGGATTT
Organism: Cepaea hortensis; assembly: GCA_963921405.1. NCBI lineage: Eukaryota > Metazoa > Mollusca > Gastropoda > Stylommatophora > Helicidae > Cepaea > Cepaea hortensis. The sequence goes on along the minus strand of OY992895.1, from coordinate 48,879,973 downwards.
TTAGGTAGGAAATACAAAGGGGAGAATGACGTTCTGAAAATATGGTGAAGGGGGGGGGGGGGGGCACAGGCCAAATTTTAGGTAGGAAAGACGAAAAGGGAGGGGGGGATGACGTTCTGAAAATATGGTGAAGGGGGACACGGGCCGAAAAAGGCTGAGAACCACTGTTCTAGCACCCTTTGTCCGCGAGAAGCCAGCTTGATTCAGTACAGCATACGCAGACTGGCTGAGATTAAGCCTCGGCTGGCAACGTTCCATTGGTAGGTTGTAGGGATATCAGTGCCAACAACTCCAACCCATTGTCCAGGGGAATACATTAAGAGTTAAAGGACCTGTTTACATGTCTTTGGCTCATTGGACATATGGTGCCGGACGCATATTTGTATAGACCAATCGGCACTCGGTGGCTGATAAAGTGAGTATATCGCCTGCCGTTTTTACTTTTATTTGCGGGTACCAATTGTAGTCTGGGTCGACCTGAAATCCCAGGTCAGTTGTTGCAATCCGCCGCATGCTGATTCGAACCCGTAGCTACGCTACCACGGAGAGGAAAACAGTTCGCATCGGGAACTTACTATCGGTCTTTGAAATGTTAGGACCATCAAATCAGCGTAACCTCCTAACTATTACACAAACGCGCCCGCTAGAGGAAAACAGGTTACGTTAGTTACAATTCCTTTACAGGACATCGCGGTCAACCCTAGCATTTTTTGGCTGTTTGTGATTTCTTGGCAAGTTTACGATAAGTCTTTGCTTTTTGAACGACCAGTTCTCGTACCATTGTTTGAAAACCACCGCAGTGTGGTATGCTGCATAATTGCCCACAGTTGTGTTCCGAACACCGTCCACAGATACTAGAGGAAAACAGAGGAAGAAATAAATGTATTCTGGAACTCTAGTTGCAGAATGGGTTAAAATTGCGCAAGGACGTTAAGGACGCACTGTTTGTACCTACACGCTGGCTGTTTCCGACGGCCTTCACCTTCACAAATCTGCTGTATTTATGATGTGGCTCGTGAGCTAACCAAACAGCCGAAGGTGACGAGTACGCACGGCTGTCGTAAATACTGTTGTTCAGTTACTAGGGAACAAGAGTTGTCTGTTACTGTTGTTCTTTTCGGAATTAGCTGCCTTCTGTAGGCGGAGTCAGGTATTTTTATCACCTATATTGTGTGTACGCGTCGTATTGTACATGTTTTTGTGACCTTGCAAGCGTAGGAGGATAACGTAATTTATTATTGTTTTTATTATTAATATAGTGGTAGTATTAGCAGCATTGTAGTAGTATTAATAATAGGAGTAGTAATAGTAGAAGTTGCAGTAGTAAAAGTTGTAGTTTCTGTAATAGGTATATGTATAAGTGTAGTAATAGGAGTAATTACGCCAGCATTAATAATAGCTGTTGTAATAGTAGTAGCTGCAGCAGCTGAAGTAGTAGTAGTAGTAGTAGTAGTAGTAGTAGTAGTAGTTGTAGTAGTAGTTGTAGTAGCGGCGTGGGCGGCGGTATTTGTTGACCGGATTAACCTTCCCGGGGTACTGGTATAAAGCATTATATTTTAGCCACATTCAACGCCACGACGAGCTTATAACACTCCAATACTAGAGCCGAAGGTGAGTGGAAATAAAATTTTGACAGGATACCAATAAGAAGATAACATTAATAGATGGACGGACAGCAGTTTTAGTTACTTAATCAACAGATCATTCTCATGGCACATCGAAATATTAGTCCATAACTGCCCAGCACCTCCCCTCACTATCCTGCTCAGCGTGTAGCGACTGACAACACCAGTTCTGTGTTGTAGATTATTCTTCTTTAGCTTCCCACATGGCGCTCTTGTCTAGCTTGACCCAGTTTGACTTGATGTTCTTGCAGTTTGGTTAAAGTGACAGAATCATACCCATCCTTTAAGTTATTTACTTGTCCTGCTTCCCTGAGGGCATTCAGGATGTCAGCCTGATCCATTGCGCGTCCGCTGGCCACATCGACGAAGCTGGCAAGCCTGTCTGTTCATGCGTTTTGCGGTCTGTCACAACCCATCGCCGAGGTGAGAGGTTGGAGATCCACTGCAGTCAACCTTCATTATGGAGAATACGCATGATTAGTTGCTTCACTAGCTTAACACAATCGTCAATATATGCGTGTCTCTAGGTATGTGTTAGTGCAGTGTTTCTCAACCGGTGGGGAATTCCCCCCTAGGGGGGAATTTTAGGGTTTCCGGGGGGGGGGGGGAAATTAAGATTATTTCAAGATCGCAGCAATACAAGAACAAGTTACTTGATATTGTTTTTCTCTCTAAATTTTACGGTTCTGTACTTCTAGCCCTAATGAAATTCGTTTTATACGTAAGTAGACCCGCAAATCACGTTTTATGTAGCTGGCTAGACTTGTTCTAGTATGTGTTATTAAATTTAGCTTCCATTTGTATGTATACTGTGTAAGGGTGGGGGGGGGGATTTATAGGGAGGAAATTCGAATGGGGGTGGGGGGAGGAATGACGTTCTGAACATATGGTAAAGGGGGGGGGGCATGGGCCAAAAAAGGTTGAGAACCACTGTGTTAGTGTGTGCCCATAACCGCCGGCCGACAGGCGAGCGTCTAACCACTATCATGAAATGGGAGCAGGAAGATCGTCAAAATTGTCTTGGAAGGAATGATTGCGAGGAAGTGAATTGGTCATGGACAAATCATAATACCCACTTTAATAGATGGAATCTTACCTATTTAGTTAGCACAGATAGGAGAACAAATAGAAATATTAAAATACGAATACAAACAGCAAAATGAGCTTTCAGAGCACTAGGACAGTTGTGGAGGTCAAGAAGTGAAACTTAGGACCAAACTTAGAATATTTAATTCTAACGTTAAATTTGTACAAGTGTGCGGATCTGAAACATAGAGAACGACCAATGCAATTAGTGATGAACTACAAACATTCCTTAATTGGTGCCTAGAAGTAATACAATGATGACAGAATCGCCACATCGGAGCTCATTAGAGAACCAAACAAATAACCAGGGAATGAAGAAGTGTCAAAAAGACACCGACGCTGGATAGTACACGCATTGAGAAAACCTGATAATAGTTTTAATTAGAATGCCCTTTGTCTATAACTGACAGGGCCAACGGAAATAGACATAGTCCTAAAAACACTCGCGGAAGAGAATTAGACGCAAAGATGAATAATAAGGTTAATGCCCCCTTAGAGGAGCGGCTGGCCGAGTGGCTAGAATGCCGGATTCGCCTTTGGGAGACCCGGGTTCGAATCCTCGGTAATGTGTGGAGTTTTTTTTTTTTTCTGTCGGAGGTAAAACGAAATCCCTAACCTGCACACTTTGCGGCGACTGCACTAGCCTGGCGGCCTTAATTCCTCAGGCTCAAGACACCCCCCCCCCCCCCTCTGCCATACACCGCAAGGTACTGTATTGGCAGTAAATGACAGTTTGACAGTGACAGATCCTTTAGAGGTCTACTTGACCGCGGGGCTTAATGCAATTGCGCTGAAACTGCCGATGCGCTGAAGGCGGGGTTACGCGGGTTCATTCCCTACACCGGTTAATTGGACATCAACGTTGACGTATCTTACAGAAAGCAGGGACTACTGAACGTAAAACTGTTTGGTAAACCAATTTGGTGTTCGGGTTGATCTCAACGTACTGTGAAGGACAAGCAACATAAAAAAAGACCTTAAATGGTCTTTGTAAATTGAAGCATTGTTTATCTGTAATTGCTATGAAAGGGCTTAGGGTGCGTTGCATGATGATCTTAGCTGCAATGTGGGATACAGAACAGAAGTAGAAGAAATCATTAAATAGTGACCTAGAATATATGTAAACAATATACAATAACACAAAAGTAATGCAGCTTTTCAGAACAGAATTCCGAAATACAATTACGAAAAATACAGGACGTTGCAGCAATTAGCCTTTATCAACAAAGAAATACATACACAAAACACAACATATAATCACAGAGAAGACCCTCCGGTGACTACGTTAAGGCATAAGAACGGGAAGAGAGGAATGAAAAGGTGAGGGGAAAAATGAAACAATAAAGAGAAAATAAAAAATAAAATAAAAGATATTGTTGCTACTTATCTAATAATCCCAGGCTGTGATACTATCTTGTGATACCTAGAATATATGAAAGCCCAGCACTTATTACCACAAATGCAGTACATGCAATGGGATTAATTATCTTGTAGTCATTAATCAGTGAGACTGAGCACGTTGACGGCTGCAGACACCGCGGTGAAACTGTGGTTATTACTCTGTCGGGATTAACACTGGGAGAAGAGTTATAAACAGTGGGATGGCTGTAGTTTCGTTTTCTGGCAAAGGACGTCAGCAGGCCTTGCGAGTTTATTATATTGTGATATTTTTTTCTTTCTTGGTGCCTTAGTTTGTCCAGGCCTCCGGTTCTCTCTCTCTCTCTCTCTCTCTCTCTCTCTCTCTCTCTCTCTCTCTCTCTCTCTCTCTCTCTCTCTCTCTGTATACGTCCTTGTGTGTGTGTGTGTGTGTGTGTGTGTGTGTGTGTGCCGGCATATCTCTATATGCACAAGTCTCTCTCACTATGTATACGTCCTTGTGTGTGTGTGTGTGTGTGTGTGTCTGTGTGTGCGCGTGTGTGCCGGCATATCTCTCTATATGCACAAGTATCTCACTGTGTATTCGTCCGCGCGCGTGCGTGTGTATGTGTGTGTGTGTGTTTATTGAATCTCTCTCGCTCTCTGTTTCTCTGTGCATCTCTCTCTCTCTCTCTCTCTCTCTCTCTCTCTCTCTCTCTCTCTCTCTCTCTCTCTCTCTCTCTCTCTGTGCACAAGTCTATCGCTATGAAAACAGCTCTATTCAACTTGTTCCCAAACCTTTTTCCTTATTTATCATCCAGTTCCTTCTCCGCGGTGAAGGTGGGCTATAATGGATCTCACGTTCTAATTTAGCTGTCTGTATATTGATGTCGGAGACCCTAAGTCTGTAGCTGAAGAAGAGCTGTGTACCTTTCCAGTTATCGGCCATATTAACCTAATAACGAACCTGGGGATGTTTTACTATAGTATTGGAGAAGTGGATCAAATGCATGCATGCCTTCTTAGATAAGGGCGGAAACATGAGATATCTACTGTGTAGAGTACAGATCCCTGGACATTTGCAAATCGCAAAGCTCAAACCTCCTGTGGCCGATGCCGTGCCAAAAGTCTCTTTTAAAGTAAAGCTACCAACAATAGGATAGTTATAGCATGGATTCTGTTATATGAATGCGGGAGACAAAGGAAACCGATGCCAGTGTTATGATGTTGGGTCCACCCAGAGCCCAACAGGTCGGTACAAACAACCGTGTCTTAAACATCCGGTGTGCTGATATCGAGGTAGTGGGCACAACCCTTACACCGGTCAGTTGGGACTAAAATTGTGACTTCTCGTCCCCTTGACTTGGGGACGTAATTTACAGGTACCTCTGAAGTCGGAGTGGGTGTTTATCTGGTGGTGATGGATACCGGTGGTAGGAAAAACTAATCCGGTCACTGTAAGTAGTAGTACGTGTATGAATGGACTACGCTCGAGTGCAAAGCGGGCGAAAGGACAAAAAAAAAAAAAACTATTGGGGTTGAATCTCGGAATAATGTTTTGAGAGGCAAGCGCACTATTTAGTGTGCACCCGCGACTTCAGCATTGGTACTGTGTACTATAGTAATGGTTTAGGACATGTTTGTCTACAACACACTTGCGCTGCCAGGTCTGTAGAGGCCGAGAATTCCACCACACACATGCTTCTGTGGTTGTGTACAGGGCAGGACTGCTTGTACGGCGGGCTAGCATTGTTTCTCATTGATTTCTTTTAGGTTAGGATCGATGCGGTTAAGGTTTTATTTTTTTCTTCACACGTTGTAGCACTAATATATCCCGCGATGGCTGTGGCGAGCGCCTTGGCGGAGAAGTTGGTTGATCCGAGTTGTGTGTGCTGTTGTGACTGAAGCATGTGTTAGAAAGCTTAGGACATTTTGCTTTTCAAAGGACGTTTTTAACTTTATTCAAGGTATCCTCATTGCTGTTTTTTTATTCAGTTTAAACACATAAGCCACAGGCAATATGTTGCACGATTTATTGCCTCGCATGTTTCGCTGCATCTCGTCTGGTGCATATTTCAGGATTATATATAATATGAAGTGAATAAACGAATAATACTTAAGCTAAACCAGTTGGAATAATACCCGTGACTATGTATTTTAATGTGTTCAGCTTAAGTATTATTCACCCCCCCCCCCACCCCACTCATATGATATATAACTCTCCAATATGCACATAGCGAGATGCAGAGAAATATGTCAGGCCATAAATCGTGCAACATGGTGTTTGTAGCTCTCCTGTTTAAACTATTTGAAAGAGTTTTACGAGGGGAAGATTGGAGGGCACGCCTGCAAGAATTAGAGACATTGTATGTGGGTAAACAACATCACCAGATGACCCGGAATAAGGCTTTCTGGTAGAGACATTGTATGTTGGTAAGCAACATCACCAGATGATCAGGAAAAAGCCTTTCTGGTAGAGACATTGTATGTGGTTAAACATCACCAGATGACCCGGAATAAGGCTTTCTGTTAGAGACATTGTATGTGGGTAGACAACATCACCAGATGATCAGGAGCAAGCCTTTCTGGTAGAAACATTATATGTGGGTAAACATCACCAGATGACCCGGAATAAGGCTTTCTGTTAGAGACATTGTATGTGGGTAGACATTACCAGATGATCAGGAACAAGCCTTTCTGGCAGAGACATTGTATGTGGGTAAACAACATCACCAGATGACCCGGAATAAGGCTTTCTGTTGGAGACATTGTATGTGGGTAGACAACATCAGATGACCCGGAATAAGGCTTTCTGTGTGAGACATTGTATGTGGGTAGACAACATCACCAGATGACCCGGAATAAGGCTTTCTGTTGGAGACATTGTATGTGGGTAGACAACATCAGATGACCCGGAATAAGGCTTTCTGTGTGAGACATTGTATGTGGGTAGACAACATCACCAGATGACCCGGAATAAGGCTTTCTGTTGGAGACATTGTATGTGGGTAGACAACATCAGATGACCCGGAATAAGGCTTTCTGTTAGAGACATTGTATGTGGGTAGACAACATCAGATGACCCGGAACAAGCCCTTCAGTGTGCACCATCAAGACGCTGGACAGAACATCTTGAAACCTTAATGGCGCCGAGCTTCAGTGCGGGCATTAGACTGAGCCGTAATGATCGATAAGCATTTCCATGGAATCAATAATAGCTGGGTGCTTATAAACATGAGTCATAAACGTTCTTATTTATATCAGTGTACAGGGGGTCTACACGGCCGAGAGTTTAACGCGCTTCAACTTTCTCAGATGAGTGCGGCGTAGTCAGTCCGTTCCACAAGCCGGTCAGTTGGACGTAAATGTTGACTTTGCGTCCTTGACTTGGAAAGATAAAATACATGTACCTCAGAAGTCGGAGATTGTTTGTCCAAAGGCGAGTAACAGAGATCGTTTGTCCAAATTCGAGTGACACTAGTAATAGGGTATGCAAAGATTGTTCGTCTTATGGCGTGTGACAATAGTAATAAGGTTAGCGGTTCTCGCCGCGTTGGTAATTTACGGGGTATTTGAGCCGGCCGCTATGAAAGTAATGGCAAACTACTGAGCGTAATCTTGCCTAGTACATGAACAGCAGCTGAAAAATGCTGATGTTGATTGCAACGTCCTATAAGGGATGAAAAAAAAAAAAAAAAAAACCTCACGCAAAATCAGACCAGTGCATACACAAGTAGTATAAACTGTTAGTGGCAGTGCATATGTGTGCACTAAGCTTGAGTTCAAACCAAGCGACCGCCAACAAATAAACTAAAAAGTTCGACAATTTTGCTCTCAGTAGTTTGCCATTGCTTTATCAAGGCCAGACTCTCACACCAGTATACAAGTCAACGCAAGGAGATTTGCCTTCTAAATCGCCTGCGGCTGTTTTCGAATTAGGAATGTGGGTCTGTGAAACTACATTCATCCCCCAGAGCATGTGCCGGCCTGTAGTGTTATACAATTCCATAAATATAGTATGTGAGTCAGATCTTAGTCAAGTATGACAGAGCTACCATATAACAGTAGACCGTACTACCTGCTTTCAGTTAGAGCCGAATGTGCTCACCAAATCTGACACCCCTCATTTTGCCAACGGTTTTGGGCGAAGGAGCGCAATTGGGAGGGTACAAGCCTTATCCTAGTGCCAGGAAATACAACTTAAAGACTACATGTCATGGCAGGGCAGACCAAGCCCTAAGCCTTGGTCGGCAACTGGTCTAGGATCGCAGTTCCGCCAGGTGGACAGTTATAGTCTTGCTTTGCTGATGCGGCAGCTTCTGTATCTTGTCTTGTTCCCAATGTATTGGTGTCACCTTTCCTCTGGAGTAATCTAGACAGGCCAAGATAGGGATCATGCTACATGGGAAACGCATGGTCTCTACAATTCAGCCAAGGAATTCCTGGTCCCCACTATGGCTTGTAGTTATTATGCCTTTTTAAAAAAAAGCACAATGTAACAAACTACCGTCTGTCAAGACGGCATGTTGCCGTTAGTAGTAAATACACTAAGTAAACTGAGAAGAGGGACGCGACTGTCCTAGCTATTAGATTGTGCCTGCTGTGTTCAGTAACCCGAGCAATGTTTACTTTCTCCTGCTGCTGTAGTGATAGGTCACTTTAATATCACATAGCTACACAAAAAGCAACATCTTTGTACTGCCTCATAACCACAAAAGACCGCGAATGTAATTTTTTTTTCTTCATCAGAATCATAATTGCTGTCATTTTTATACAAGCTGACGGCCAATTACATCTCGCTAGCAAGGCCGTTTGTACTTAGCATTTCTCTTATCATACGGGTCGATGTGTATGATAATTAAAGCATGGCTGCCGATGTTGCCAGGTATTGCTTTGGGAATATAGATATCTAGCCTGGAGATGGAATGAGAGAGGGAGGGAGAGAGAGAGAGAGAGAGAGAGAGAGAGAGAGAGAGAGAGAGAGAGAGAGAGAGAGAGAGAGAGAGAGAGAGAGAGAGAGCGTACCCTGAGTTCGTAACAGTGCTATATTTGAATTGGATTCAGTGACCATACTCGTCGCGCTGTGTAACCCTTTAGATCCACACTAAGAGAGGTCACCGCTCACTGCACGATCCCCGTAGCACCCGCGAAAGAATATCACTAATGAGGCTTCTGTATTATAGTCGGTTGGAAGGTAAAACGGTAAAGAACACAGAGGGTTTAATGGGTAGTTGGTTATAATATTATATGTACAGCACAGTTCGCAACATGGGCCACACGACCTCTTCGATCTTCTTTCGAGAGGGGAATGCATCACTCCTACTTATGCAACTCAAAGGTCAGTGTCTGCCTTCGGTGTGCATCTGTGTAATGTTTGCTTCATCTAGACCAGGGGTGTGCAAACTTTTTGTGCGTAGGGCCACATTGACAAATGTAAAGCTTTTTTTTTTTTTGGGGGGGGGGGGGGGATACATATTATGTCCACTTTGTTTACAGCAACCTATCACAATAAGTAATTATGAATTATTTATAAGTTATTAAACAGTGTAAATAACTAATTATTGTAATGTTATTTTACTTATACACTTATACATTATATTTTACAATATGGACAACATCTTTTACTAACTTGTTAACAAGATTTTACAACTTTTTGTTACAATAATGTTTTTTAAAATTATCTATCAATGGCTTTAAGTTAGACATAAAGCGATTACATTGTCACTACAATTGTTGATTTCTAATGAGATGTATGTAATTGCTTGCAAGTTTTGACAAGTTTTTCAACAAAATAACTTAAAAAACGAAGTAAAATTTTTTAAATTTCTAAATGCCCTCGAGGGCCGCATAATATCAGTTGCTGGGCCGTAGTTTGCCCACCCCTGCTCTAGACAGATTGCATCAAAAGGCGTTATCTACCTGTATGTAGGCTTTCTTTTCTAATAAATTTGCCAGGGAAGCGGCTGTACGGCCTACACTTTGCAGTTTCCAACCGCTGTAGGGTGTTAACGTGCATAACTTGCTGTTAAATTCCGTTTCCCTATAACTTCCTATTTTTCGTTCTTATTCGTGAAGGCTAGGTATATGACCCTACTACCCACGAGAGAAAGAACATATGATATCAGGTACCAGTGTTCTTGGGAAAATGCCCAGCTCTATAGCGAGATCTAACCCAGTATCTTCTGTAGCCTCTCAGCCACGACTCCCGCTGCCATATAACTACTCATATGCTCGTGTATTGGTGTGGTCCGTGGGTGGGTTGGTTGGTCAATGCTCTCGAGGACCTTATTTAAACCCTTACTACCCATGCATGGCTTTCGGGTTGTTTGAGCCCAGAAACGGGGTTTTCGTCTATCGGAGTAAAGTAGAGGTAGTCTCTGGAGTCTTCGTGGCGAATTAGTCAAGCCGTCTGACTCCGTTTCCGAAGGTTGTGGGTTTGATTCCAGGCCGCGTCCTTCGGTTTCACGAGTGCATGTTTTTAGACTCCTGGAAGTCGTGGCTGGAGCTACGGAGTTCGTGCTTTGTGTGACGCCTTCGGCAGTTCACTGCGGAAAGAGACCTAGCCATATGGGATAAAAACCCGGTGCAATGAAGTCAACCCTGTGGACATTTAAACGACTTTTTACGGGAGTATCCGCTTCGCGAAGTGGTCAAACCATCTGACTCAGGCTCCGAAGTTTGTGGGTTGGATTCAAGACCGCATCCTTTGGTTCACGAGTGCATTTTTCAGAGACTCCTGAGGGTCGTTGCTGGAGCTACGGATTTCGTGCTTTGTGTGATGCTTTCCGCGCTGCGGAAAAGGACTGGGCCATATGGGATAAAACCTGGTGCAATGAAGTCGACCCTGTCGACTTTTAAGCGACTTTCTTCTTCTTCTTCTGCGTTCATCCGGAGTTGTTTTTTTTTTCTTTTTCGGACGTGATTGCGTTGTGCCTGTTTACATCAGAGCTGCGTTCTTGCGCCGTTAGGCCGACACATCCGACTTCTGCAGGCATTTGTTGACCGGGTTAACCTTCCCGGGAGCGACTTTTAAAGGAGAGGTAGAGACTTTGACTTTTCTCTCGACCCGGTACCGAACTACCATCTCCGCTGGGACTGCTTTGTAGACTGCTTTGCAGATATCTCAGTTTCCCCCTCCAAGCTCAGAAACTAACTGGGCATGCAAGACGAAGGATGCAACCAATTCACGATCCAGCATTACACACACGCTATGAGTATGCCTAATTGGTAGTGTTTCCTCCACAGATTTTATTTGTTTTATTGTCAGTAAACCCCAACCATGCCCGGGGGGGGGGGGGGGTGTGCACCTATGTCTAGGTGATCCTGTGAATTTATAAATAAAACGAATGTAGCTCGGAAAATGTGCATCTACACTAGGTTATCTGGCTCGAGAAATTGACAATCTACACTAGACTATCTGGCTCGAGAAATTGACAATGTCTAATAGAGCTAGGCCCTATCATGACTTGTCTGTAAATGTAAATAGTCATTAGCTGAAGAATGTGTACCTGCATATTACTAGCTGTTTTTGGCAGTATTTAATAATTTCATAAAGATTTGTGCATCACAGGTCCAACACGATGTTGCTTTTATCGTGATCATGTCTCTCGGTTCATGTGTTATCGTGCAGCAAATTAGCTGCTTGCGTACTCATCTGTCTGTCTGCCTGCCTGCCTGCCTGCTTCCCTCTCTATACCTGCTTGTTTGTCAATCTGTCTATCTATCTATGTGTGCTTGTCTCTCTCTGTCTACATCTCTCTCTCTCTCTCTCTCTCTCTCTCTCTCTCTCTCTCTCTCTCTCTCTCTCTCTCTGTCTGCCTGTGCGTGTACCTCCCTTTCTATTCCTGCCTGTCTGGCTTTCTGTGTATGTCTATCTGTCTATCAGTCTGAATGAGTATTGCTTCCCCTCTGTCTATCAGGTCGCAGACGGCACATTTGCTTGCTATATTCTAGTGCTCACCATCACCTCATGTCACCTCTTTCATGTCATTCAAACAACCCAGAGCCCTTAGGCGCACGCATCTAATATCCATTTATCGACCAACGCGTCTCTTGGTCTTTTTGGCTTGTTTTCCATTTTATAAATGTTTATTTTCACATTAATAACCAACGGAACTAGTACCCGAGGGAGTTAGCATTTACGCCTTACACAAAGCAGGGAGTGTGTTCCATTCTTGGGATTCATCTGTATACTAGGCGGCGACTGATAGGGCAAACGGCTTTTATTCCTCAAACTTGGGGGAAAATTATCTTGTCACAAACCATCAGTGAAAGGGATGCCGGGATGATAATAATTGAAGTCTTCCGTCGTTGTACTTCTTGCTTCACGATCTCGTCTTGCTTCACGATCTCGCTGTATCTCCCGACGCGACTGTTTCATACCTTTTTCCTTTTTTACATGTCATTCTGTTCTTAGTTCGCACGTTTGGGGAGTTTTCTTCTTTTTTTTTTTTGGGGGGGGGGGGGGGGGGTAGAGAAGTTGAGGAATACATAGCACTAGTATGCTTCAAGCTACAGTACGCTTTCTGTCACCACAATGTGGGCTCGAAGAAATTAGTTTGAACTGAAGAAGAGATTTGTGGATAGTATAACAGTGGATGAAATATATGTATCTTCTTTTGTAGAAGTGAAAACATCGTAACTTATTATGTACTAAGCAATGCTGCATACGTTAATCGGTTTCTCAACAATAATATGCATTCCTGGAAACTGCTTTTGTCTGCCAGTTATTACATCAGCCCACTCTACCGTAATTCGTACTTCACCTCACTTGCTTTACGTTATCGTTATCCTTTTTTTTATTTTAAGTTCTGTATATTTAGTTACAAAATAATGCCTACGGACAAAACATGTCAAACAAAAATCACATTCAGCAATAGAGCAATTAAAGATGACTCACACTTTGAGTATCTCGGCTCAACAGTGGGGACTTCAAAGGACGTCAGCGGTAGGCTAGACAAAGCAATGCTGAGGTTAAACTGTATTACGATAGACTAGCCAAAGCAATGGAGAGGTTAAACTGTATTACAAAACACTAGCCAAAGCACTGGCGAGGTTAAACTGTATTACGATAGACTAGCCAAAGCAGTGGAGAGGTTAAACTGTTTTACAATAGACTAGCCAAAGCAATGCAGAGATTAAAATGTATTACGATAGACTAGCAAAAGCAATGGAGAGGTTAAACTGTATTACGATATACTAGCCAAAGCAGTGGAGAGGTTAATCTGTATTACGATAGACTAGCCAAAGAAGTGCAAAAGTTAAACTGTATTGCGAGCCTTTGACAAACCACCGATAAACTACTTCGCAATCACTGAAGAAGAAAAGTGGATCTTTTGAACGTAAATGTCACAGAAAGGTTCTAAGAATATCGAGGACCAAGAAGGAGAAAATTCAGGCATTCTACGAGATCTGATCATAAAAGAAAACATGTTTACAAATAGTATCGTGTCTAGGAAACTGATTCTTTGGACAAATTAGACGCCACAGAGGTTTGGAAAGAACATTGGAAGGCACGGTAACTGGGTGAAGAGACAGCGGTCGACCAGCACAAAGTTGGACTGTGGAAATTGAGGTCACTTTATGTATGAAAGTCCGTCAGGCAGGGGAACTGACAAGGGACGGAGAGCGACGTTCTGCGAGGGCCTGCTGCGTGATGATGATATCCGAACACTTATAGCTTTATGCAACAGCTGCCTGGGATAGAAAGAGTTAAATGACAACTTTCGGGGACCGAAAATGGTGAAGGGTATTAAGTAATCCCACGTTACAGGCTGTCGTTGGGGCGTGACATGTTAAGACATTTACATTTCCTTGGCCAAGACATAATGAACATCAACGACCGTGTCTCCTTCTCACTGTCTTTTCCTGCCCAGATACATTATAGCAATTTCTGAAAATTATTTAACACCTAATTTGAAATCTTGGGTCTATCCTTGTTAATTCTGGACTTCTGACCATTAAGTTAAAATTTTTAAAAAAAATGCAAAGGACCATTGTAAGCGCCTTGAGGTTTATTGGGTACTTAGTGTTAGCCCTATGTTGTTATCAGCTACGGGTGATTTAGCAGCAGACCGCCGTGCGTTGCGTTTTTTTAATAAAATGGTATGGGTGCCGGTCGTTCAGAAAGCAGTTGCAAACTACTGAGCGTAAACTAGCTAAGAGATCACAAATATCCAATACAAGATGTGGTTGACTGCGATGTCCTGTAAAGGATATGCAGCTAACTTTAACCTATTTTTTCAGCACACGTGCATGCACAGCGCCACTACGAATCTCCACTTTAAAGATAACCTACTCCCAATTGTACCCACTACATTGCACAGCAAGCGAACTAATCACTGTGCCACGTGGCTCGTACAACCAATATGCAAGAAAAGTTGTGCATCTTTCGCCGCTGACTTTATGTCTGGATACACATTGTCAAGTCCTAGTTGCGTTTTCTCCGCCCCCTTCTTCTATTTCGTGTCGCCCGCTGTCGAGTCCCCGTCATAGCCAGTAACGTAAGGCAACTGTCAGCTAAGTCCTCGAGCCGTGGTGCAGTTGTATATTATTAGAGGCACATATGTTACAAATATAATAGCCAACATCATTTGCATGTGAATTATTTATTTTCCGTGTAGACGCCCGTTCAATGTATCAAATATACATCCAATATCATTTACACGTGAATTTTTTTTTTATTTTCTGTATTGACGTCCTTTCAATAATGAAACATGAGCCTTGTGTATTTTCCATTGCTGTCTGCTTCCGAGGTAGATTTCATCCTGTGCTACAGTATTCTCAGGCTATGGTGAACTAAAAAAAAACACACACACACACACGCGCGCGCGTGCACACACACACACACACACGCGCGCGTGCGCGCACGCACGCACACACACACACGCGTGCGCGCACGCACGCACGCATAAACATTCACACAACGTCTCACACACAAGCATGCATGCACCCACACACGCACGCGCGAATATAGCTTAGATAAAGGCATCTAGTTACCTATTTCATACGATATGTTGGCATTATTAAGCAGAACGAGCGCGGCAGATGTGTGTCGTGGCTGTTCTCCTTACTGTAAACACAAAAACCACACAAAAATATGCTGCACGATTTATTGCCTGGCACATTTCGCTGCATCTCGTCAGGTGCTCACTGCAGAGTTAACATCGTATGAAGTGAATAAATCAATAATACTTTAGCTGAAACAACTAAAGCACACAGTCACACGTATAATTCGAATGTGGAACTCTGCAGTATGCAACAGATGACATGTCGCGAAATATGCCAGGCAATAAATCGTGCAAAATCTTGTTTGTGTCTTCTGTGTTTACATTCACTAAAGGGAATGTATTGTTTTGAATTTTCTCTTTATCGGCTCAGACATTTTGTACTGTATATTACTAGCTGTCTTCTGTAACAGTTCATTGTTACGATTCAAACAATCCTATGCCTAGCATGCATCATGAATATATTATGGTTTTCTGTAAGATTTCATGTTTATATGCCATTCAGTCCTACGACTAGCATGCATCACTAATCTATTATGATTTTTTGGGGGTAACATTTTATGGTTATGTTTCTTTCATACAGCCCAGTGCCTAGCATGTAACGTCAGTCTAACGTGATTTTACTTGTATCATGTTGATACCACTCCGTTCAGTTGTTGTCGTGTGGCTTCTCTGTGGACCTAGTTATTTGTATTTAAATGCTGCATGTCTGTTGTAGGACGTACCAGTCACAACACGGTTGATTTTCCAGAGGCAGTTTTACTTTTAATAATTAGCTTTACAATGCTTTCTGAAAGAGAAGTCATCTTTGGAGTCCAACAGACTGGAGTCCGGAATGAACCAACTACTCCGCCATCAGAGCTGAAAAGTTAGTTGCATGTCCTTTACAGGACGTAGCAGTCAACACATACCATTTCATCAAAAAACAACACAGCTGTGTTTCGAAAGCGGTATGAGGGAGTATGAACTGCATCTGTAACACCTTCGCCACGGAGCCGATTGGAGACTTAAGCGCGAGAGGAATAAACCTCACGGCTACGCTGGCCTGTAGTTATTCGTGTATCAGTCGGGATAAACTGGACAACATCGGAAGAAAAAGGGCACGCATTTGTTTTGACAGTTCGGAATTGCTTTCAGAGGTGGAGTCGGGAGGCAAGGGAAAACACTAGGCTGTCACTTGAATCATGAGGATACCGTTGATGGATAGAAAGAGCAGTAAAGATATCTTGAAAGAAGTTTACTTAGAAAGAGAACTTGTTACTCGCATTAGAAGACAGTTTGCGTTCTTTGGGCATGTCATGAGCAACGGAAAGCTGGATTCTGTCGTCACAACAGGACAGTTTGATGGCAGGAGAAGCAGGGGCAGATCAAGTGAGAAGATGCTGGACAGTTGAACATCCTGACATATAGAAACGTGAATGTCAGAAATGATTGGCAGCGCACGAGTCTGTAGACCAGTGTTTCCAACGTGGGGCCCACGCCCCACAGGGGGGCAATTCGATTGTTAAGGGGGGCAATTCGAAAATGGAAGAAATCGGCTGAATATAACAAAACGGGGAGACTGGAGACTGAAGTTAACTAAATTGGAACCTGACATAAGATCTCTTTGCAGCAAGCATCAAGCGCAAGGATCTCACTAAATTTAAATAATAAATAATTACTAATAATTAAAATAATATAGAAAAATCTTTCATTTCAATTATTTTGTACTTGAATTTCAGTTCTCCATTATATGTTTTGAAAATTTACTTACTGTGTTTGCTCAATAATTACCTAGTGATTTCTTCCTAAAACCTATCATTCAAGTTTCTTTAGTGAACATTTCAATTTTTGAATATTAAAAATAATGTATATGTTGAGGGGGGGGGGGGGGGCGTGGGGCAGGGGAGGGAGGGCAATATGAATTTTAGAAAGGCTTATGTGGGGCATGGCACAAAAAAGGTTGGGAAACACTGCTGTAGACAGTTATGATCACCAACGCCACACGGCATGGATTATAACAATTCACTTTTTAATGAAAATGGACGGTTAAGGAGTGAAAATAAGTCAAGAAGAGGACATTGGTGGCCAATAAAAACATGAAAACCGTATGAAGAAAAGCTTAACATCTAAACATTAAAAAGTAACTTACGAGTAAAATGAGAATAGCCAAATATTATATATACTCAACCATCTATATAGAGCAAAAGCATGGGGTATGAACCTAAAGCCTATCCATGTCAAACCAAGTCAATTCCACATTGACGCGGATAGGCCTTAGGTTCATACCAGAATACGATCAGCGTTGCCAGTATTGGGTTTTGCTCAATATTTAAATCTCAAATCCCGAAACAACCAAATAAATCAATGAACAGACAATTAGAAAACTTCTCATTCAGAAAGCAGTGGCAAAGTAAATGTTGCATGTCCTTCGCAGGACGTTGCCATCAACCCCTGATTAATTAATTTTCTAGGCAATGTTGCGTTCAGTCTGCCACCGTCTTCGGAACGAGACTTCAACGTTTACGTCCAACTTAAAACCGCTGCAAGTAATGACGTAAAATTGCTAAGAAAATCAATGTCCTGCAAAAGACACTGAAGAATAATAGGCTTCTATGCGATTTTGAATATAAGTGTTAAAGAAGAGTATTACCGTTCCTTGTAAAAAAAAACAACAAACAAACACAAAAAAAGATCTGTACAACAAGAAATGAATATTGGAGACAATTGGTTATTAATAAGACAAATACAATTGAGGGAAATGAAAACTTTTTGTATGTAAAAAAGACATGCATGTATGGAAAGGATAACCATGAAGGGAGGCGTATCGGAGAAGCGGAATAGAATTAAGGCCACGAGTCCTCGTATTCACTATGTGTTAGATAATTTACGCAAGGCAGAAACAGAGGCAGGGCATTCGGCTTATGATAGAGAGTAATTTCAAAAGTGTTATGAGCCGGTTTGAGGGGGGGGGGGAGGGATAGAGATCTACACATGACACGCCATTGGATGGAGAATGATTGATGGATGAAGATGAATGATGGCGGGTGGTGATGAATAGGCGCTTTAGAAATGTGGATATACGGTAACATAAGTCGTCTTCTCCTAGAAACTAGGTAAACAGATGTAGAGATCAAAGATAAGAGGAGAAATGAAACTAGAGTTGATTGGAGAAATGTTATATATATATATATATATATATATATATATATATATATATATATATATATATATATATATATATATATATATATATATATATATATATCAACAGGCGAATAGCAGCGTGTCTTAAGCACTTTACATTACATTATCGTCTTCATGTGCTCTGCCAACTGGCGTAGCCGTTCATGGTTCTCTCTTCCCCTCCTCCGATCTCATTTATAGGTGCAAATACTGTTCTACGTTCACTAGCTCCTTCGAGGCAATCGCTGTTAGTTACTCTGGTATTCCAAGATGCTCAGAAACGACATGAGACTGTTACAGAAACCATGCTGGGAAGCAAAGTTGAAGGCAGGTCAGGAAGATGTAGTGAAGGTCTTTTGTTACATGCTTAAGGCGCGTTGGACGTATCACGCCAGCCCCATATTATTTATAGAGCAATCATGTCTTTGTGGATGATGTGGTCTGCATCACGGCGGCCGCCTTTACTTCCCAAGACATTTTCTGGTATCAGTTTTAGGCTGGGTCGATCTGCGCGCCCAGGTACATGACCACCGGCCGGTGGGCAGCGTCTAGTCACCACATTACATCGGCCCCTCACATCGGCACCTCACATCGGCTCCTCACGTCTGCGCCTCACATCGGCGCCTCACATCGGCCCCTCACATCGGCGCCTCACATCAGCCCCTCACATCGGCGCCTCACATCGACGCCTCCCATCGGCGCCACACATCCGCTCCTCAGCGAGGTGTAGGAAGCTGGACAAATGTGGAGACTACACCAAGAGACGCACGAAGTACTGTATGCCAGAGTGTACCCGCAGAAGTTGCAGCCGTTGGTACATTACGTTATTGTACACACTGGACCTACTCCGTGGTGAAAACGTTACGGACACAGTTCGTAATCCCGCATACCCGCGTTCGAAACTCAGCTGCGGGCGATTTGGCAGCAGACCACACTGCGTTGGTTTTTTATGAAATGGTATGGGTGCCGGTCGTTCGAAAAGCAATGGCAAACTACTGAACGTAAACTTGCCAAGAAATCACATACAGCCAAAAAATTATGGGGTTGACTGCGACGTCATGTAAAGGATAACTAGGGTTAGAATTAAAATATAAGAAAATACATATTATGGTTATCTCCAAGAAGAAAGAAATACCTTACTATAACATTAAAATAAATGGGAACATTTTTAAATAGGTAAATCGGTACATTTATTTTGAACTGAACTGACGGTAAGATGCTTTTTAACAAGAATCGCCGGGGCAAAAATAGTCTTGTGCAAGATTGAAAACATGCTCATGAATAAAAAGTTGTCAATTTTAGTGAGAAAAATAATGTTAAAGTACATATATTATGATCGTATCCAAGAAATGAAATAGCACAAATGTAACACACACGTAAATGCGAAACTGTTTAAACAAGTGAACCAGTACAACAATCTCAAAACAGTTTTAACACCTTATGGAAGAATTGTGGTGAGTAAATTAGTGTCGAAGTGCTGTACAGAACCTATAATGTTATATACATGTGGACAATAAGCAGACACGCAGAGATACGTTCAAAGGCAGCGAGAATGTGATTTCTGAGGAAAATGCAAACAATACCATGGACGGAGTGTAAAACGAATGAGACAGGCCTGTAAAGACAATTAAAACCCGTCAATTGATTTGAGAAATTGGACGCAGACAGTGTTTCTTTTTAGGCGCGTTCTGGCGAAAACCAAACTTGAAAACTTAGTGACAACTGGCAGACCTTATGGGAAAAGAGAAAGTGAACGAACAAGATATAAATATTTGGATTGCTTGGCCACATGACACAATGGGAACAAGAACATAAACGTGATCGATGACTCTGGAGATCGTGTAAGATGGCGAACCATGACCGTCAAAGCCAACTCTTATCGGCATGGCAGATGATGACCATCAAAGCAGAAACCAATTAGGTTAAGATCCGGCTTAACCAGGCTTAATTGTGTAGAAGGCTTCATTGATTGATTGGCCGTAAGACATCTAATATTACTTCCCGAACGCTGCTTTGCTGGGCAAGGGAAGCTTGTGTGACGTTGGCCCTGTGATTAGTGTAAACGACATTCTTCACGTTACGCAACGAAATTGAGAAGACTGAGTCATGGCGTATCTTCAAATGCCCATGACCTACTTGACAAAGCTTAAGGCGGCGTGGCTTAGAGGAATAGCATCCGTCACTTATCTCTAAAAGTGCCGATTTCCAATCTACTGGTCCTAACAATTAAGCAACAAGATGGTGTTACACAGCTCTTCCGCCCGTAATCCTAGTGCATCGGGTGTCAAGCTTATTCTGTCAAACATACTGTCATCCACTGGCTATATATTACCTTGCGGTCTAGGAGAGGGGTTTCTTGGGCCTGAGGAATTAAGGCCGCCTGACTAGTGCAGTCGTCGCGAACTGTGCAGGTTTGGGCTTTCTTGTTTCCCTCGACAGAAAGAAATCTACACCTTACCGAGGTGATGAGGCGAAGAAGCAGGAAGTCGAGTTCGCGTTATGCAGCACTCTCTATAGTTGGGTAAAGTAAAGGGTAGGCCGTTTGTGCCACCGTTCTGCCAAAGTTTCAGAATTAGAACACTTGCTACACGCAGCATAATAATGATAGTAAGTGTGGATTATCGTATACACATATTGGAATCCTCGTTGGTGCTACAAATCTGTGCAGTGTTGATAATTTCCGTGGATATTCTATGGGAGAAAACTGGTTCACATAGTGAGGTATCTGGCTACAGTGACTGGACCTTTTTAAGTCTCAACATCAAAGGCGGCGCTATAATACATATTATTTGGTTGGGTGCATAATATACTTCATATATACTTTATCACGTCATTATGAGTTGATATGACCAGCTCTGTTTCTTCCTTCTGGGTTTTTCAGAGAAATGTCTGCTACATATCCCCTATTGGCGGTCAAATATAAATTCTAGAATGGATACTGGGCACAACTCGTGGCTAGCTGTCTTTATATTTCAGCTCAGAGCAATCAATTTTCAGACACCACAAACTTCATAGTATTGTGTAGACTTTCAGCACATATCTACGACACAGTTTTGTGTCTTTGTCATTGGCTTCTGTATCTTCTGTCATTCTGTATCCATAGAGACCAACACACTTCAAGTCATCCCGTCCTTAGCTATTATCTGTTATCTGTTGGAGTATCATCTTGCACTCGGGACAAATCCATAGGTGCTAATATTCCTCACACCCCCCGCACCCCAACATATGCATCAGCGTCCAGTGGTTAATAGTGCCAGTACTGTGTTGGTTGACGAGGTCCCTCATTCTCCCGCGGTTAATAGTACGAGTCCTGTGTTGGTTGACGAGGTCCCTCATTCTCCCGCGGTTAATAGTACCAGTACTGTGTTGGTTGACGAGGCCTCTCGTTCTCCCGATGTGCTTCTCGTGTCAGACCGTGCCAATTCATACCCACGAGGCTCTTATTCTGGACAACAATGTGGATACCCTGACGTCAAAGTCCTCCGCTCTCGACATCTATCTAAGGGCATTAATGACATCGGCATGATCCACGGTTCTAGCCATTTGAATGGGGTTGGCGAGCCAGCAAGTTTACCCACTCGTTCATTTATCCTCAACTCCCACATGTCCCAGAACGAAGATGGAGGTAACTTTACGGACAAAGACCTCCGCAGCGATTCATTGGCTAGCCCATGCAGCTCCGTCAATGTCATCCACAGATTATTCATTTATGTATGTGCTTTTCTTGTGCTTGTGTTTTAGGTCTTCCTCTAATCTTCTTTTCACGTGTATTCCAAACAAAGGCCTGTCTAGTTATTTTGTTCTCAGGTTTTCTCAAGGCATGTCCTACCAAACGCCACCGTCATTTCTTCACTCTTGGTGCACTGGTCTTTATCTAGTTCTGTCCATGACCTCTACATTGGACGATTCTTTCATACCATATTAGTCCTTGTATTCTGCTCAGGCATGCATTAATGTATGTGTGTATTATATTTGTAACCACTTTAATCAAGTTCCATTTTTCTTATCCCTACAGTATTGCAGTATTGCAGGAGTAGCGTTACAATTATTCTAAATTTCGTGCTAAGTTTAATTTGTTTTGGCTTTCACAAATTTCCTAATGCTTTACAAGCTCAAATTGCCTTGTGTATTCATATTTGTATACTTGTATCTGTTCCTCGTTGTATAAAACGGCCTTTGTTTGTACAGTCACAATGTCTATGCTCCCATGGTTCTATAAATTGTATGCCGTATTCTGTGGCTGTTGATTGAGGTGGCTGCTAGAGTGAAAGTTAAATGGTAAGAGGCACTTTTACACGTCTGATGCGTAAATGGTGCTAGCCCCACATTTTATAGACCAATCGATGGGAAATATGATGAGTATCACGCAGGACGCCTTCACTTCCCTGGACAGTTTTTGATTGATAGACCTGAGGTGTAATGACACCGTCTGTTGCGTGTGTGGGCATAAGGATGCGTTTGTCTTCAGCAAAGTTTCCATTCCATTTCATGCGGTATCTAAACCCGCAGTATGGACGTGGCGAGATCCATCGACATATTCCAGGCAACATTATACAAGCTGTTCTTTGTGGCTTCTATGTTTAAAGTAAATAATAATAAGCACGCGTCGTTTTGATCATAGATGAGGTTCAAACAATCATTCTAGGGGGAAGAATAACAACCGGTGGAATCTACGTTTGACAAATACGCACTCTTACATATCCATTAATCCTGCCAACCATTCAGCCATCAATCCTGCCAACCATTCAGCCAGCCAGCCATAGAGATAGGCGTTCAGCCAGCCAACTAGAGAGAGAGAGAGAGAGAGAGAGAGAGAGAGAGAGAGAGAGAGAGAGAGAGAGAGAGAGAGAGAGAGAGGCGTTCAGCCAGCAGCCAGTCATACATACAAGCGTGGGTTCGCGAACGTCCCATCATGAACATGCCAATGAACTAAACAATTCTAGCAATAAAATACTCCTGACACAGATATTTTCAGAATAGCACATACTATTGTGCCGAAACCTCAATGAGCTAGATATAGAACAGTCCAGCGCTGAGTGCGTCATATACAGTTGCGACCTCATTGACGACACGGAAGAGCAACTACAGTATTCTTGAGGTGACTGATCTGGAGCAGAGCTGACATCAGCGATGTCAAATCTGTCAGCTGAGATTTTGGTGAAGTTGGTGTTGGTTATTCGGGAGTCTCCGTGGCGAAGTGATCAACTGTCTGACT